>BLSH010203217.1:46324-61276 GCA_018402905.1 Glandirana rugosa
TCCCTACTTTGGATGAACTAGATTACGCTAAGCAAACCCTTCCTTTCCCTCATAAGATAAACGCTCATAAAATCGTATTTCGAAGTACAGGTGTAAATCCTCGCTATACCCGGACATTAAACAATGGTATCTACCCAGGAACAGACCAAAGCCATAGTACTAATACACCCGAAGATTATCCAGAAATAATACTACTCCCCTGAAGCCCACATAATCATGATACCGAAACCAGACAAGGACCCATCTATGGTAACAAATTACAGGCCCATATCGCTCCTAAATGTGGACATGAAGCTTTATGCTAAAATACTCGCAAATAGAATACTCCCTTTCCTTCCCAAACGAATCGCATTAGATCAAGTAGGTTTCATCCCTGGAAGGGAGGCTAGGGACAATACCCTGAAAGCCATCAGCATTCATCACTGGCTCACCACATGGTTTTTTCTCTCGTTGGATGCAGAGAAGGCGTTCGATAGGGTAGCATGGGACTACATGATTGCAGTATTAAAGAAAATAGGAATTCAAGACCGTATGCTACAATATATCCTAGCTCTCTACTCCTCTCCCACAGCCAGAATCAAGGTTAATGGTCACATGTCGGACGCCTTTTCTGTATCCAACGGGACACGCCAGGGATGCCCACTATCCCCTGTTATCTTTGTACTTACACTAGAACCCCTACTACGTAGATTGAGAGACAACCCAGACATCAGAGGCGTGGAAATAAACAAAAAACATTACAAACTGGCATCGTATGTGGACGGCATCCTGCTCTTCCTCACAAACCCAACAATCACTATCCCGAACTTACTGAGTGACTACCTACTTTTTAAATCAATAGCCAACCTACAAATAAACTTCACAAAATCAAGAGCATTTAACGTTTCCTTACCTGCGACCATGGTCTCACAATGTAAAACAAACTTCCCGTTTGGATGGGATCCCCATAGCATCAAATACCTTGGTATACAACTCCCCACAAAACTTATGGAATTATATATTAAAAATGACATCCCATTACTGCAGATAGCTCAATGAGACCTGCAAAAATGGAACTTAGGACCCTTCTCCTGGTTTGGGAGAGCAGTGGCGTTGAAAATGAACATTCTACCCCATTTCCTCTATATCCTCCAAACTGTCCCAATCAAATTGCCCACCTCATTCTCTGCGACATATAAATGTCTTTGCACACAGTTTCTATGGTCCACTAAACATCCAAGAATAAGCTGGAACAGTCTAAAAACCCCAAAATTGAAAGGAGGATTTGGGTCTACCGGAGATGTATAAATATCATTGGGCATGTCATTTAGCCAGGATTGCTGACTGGCACCTGCACAGCAACACAAATGATTGGGTCAGATTGGAGGACACATTCTCTCAGATATGGCTGCAATCGCTGCCATGGATAAGGACTCCCCTTATCCCAAAGATTGACAAAGGGCACCCACTTATTGGCCCCACACTTCAGATTCTTCATACAGCCACCAGAAAGGAAAACATAATCAGCCTACTTAAAAACAAGGAAGAGGCGCATGGATGGTAAACAGCTGATATGTACTTACAAATAAACCTGGGAAGGCAGGGAAAGGGAAATGACAGGGAAAGGGTGCCAGACCAGTGTTTGGATGTATAGTATATATAGAAAGTAGAGTCCACTGTAGAAGGCTGCACTCCGGTGGGGAAGCCAAGGGCCACTAAAGAAAAAAACCCAAGGAAAGGAGGCGCCTCTAAGAGTAGACTGTATGATACAATTTATTTAAAAAGGATAAAATTAGCAACTCACAAACGGAGGCATGAATGGCACATGGTGGAACAGTATCCCATAGGTAGGAGAAGCCAGCCGCCCGCAGTCCATATACAGTGATCCCGATTCCTGAATCCTATCCGAGATGTTACACAGCGTCCATAGCCGGCAAGGACACCACAACGAGGCTTGGAGCCTACTTGGACCCCTAACGCCGGTTATCGGAAACCCTGACTTTCCACCAGGACTTGCAACTGACTCATCAACTGACCCCTGTTCAGAAACCCTTCTTAGAGCCAAATGATTTTTTAAAAGAGATAAAATGATACCGTTCCAAAACCTTAGCTCATTCCTCCCAAAACACAATATATCCTTTTACAAGTACATACAAATTAGACATTTCATCCTCAATACCAAAACACCACACTCCAATTGGTACAGAGACCGAACACCCTTTGAAGCAATATGCTCTAGAACTGAACCTCAGTGTCACCTCATCTCCGACATATATGCCATTCTATTCGCTAAACGAGACCCAAAAAACAACACAATTAGCCAACGGTGGGAGAAAGACCTAGGGATTGACTTATCCACGGAAGACTGGGAACAAATCCACACCCATATACACAAGGGATCCACCAATGTCTTCGCCTAAGAAAATAGCTTTAAAATTTACTCTCACTGGTATAGAACCCCAAACAAACTGCACAAATTCTACCCTAATGTATCCCCTCTCTGTTGGAGGTGTAATCAACAGCATCCACCACCTGCTTACCCATATTACAGCATATACCCCTGACTTCACTCCAGCACAATTTCTACTGCACCACACCTCTATCCCACAATCTGCATACAAATGCTCTCTAACCCTTCACCTTATCAACAATACCAATCCACTGGAAGAAAAACACTCTCCCCACCATTTCTGAGTGGCTGAAATGAGTAGGTACCATGGCAGAAATAGAGGACCTGATCCACCAGACGAGGGAGAATCCAACCAAATTCAATAAAATATTGGCATGTTGGCACCATTTCACTGGAACAGGAGAATTTCAAGACTTATTGAACCCCTCCCCCCTCCACCTGGGACTTGAGTATAATTAAAAACTACTCTAGACGATAGGAATGCATCTGGCCAGTGATCAAAACACACCATCTTACACCCTTCTCATCCCACCATCCATCCCACCATCCATCCCTACACCTTTTGATCACAGAATCTCCATATATCTGAGATAAAGCAAGACACAAGTAATGCGTACCAGAGGACGCAGGAGGGATAAAGTGGATATGCTGTTATTGAGTCATCTGACAGAAAGAGCTCCAAATATACATATTGTATCCAATCCATACACAGATAGAACCCATTAGGGATGTATGGGTCTTTGGAGGTACCACAGACGGCCAACCACCTCCATTACCGTTCATGTCCCTCGCCCCCCCAAAAGAGAGGGGGGGAGGGGGAGGTGGTGGACGGGCCAGGTCTCGACCTAGAGTAAGGCTTTTAATACCCGCTAGACTTTGCAATCACAGTATAAAATACACAACAAATACTGCGTGACAAACATACAGCTAAACACAACGGAGCATACATTACCAACAGAAGGAGAACAGAGGATGGGTGCCTGTTAAATGTCCGCCAGTCCCGGCCTTAAAGAAGGCATTTGAGTGAACTTATCTATTTGGATTGAAGCGGATAGTAATGAAATTATGATTTTCAAAGCCTATGGCCCCGATTTGAGAGGTCAACCAGTCGCATCCTCTTTGCAGGGTCTTTCCGTGGGCTTCTTCTCTCCCTATATTCTCCAGGAAGTGGTGAGGGTTGTGGCCCAGTTGTATCCATTGGGATTTGGAGATGTGAGTGAAGAAATTGCAACGCTTCTTCCGGGTCAGAGAAGGATTTGGGGTCTCCCTTGTGGTCGGTGAATTTTAGTATTGCTGGAAATGCCAAAGTGAATTTGATTTTTTTCTCAAAGAGAATTGCACAAATAGGTAGGAATGCCTTTCGTTTTTTCGAGACCTCCAGTGAATAGTCTGCGAAGATCAAAAGTTTGTGGCCTTCTATATGGAGGGCCTTCGAATTGCGAAAGGAGCGAAGGATATTATATTTGTCAGCGTAGTTAAGATAGCGCACTATCACCAGTCTTGGGGTGCATCTTTCATTTGATGGAGCTCCCATTCTGTGTGCTCTTTCCACAGTGCATTGCCCAGCAATACCCAAAAACCGATCTGTGTGGATCACGAACCATCTAAAAATTGGACAAACTCCCATTCTAATCACCACAATTGGATATCCATCTCTCAGCCTACTGTTATCACTTAAACATATACAGTCAGGTCCATAAACATTGGGACATTGACAAAATTCTAATCTTTTTGGCTCTATACACCACCACAATGCATTTAAAATGAAACAAACAAGATGTGCTTTAACTGCAGACTTTCAGCTTTAATTTGAGGGTATTTACATCCCAATCAGGTAATCGGTGTAAGTATTACAACAGTTTGTATATGGGCCTCCCACTTTTTAAGGGACCAAAAGTAATGGGACAATTGGCTGCTCAGCTGTTCCATGGCCAGGTGTGTGTTATTCCCCCCATTATCCCATTTACAAGGATCATAAATCAAACTTTCACTCTTTAATACTTGGTTTAAAATCCCTTACAGTCAATTACAGCCTGAAGTCTGGAACGTATAGACCTCACCAGACGCTGGGTTTCATCCCTGGTGAGGCTCTGCCAGGCCTCTACTGCAACTGTCTTCAGTTCCTGCTTGTTCTTGGGGAATTTTCCCTTCAGTTTTGTCTTCAGAAAGTGAAATGCATGCTCAATCGGATTCAGGTCGGGTGATTGACTTGGTCATTGCATAAGATTCCACTTCTTTTTCTTAAAAACTCTTTGGTTGCTTTCGCAGTATGCTTCGGGTCATTGTCCATCTGCACTGTGAAGTGCCGTCCAATGAGTTCTGAAGCATTTGGCTGAATATGAGCATATAATAATGCCCGAAACATGCCCATGCCATGACACTACCACCACCATGCTTCACTGATGAGGTGGTATGCTTTGGATCATGAGCAGTTCCTTTCCTTCTCCATACTCTTCTCTTCCCATCACTCTGGTACAAGTTGATCTTGGTCTCATCTGTCCATAGGATGTTGTTCCAGAACTGTGAAGGCTTTTTTAGATGTTGTTTGGCAATCTCTAATCTGGCCTTCCTGTTTTTGAGGCTCACCAATGGTTTACATCTTGTGGTGAACCCTCTGTATTCACTCTGGTGAAGTCTTCTCTTGATTGTTGACTTTGAGGCTGGGTTCACACCTATGCGAATTGGATGCAGCTTAAACCGCATCCAATTCGCAGGACACTTGAAAACATATTGTTTTCAATATTTGGCAAGATTTCCCGCGCTAAGGATATGAGGGTATGTATGTGGTAGAGTATATAAAGGTGGCTATAAGGAAAGCTGCCCTCCTGAGTTTTCAAGGAAGAAAAATGGTAACCAGTATAATTACAGGAAGATGGCGCTGTCCTACAAGGTTATTATATGCATAAAAGGATAGCTATATCCCGTAATGAAACACTTTGGTGCCAGGTGGGTTAAAGGTAGATATAGACCTAAACTGTTTTTTATCAAACTTTTAGCATGATCTGAATATCTCACTACCTAGAAGACTAACATATTTTTAGCATGATTCCAATAGAGATCACATAAGATTCAAATCCTTTAACATCTGCTGCATAACAGTATACACTAATTTACACATATAGAAGTTGTTAAATTATGAATGTCTTATATCAATTTGGAGTATAGGAGTGTATCTATTATATACGATAAGTGAATATGTCCACCAATACGCAATACTGCCTTTTTTCCTCTTCCTGTGGTGTTGGCATTTCCTACTGACAGGGAAGGTGGCCTTTTGGACACCCCTGTTACTAATATGGTGTAAATACCATACATTCGGAGCCCACAAATTGACAGATACCTGGTTACTCATATTTTTAACCCTTCTTTTTCATCTCTTTTTATTATATTTTTTTGTTTTGTTTTTTATATATTTTTTTATATATTATTCATATTTATTACATTTTTTGGTTGATATTTAATTTTATTTTATTTTTATTTTTATTCATGTGATTTTTCTGAAAAAATTGATGGTTCTCTCCAGTTCTAATAGTTAATATTTTTCTCTATAAATATATATAAAAATTTTTTTTTACATATATACTTTTTCTCAAATTTTCCCTCTATATTTTAACAATACATTTTATTAATATTTTTATGTCTACATGGCATTATCTTTATTTTTCTATACAATAACCGTTCTGCAATAATTGCCACCCCGCAGAACTAGTTTCCTGATCTTTTCAAACATTTTTAAACTTTTTTAATTTCTTTATATATATACATTTTTTCTTTATGATTTTTCTCCTAAGGTTCCTTCCTTTTTGATCCCCTTTCTTCTTCGTTTTTGATCCCCCTGTTTTGAACATATCACAACTAATTTTATGGTTACTGTTTTCATGGCTATGGATAAAGGATTTTTTTCCCTTTCTGTGTTGTTTTAACAGTTTTAACAGTTTCGCAGCACGTCCATCTACTTGTTTTCCTACCAAAAACATGGCTGACATCATCTGGTAATCAGAGTGACGTACTTGTTTTCCTACCAAAAACATGGCTGACATTATCTGGTATTCAGAGTGACGTATTAATCAGACGCCGGACCGCCCCTTGAGGTGTACATAAATACAGAGCGGAGTACCAAGATGGCCACCGCTTCCGACGACGTCCGATGACGAAACAGGGCCAGCACATACGTTCGTACGCTCTGACGTCACTTCCGAGATCGTGGTTCAGCTTTTTGGAACACAAGCCAGGAAGAGGAAGGGAGACGTCCCTTCCTCAACACGGCAGCCGCGCTGCCGAATTGTCATATTTTAATACGTTCCCATTAGTGTCCACGATCAAATCAATGACACTATTTTTGTACTCACATTTTACTTTTTGTCCACAAGTTTTTATCTTGATTTGAGTTAAATAAAAAATATATATTTTTACGGTATTACACTATTTTTGGATTTTCCGTTTTTATTCATACCCACAAACCGGAGTAATTTTCCTGACCCACGGATCGCCACAAAAACGGACCGACCAGGACCGGCAGGAAGGAGTAGCACAGGCAACTCCAACCCGAGCTGACCGGGGAAAGATACAGCACAGGCGAGCTACCCCTGCAGGGGTACCTATCTCTGGTGAGTGGGGACACAGGTGGGGAGCACTGAGTGGAGTCACTGGATTACCGTGCAAGAGTGTGTGAAGTCACCGGATCACTTATTGAATTTAAAGATTACATGTATCAACATCAAAAGTCACATCGCTTCCAGCAACAGTTTCTATACTAATTATAGACTTCTATTTATTGTGTTTTCTTCCTATTACGGTCAAACCGATATATGGACATATCTGCTATCTAGACCTTCCCAGCTCAGGAGAGAAGGTGGGACCAGTCATCTCTCAGGTGTGCCTCCCTGGAAGACTTCCCAGAAACACTGTTACCGTTTTCTGGCCTTTAATGAACTGATATCTGCTGCACGCCAGTTTTTGAGACTTCGTGACTGCATCTGCCTGAGTGTCTGGCGGTGTTGGACTCAGAGAACGGTGAATACTGGATACGGAGGAGTGCTCATCAACAGTGACATATTGATTTAGTGTTGGTAAGCCTCCACTTCTCCTGGTGGTGGTCCCGGTCCCCTGGTTTGTGCACTTATGGTTGTAGTGTAGGTGGTGGACACTTTCGATAACTGATTCCTACGTACTTCACTATATGGCATCTCTTTACACATTTATCCTATATGTGACCACCTGACGTGCCTGATGTAACGGGAGTGTCGACCATCTGCGACCAGAGATTTCATCTGAGATTTGACATAGGCATTTTGAATATTGCCTTGGGGTAAGCCTCCTATTCGGATAATTAGGATTCACGCTTTCATCAATTACCGGGTTAACATCCAGGATTATAGTCTATTGAATAGAGACTTTTTATTTTTGATCTCCAGCGCGGCTCCGTGATATATATATAGA
Organism: Glandirana rugosa; assembly: GCA_018402905.1. Classification (NCBI taxonomy): domain Eukaryota; kingdom Metazoa; phylum Chordata; class Amphibia; order Anura; family Ranidae; genus Glandirana; species Glandirana rugosa. Next base: position 54,153 of record BLSH010203217.1, read on the forward strand.
CTCCCTTACTCAGACCTAGTATTTGAGCTGCTGCTATCCATTTGGGTTAGCGCTTTGTTTATTATTTGTAATATGGACATAAGAATTGGGCATAGCCTACAAAGACTGTGAAAGGGATAAGATTGTGTGTTTTTATGAGGTTTTGCTGGATCTATATAATCTCTTTTTTATTACACTGTGTTATATATATATTTTATATATATATTTTTTATTTATATATATTTTTATACACATCTACACTGTCACTATAATATTATCACTACCAGTTATTATATTTTTATATATTTTTTATTTTTATATTTATGGTACCAAAGATTGTTTTGCATATTTTTATTTAATTATTGACTCACTAGGTCACTTTAATATTCATATCACTGATTTACATCAGGGGTCACTAGAAATAATTTACAAAGAGTACAACTTTTGTGCATATAATAACCTTGTAGGACAATGCCATCTTCCTGTAATTATACTAGTTACCATATTGTTTTCAATGTGTCCTGTTCACATATGTCCGGTGCATTCGCACTCCGCATTGCACAAAAATCGTGAGCGTTTTTGTGCAATGCGGTGCGAATTCCCAGCCCATTGTGTTCAATGGGAGCGTATCTAACACGGAGATGCACTCCGCACTGAACGGGGATATTTTCCCCTGCTTATTTCAAATCCATTGTGGTGGTGTATAGAGCCAAAAAAATTGTGTCAATGTCCCAATATTTATGGACCTGACTGTACCATATCCACTATTCGCCATTTCACCAATATGGGTGACCCCATATCCAACCAAACTCAATGTACCAGTATATATGACAGACTGTTGTATAAAATGTAACTACCCATATGTATCCATGACATGTACGTAAAGCATTGCTCAATGTTAATATATTTGTACAATCTGAAAAATCAATAAAATATTTGGAAATAAAAAAAAAAACGATAAAGGGGGGAATGTAGTCATACTCTCAGAAGAATATTATGAAAAAGAAATAAGAAACCAATTAACTGATAGATCAACGTATGAGAGATTACCAACCATCCCTTATTCCACTATTGTGGAAGAGCTAAATATCAAACTAAGCGTGGCATAGGAAGTGAAACTTATAACTAATAAAGAATTGGAATACCCAAGAGTAACAGAATTCAACACACCAACTATTTACATTATCCCCAAAGTCCATAAGTCGCTTAAAAATACATCCGGCAGACCAATTATCTCAGCCATAAAGGGCCCATTGGAAAAAAATAGGAAAATACCTGGATGCACACCTTAAAAGGATGGTCACTAAGCTAACATCATTCGTACAAGATACCAGACATGTTCTTATGAAGATCGACAACCAATCAGTACTACCCGATGCTATATTAGTAAGCATAAATGTAGAATCTCTAGACACCTCGCTAACCCACTGTTGGGACTTAGCTGCAATAGCACACTTCCTGGACTCCAACTTTCCAACAATGGAAGCTCAAAACAAATTCCTATTGGTCCACAATATACCTACAAAATACTGACATTGGCAGACACGCTCACCAACTAGCAATTATTATAGGCCCTAGACCCCATTTGTTAGCCAAAAGGGCCAAAAACCTTACTGTTGAACTGGTGAAATCTGAGTTCATTAAAACAATGCCATGCAATTGGCTGACTGACCTGCCAGAACTTAAAGGCATGTTCCCATGTGGGAAGTGCCATATTTGCAAACTGGTGGACCAAACAGATACCTTCAATGATGCCGATAGGCGGAAGACATACAGTATCTCACAAAAGTGAGTACACCCCTCACATTTTTGTAAATATTTTATTATATCTTTTCATGTGACAACATTGAAGAAATTACACTTTGCTACAATGTAAAGTAGTGATTGTACAGCTTGTATAACAGTGTAAATTTGCCGTCCCCTCAAAACAACTCAACACACAGCCATTAATGTCTAAACCACTGGCAACATATAGTATATCCCTAAGTGAAAATGTCCAAATTGGGCCCAAAGTGTCAATATTTTTTGTGGCCACCATTATTTTCCAGCACTGCCTTAACCCTCTTGGGCATGGAGTTCATCAGAGTTTCACAGGTTGCCACTGGTGTCCTCTTCCACTCCTCCATGATGACATCACGGAGCTGGTGGATGTTAGAGACCTTGCACACCTCCACCTTCCATTTGAGGATGCCCCACAGATGCTCAATAGGGTTTAGGTCTGGAGACATGCTTGGCCAGTCCATCACCTTTACCCTTAGCTTCTTTAGCAAGGCAGTGGTCATCTTGGAGGTGTGTTTGGGGTCATTATCATGTTGGAATACTGCCCTGTGGCCCAGTCTCTGAAGGGTGGGGATCATGCTCTATTTCAGTACATCACGGTACGTGTTAGCATTCATGGTTCCCTCAATGAACTGTAGCTCCCCAGTGGCGGCAGCACTCATGCAACCCCAGACCATGACACTCCCACCATCATGCTTGACTGAAGGCAAGACACACTTGTCTTTGCACTCCTCACCTGGTTGTTGCCACACACGTTTGACACCATCTGAACCAAATAAGTTTACCTTGGTCTCATCAGACCACAGGACATGGTTCCTGTAATCCATGTCCTTAGTCTGCTTGTCTTCAGCAAACTGTTTACTGGCTTTCTTATGCATCATCTTTAGAAGAGGCTTCCTTCTGGGATGACAGCCATGTAGACCAATTTGAGTTGGTGTGCCGTGTATGGTCTGAGTACTGACAGGCTGACCCCCCCACCCCTTCAACCTCTGTAGGAATGCTGGCAGCACTCATAAGTCTATTTCTCAAAGACAACCTCTGGATATGAAGCTGAGCATGTGCACTCAGCTTCTTTGGTGGAACATGGAGAGGCCTGTTCTGAGTGGAACCTGTCCTGTTATATCAACTGCATGGTCTTGGCCACCGTGCTGAATCTCAGTTTCAGGGTCTTGGCAATCTTCTTATAGCCTAGGCCAGTGATGGCTAACCTTGGCACTCCAGATGTTTTGGAACTACATTTCCCATGATGCTCATGCACTTTGCAGTGTAGTTGAGCATCATGGGAAATGTAGTTCCAAAACATCTGGGGTGCCAAGGTTAGCCATCACTGGCCTAGGCCATCTTTATGTAGAGCAGCAATTTTTTTTTCATATCCTCAGAGAGTTCTTTGCCATGAGGTGCCATGTTGAACTTCCAGTGACCAGTATGAGAGAGTGAGAGCGATGACACCAAATTTAACACACCTGCTCCCCATTCACACCTGAAACCTTGTAACACTAACGAGTCACATGACACCGGGGAGGGAAAATGGCTAATTGGGCCTAATTTAGACATTTTTACTTAGGGGCGTACTCATTTTTGTTGCCAGAGGTTTAGACATTAACCACTTCTCCTTCACTGATGGGCACTGATGAGGCTGCACTGACGGGCACTGATGAGGTGGTACTGATTGGCACTGATGAGGTGGCACTTATATGAAGCACTGAAAGGTGGCACTGATAAGCGGCACTGAGGGAAACGGATAAGTGGCACTGATGGGCACTCATAGTCGGCATTGATGGGCACTGGTAGGTGGCACTGGGCACTGATATATGGCACTGATGGGCACTGATAGGTGGCACTGATAGGTGCCACTGATGGGTGGCACTGTTATGTGGCACTGATGAGCACTGGTGGGCACTGATAGGTGGCAATCGTATCGCAGCAGCTATAGGGATGGCACTGGCAAGCATCACAGATGGGCACAGTGCCATCCCTATTGGGCATTGTGTGCCCCTTACCTGGTGGTCTAGGGTGGCATCCCTGGTGGTCCCTTGGTGGCAACCCTGTGGTCCCTGGGTGGCATCCCTGGTGGTCCCTGAGTGGCATCGATGTGTGGGCTCCCTGGTGGTCCTGGTTGGTTCCCTGGTGGTCCAGAGTGGTGATCCGAGGGTGGCTGCGCTGATCGGCCAATCGGCACTCCACTACTCGCATCTGCAGATGCGACTAAAGGAAAAGCCAATATATGATTGATTTGTCACAGATGATCACATGGTAATGAGCTTCTGACAGAACCCCATTACCTAGATCGGAGATGCGGCTTATCAGACTGACACACCACATCACCGATCGCCACGCTGCGCGGCCCCACGGGCGCATGCCGGCATATTATCCTACTGGACGTCATATGACACACAGTCAGGATAACTGAACCACTTCCCAGCCGTCATTATGCATATGGTAGGCAGGGAAGTAGTTAATGGCTGTGTGCTGAGTTATTTTGAGGAAACAGCAAATTTACACTGTTATACAAGCTGTACACTCACTACTTTACATTGGTAGCAAAGTGTCATTTCTTCAATGTTGTCACATGAAAAGATATAATAAAATATTTACAAAAATATGAGGGGTGTACTCACTTTTGTGAGATACTGTACAAGATAAAGCAATTTATTAATTGCAACACTATACAAGTTCTCTACATGCTAGAATGCCCTTGTCACAAATACTATGTGGTCAAAATGAAATGCCCCTCAAAGTATGTATCGGTGAACACTTGTCCAGCATCTCTGGAAAGGACAATAAGTCACCGATTGGCCAACACTTTGTCAATTATCACAATGGTCAATCCAATGGTCTGCAAATAAAGGGCATTTATGCTCTTAGTCTACCCAGCAGAAGTGGAGATTTTAATACCATCCCTCCACAGGGAGAGAAGGGATGGATTTATCGCCTGGGAACTATGGCTCCCAAAGGACTGAACAATGAACTGAATCTACAGGTGTTTTTACCACCCTAAGATGGAGTCAAACTGTTCCATTTTTCCTCTAGACCATGCCTATCTCATTATGTATGCATGCAACCGATTGAACAGATGCTACTGATAAATATACAACTGAAAGGATAAATTCCAAGGTATATATGTAAATAAGTAAAATAGTAGTTGCAAAAACCACTGTTATGTTGTACATACTTATTGTTATTAATAAAATGTTCACTTTACTAACCGCCCACAAGATGGTGCTATGCTGCCCTTACCTCCCTCATACTAAATAGGTCTCTGGAAGGGGTTAACAACCTAAGCTCAAGGATAGGACGTGCCCCATTAGTGATTTCGGGTCAGGAAACACAGCAAAATGCTTAAAAGCCAAGGATACAGGCTGGCACGCCACCCTGAGAAAGTCCACGCCACCTAGAGGATGAAACATATTGGTGGATCAACCTGCACACATCCCGGTCCACCCATGCACCTGCTGTCCTCCCAACATCTGCTTCTCTGCGGCACTTTCAGACGCCCATCTGCCCTGCACAGCTGGGACTGAGAGGAAAAAAAACAGAGCTGCCCTTGCCGGCAACTACCCATTCACCTAGAATCACCCAGCCCTTGCCATTCATTGCGTGTCACACAGCCTGGCAGAAGTGACTGACAAGATCAACGGCCGCACCAGTGAGAGCTGAGGCTCCCACTCTTGTGATCGAGGCTCCATACCTCCGTGATACTCCATCCAGGAGCCTACCCGCACAGCGGAGAGAAGGAAGTGCCCTGCACATTGCAGTGACCATCCCACGGCTCCAACAGAGGCTCTGACTGAGAGCACTGAGATCAGCCCGGCAACCAGCGGTGACCCCCACCTCCTACACAACCATGAGTAGCACCAAAGTGACACTTACCAAACTGGGATTAAACCAGGAGAATTTCCCCCATTAAGGGTTTTATGGCAGTAAATGCGAAAAAATTATTGTATATTCAAACAAATTAGTTGAGAAAATAGAAATTTATTTTTATTTTATTTATAGAAAATAGAATATATTCGCGTGATTGTATAAAAAAGAGAGCTCTGGTTGTACATAAATGGGACATGCATTACATATAATCATTGCAGATAAGAGAAAGGGAAATGACAAACTGTGCAGCCGTAGGCCGCATATGGTCCCCTACGCGTTTCAACCTTTCAATATTGTCTAGGTCTTCCTCAGGGGGATCGTAGACATCGCCCTTTCTACAGTATTGAAAAGTAAGAATTAGAATCATACAAAAATACAAATAAAAAATACTTATTCAATAATAGATTTCAACACTTACAATGCTGCAAATTGATCTTTGGATACAGGTCCCAATCATCCAGAGCATTTTAAAAAAAGTTAGCAGTGTAGTATAAAAAGGCTGCATGAGCTTACTGCATGGTCATCTCCACCGGCCACCCAGAGGCAGAAGCACCACCATGGTTCACAAGAGTTTGCAAGAGGCCACACTCAGTCCTCCCTAATGTGGGGGGGAGGTTGCGATTTTGGAGCCATAAACTTTTTTCTCCTCTATACCCTACCTGCAATGCAGATCCCTGTTTGTTCACGACAAATATGGGAGATATTAGCCACTTTAATCTATTTTAGACACCACATTAGAGCCTAAGAGGCTATTCTCCCTTTATAGCACCCACCTATATTGGGGGTTATATCTATGTACCTACCTATGATTGCTTCATGCATTATATCATTAGCTTATTACATACTTATTTATCCTTCCTAGGAGTGTGAATCGCAACCTCCCCCCCACATTAGGGAGGACTGAGTGTGGCCTCTTGCAAACTCTTGTGAACCATTGTGGTGCTTCTGCCTCTGGGTGGCCGGTGGAGATGACCATGCAGTCCTTTTTATACTACACTGCTAACTTTTTTTAAAATGCTCTGGATGATTGGGACCTGTACCCAAAGATCAATTTGCAGCATTGTAAGTGTTGAAATCTATTATTGAATAAGTATTTTTTATTTGTATTTTTGTATGATTCTAATTCTTACTTTTCAATACTGTAGAAAGGGCGATGTCTACGATCCCCCTGAGGAAGACCTAGACAATATTGAAAGGTTGAAACGCGTAGGGGACCCTATGCGGCCTACGGCTGCACAGTTTGTCATTTCCCTTTCTCTTATCTGCAATGATTATATGTAATGCATGTCCCATTTATGTACAACCAGAGCTCTCTTTTTTATACAATCACGCGAATATATTCTATTTTCTATAAATAAAATAAAAAGAAATTTGTAAGACATTTTCTCAACTAATTTGTTTGAATATACAATAATTTTTTCGCACTTACTGCCATAAAACCCTTAATGGGGGAAATTCTCCTGGTTTTATCTAAAATATGAAGGGGACGGCAGAAACTTTGG
>BLSH010203224.1:0-11597 GCA_018402905.1 Glandirana rugosa
ATTCCCAGTTTTTGAGGCCATAATCGCCAGGTCCAAATTCAATGCCTAGTATCTTAATTTTTCTTGGGGCACTGGAAAGGTGTCCTGGAGGTCAAACCCCTCACCTTCCTTTCCCATCCAGAAAACTTCACTCTTTTCCTGATTGATCTTGGAGCCAGATGCTTCAGAGTACCGTGATGTCAGCGAGACCACCTCCTCCGCTTCATCTGTCCCAGTGACGATCACTGACACATCGTTCGCATAGGCAACAACCCTCAAAGGCGGCTTACCCGGGAGCCCCACTGGTACCCCACACAACATGCTGCCCTCTAGCCTCCTGATGAAGGGGTCGATTGCAAACACATACAGCAGGGGACTCAGGGGGACAACCCTGGCGCACCCCGGAGCCAACCTCAAAGGACTGCCCAACCCAACCATTAACAAGGGGGAAGCTTTCTGCCCCCTTATACAAGACTATCAACCAATCGACAAAACCACCCGGCAGACCGTACTTACTAAGAAGCAACCAGAGGTACTCATGGTTAACACGATCAAAAGCCTTTGCCTGATCCAATGCCAGCAAATACTTTCCCCAGCCTGCAGCCCTGCACCGCTCCAAGGCCTCCCGGACAGCTAAAACCGCTGTGAAGGTGCTCCTACCTTGGACCGAACAGTGCTGATGGCGAGAAAGCAAAGACTCTGCTACTGATGATAGGCGCCAGAAAAATATCTTTGCCAGTACCTTTCTATCGACATTGAGAAGGCTGATGGGGCGCCAATTCTCAATCATCGAAGGATCTTTACCTTTTGAAAGAAGAATCACAGCTGAGTGTCTCATTGAAGGGGGAAGCATCCCCTCAGCAAGGCAACTGTTAAAAACCTCTACCAAATGTGGGGCCAGAATAGACTTAAATGCTTTATAAAACTCAGCCGTCAAGCCATCTGGGCCAGGTGACTTTTTGATGGCAAGCTGTTCAATTGCCCTCATCACCTCTTCAACTGTGATCTCCTCTGTCAAATTCATCAATGGAACATCTCCACCATTTAGACCTGGAGTAGAGTCCAGAAAGCTTTCCATCTTGTCACGGTCAAGCTCTTTCCTCCCAAGGTCAGCATAAAAGGACCTCACGACCTCCAGGATCCCTGACCTGGACTTTGTCCAGGAACCTGTACTATCCTTAAGGCCAACGACCGCTTTAACAGCTACACCTTGTTTGCAGTTCTGGTAAGGGTCAGGCGAGTGGTACTTCCCATAGTCCCTCTCCAGAACCAAAGAGGCATGCCGGTCATATTGACACTTCCTGAGAAGGAGTTTCACTTTGGAGATTGCCCCAGGATCTCCTCCTCTCGAGACAAGAATATCCAGCTTCCTCCGTAAACGTTGGTAGGTCATGTATTTATCAAACTGTTTTCTATTGGCTAGGCCCCTGAAGAATCCAGCAATCCTCTTTTTGGTCAGCTCCCACCACTCAGCCTTGCTGCTACAAAAGTCCAGGATGGTCACCTGTGCCTGAAAGAATTCCTCAAAGGATTGTCTAACATGTTCTTCCTCGAGGAGAGTCGAATTCAATCTCCAGATGCCCTTGCCCCTCTGAGGGGTGTCTGAAGCATTCAAAACCACAGATAGCATACAGTGATCAGAGAACTCTACTGCCTGCACCGCTGGGGGCGAGAAAGCAGAGGTCTCCTTACAAAAAAACCTATCTATCCTACTCTGACTATTACCCCGATGAAAGGTGAACCCAGTGTCATCCGGGAGGTGCTTAATGTGTGTTGGAAATTATGAATTTATAATATTATTTTGAATAATATTGGGCTCTGAAATATATTATATGTATAAATTAAATGTATTAAATATATGTTAGTTATATTTGTGAATGTATGACATATAATATTTGTAAGGTTATTTCAATGTGCTTCTGGACAGAGAAAGTGTTGTATGTGCAATTCTATTTCAAAACTCATGTGAAGTAAAGGAGGGGTCATGTGTGTCTCCTTATGGACTAAAGCCATATAAGTAAAGTGTAGGTTGCTTTGGAACAGCTGACCTAATGATTTCAAACAGTATAAAAGACGTGACTTTGTGGTATTAGCAGGAAGGGTAGGAAGAAAGATGGAGGACACTCTCGAAGACGTGACGTGAACATCTGTCAGAACCCTTCCTCCTCCTGACTGACATCTGAAGCCATGCCATACCTCATTATAGATTTCAACTATGTTGCTACGTAAGTTTGTCTCATGTGAACTTATGTTATGTCTTGAAGAATAAACCCTTAAAGATTTTTCTAATGATGTAGTTCATGCAAGAGTTCTTCGATGAAAACTGAGAAAGGATTTTCAACAATGTGCACATCCACAAGACCAGCATCCCTAATCATACTATTTAAAAAAACGCTATCATATCCCAGCTTGTCCTTGAAGTCCTTCCTGTCCTTGGGCCTAGTTACTGTATTAAAGTCACCTCCGAAGACCACTTGCCGGGATGTAAAAATAAATGGCTTGATCCTTGTAAAAAGGCATTTCCTGTCCCACTTTGTGTGTGGTCCATAAACATTAATTAGGCGCAGGTCCTGCCCTCCCACAAGGATGTCTAAGACCATACATCTTCCAATCTACACCTCAATAACCTTTTAAACAACACCGCCGTAAGGCTCGGCCGCAAGAGACCAGTAAGATGGTCCATACCTCCACTCTCTCTTGGCCATATGAATATCTGCCAAGGAGGTGAGCCTAGTCTCTTGTAAACATAAAATGTCAGCATCTAATTGGCTGGACAAAAACAAGGCCATAGAATGAGCTCTTACTGACTTAATGCTGGCGACATTTATTGTCGCCACTTTTAACGGAGGGGAACTGCCATTTGGGTTATTGGGTGGATTGCTTCTTAGCTCCCCTCTGCTGCTCATCTCCAGAAGCCCCTCTCTTTCTTGAGGCCTCCTGCAACTCCATCTCAGAATCTGAACTTGGCTCAAAAGAAGCCCCAGATGAGGAAATGTCTAACTTGGGGGCCCTATGACGGTTGGAGAGAGGCACTGGAGCTTCCCGTCCCTGTGCCATCCTCACCACCTGCCTCTTCCGCCTCCCAACCTTCCTTCTCTCCTCCAGGTACTGCAGGTCTGATTCAGAGACGCTCTCATCTCTTGCCTTTTTCTTTGAAGTCTTCACAGAAGATTTCTTTACAGAGGAAGAAGCGGTGCCCTTTTTGGCACTCTCTACCACTCCTGGTGGAGGAGGACCTTCTTTTAAGTCAGACTTAGGAGGGGGAGACTCATGGGGAATAACTGACTCAGGGGGCACCGGCATGGAAGGTTCTGACACAAGAGGAGCGGGCACAGTAGGCTGGGGGGGCACAGAGACAGACACAGAACGTAAACTTACAGATACAGGAGGGGTGGAGCGAATGTGGGCTTATCAGGGCCAAGGCCCCACACTGATGTAACATTAGTCTGTACATTACGATCATTATCAACTGCTGCAACTGGGTTAGCAGAATTGTCCATCACACATTTAGTGGTGGAGTTGTCCATCACACCTGTATTGGGATGATTGTCCATCACACCTGTATTGGGATGATTGTCCATCACACCTGTATTGGGATGATTGTCCATCACACCTGTATTGGGATGATTGTCCATCACACCTGAATTGATGCTATCAGTCACACACACATTCAATCTCCCATCAGGTAAAGTCACAGTTTCAGCTGCAATACCGGTGGTCACCTGATGCTGCGCTGTAGAGTAAACAGGGCAAGTAGCTTTGGATTCAGCTACAGGAGGGTTAATGGGTTCTTCTGAGACTTGCAGTCCCTCTGCAGGAATTACATTTTTTAAAAGTAACTTTTGACACTGACACCAATGATGGGGCACTATTCCTCTCACTGATACCAATGATGGGACACTATTCCACCCACTGACACCAATGATGGGACACTATTCCTCCCACTGATACCAATGATGGGACACTATTCCTCTCACTGACACTAATGATGGGGCACTATTCCTCTCTATAATACTATGGATCAGGCTTTATTTACTCCCACTGGGCACAGTCCGGCCCCCCTAAAGACAATAAACTGGCCCTTTCTTTAGAAAGTTTGTAGACCTCTGGGCTAGATGATGTTGGATGTCCTCCAGCCAGGAAATGGGGCGGGGCTCTATCTGACTTGCTTCAGTTTCTAATGCACATGGTGAGAAGCTCACAGTGTGCAGTGATATCGAAGGAAGCCGTTTCAGTCCAGGAGAGGAGACGCTACACCTGAAGGGGGGGAGGATTTAAGATAAAAGTTGGCTGGAGTGAGACTCTTAACTTCAAAGTAATAATCACAGGGATAAAATATAGAAGACACTCACCTGGCTGCAGAATGTTTTCCTTCATATTTGGCTCAGGGAATGGCACCAGTTTATATATTCCTTCACCATTAGATTGGTTTTCATATAAGCTCCTCAGATCCTTACCTAGAAGAATATATATAGAGATTAGCAGGATACAGACAGGGAACCTCACCTAGAAGAATATATATAGAGATTAGCAGGATACAGACAGAGAACCTCACCTAGAAGAATATATATAGAGATTAGCAGGACACAGACAGAGAACCTCACCTAGAAGAATATATATAGAGATTAGCAGGACACAGACAGGGAACCTCACCTAGAAGAATATATATAGAGATTAGCAGGACACAGACTGGGAACCTCACCTAGAAGAATATATATAGAGATTAGCAGGACACAGACAGAGAACCTCACCTAGAAGAATATATATAGAGATTAGCAGGACACAGACAGAGAACCTCACCTAGAAGAATATATATAGAGATTAGCAGGACACAGGCAGAGAACCTCACCTAGAAGAATATATATAGAGATTAGCAAGACACAGACAGGGAATCTCACCTAGAAGAATATATATAGAGATTAGCAGGATACAGACAGGGAACCTCACCTAGAAGAATATATATAGAGATTAGCAGGGCAGAGACAGGGAACCTCACCTAGAAGAATATATATAGAGATTAGCAGGATACAGACAGAGAACCTCATCTAGAAGAATATATATAGAGATTAGCAGGATACAGACAGAGAACCTCACCTAGAAGAATATATATAGAGATTAGCAGGATACAGACAGGGAATCTCACCTAGAAGAATATATATAGAGATTAGCAGGATACAGACAGAGAACCTCACCTAGATGCAGGGGCGTTGCTAGGTCTACAAAATATCTGGGGCTAGAGCCCATAGCAACTAAGTAGAGTCATATGCTTGAGCGGGCATACACATGTATATAATATACATGTGTATGTATGTATATGTATATATATGTGTGTGTATATGTATATATATATGTATATATATATCGTCACATTTCTGAGTGCGGATCCCCCTTACACCCGGGTCCCCAGAGAGCCCCTTCCTTACATCAGGGTCCCCAGAGAGCCCCTTCCTTACAACAAGGTCCCCAGAGAGCCCCTTCCTTACAACAGGGTCTCCAGAGAGGCCTTCCTTACATCAGGGTACCCAGAGAGGCCTTCCTTACTTCAGGGTCCCCAGAGAGGCCTTCCTTACATCATGGTCCCCAGAGAGCCCCTTCCTTACATCAGGGTCCCCAGAGAGCCCCTTCCTTACATGAGAGCCCTTTCCTTACATCAGGGTTCACAGAGAGCCTCTTCCTTACATCAGGGTCCACAGAGAGCCCCCCTATACATCAGGGTCCCCAGAGAACCCCCCTATACATCAGGGTCCCCAGAGAACCCCCCCCATATATCAGGGTCCCCAGAGTTCCTCCCCATACATCAGGGTACCCAGAGAGCCTCCCCATTCTTTAGGTGGAGGCGAGGGCACAGCTGGAACCCGCGCTACCACGGCTCAGTCTGCCCCTGCCTACTGCATTCCGGACCTGGACATACCTGAAAATTGCAGAACTGCATCCACCCGGTAAGAGACTCGGGGCTATAGGCCCCAGACTTGGGGCTTTAGCCCCAATAGCCACCGCCTAGCAACGCCCCTGCCAACATGTGGGGAACATTTCATGTCAATATCACCTTTACCAATGTATTTACCTAGAAAAATGATGACATGTTCAATACTTATTATACCCGATGTGTATACAGTTATTGGCACATATATGGTGGTGCTGGTTATACCGGTCTCAGAGGATCTTAGTATGGAGGATAATTTGGTAATGAGTTCTGTTTTGTTAACTGTATCATTTGTAATTGTATTGTATAGAAATATTACCTCTTATAGTATAAAGTAACAAAGATGTCTTTTTAGCTATTTATTGTTTATTTATTAAGTATCAATTATTGCATAGCAGCAATATACCCTTCTCTGTTCTTACTTTATACATTGTTTTTTCAAAACTGCAACATCATTTTTTAACCACTTTAGGACCGCCGCCCCAAGTACATATACTGCAGCAGGATGGCCCTTAAGCACAAAATCATGTACCTGTATGTCATTTTATTATTCTGAACTTGTCCAATCACAGCGGGAGCAAATCAGCCGATCGTTCTGAGGAGAGGCAGAACGGTGGTCTGCCTATCTAAACAAGGCAGATTGCCATCCTGTGAGAGGGGACAATGGAGATCTTGTGTTTCTGCTAAGCAGAAACAAAGATCTCTATTTTCTTCCAGTTAAGCCCTCCCCCACACAGTTAGAAAGCACTACCTAGGAGCACACTCAACCCTTTGATTGCTCCTGATGTTAACCCCATCCTTGCCAGTGTCATTAGTACAGTAACAGTGCATTTTTAGCACTGATCACTGTAATAATGTCATTGATTTCCAAAAAGTGTCATTCAGTGTCTGATTTGTCCTCCGCAATGTTGCAGTCCCGCTAAAAATAGCTGATGGCCGCCATTATTAGTGAAAAAAAAAATTCCATAACAATATCACATAGTTTGTAGACGCTATAACTTTTGCGCAAAATAATCAATATACGCTTATTGGGATTTATTTTACCAAAAACATGTAGCAGAATACGTATTGGTCTAAATTTATGAAGAAATTCGATTTTTTACTTTTTTTATTGGAAAAAGTAAAAAATATGTATTTTTATTTTTTCAAAATCAGTCTTTTTTTGATTATAGCGCAAAAAATCAAAACCACAGAGGTGATCAAATACCACCAAAAGAAAGCTCTATTTGTGGGAAAGAAAGGACATCCGTTTGATCTGGGTGCAGTCTAGCACGTCCGTGAAATTGTCAGTTAAAGCAAAGCAGTGCTGAATAGCAAAAATGGCCTGGTCAAGAAGGGGATGAAACCTTCTGGAGCTGAAGTAGTTAAAGTGAACTCAGAATAAGCGAATCAGTGAATCAGAATCAGTGAAACATTTTAATTTTTTCCCGGCAGATCTTTCAATACAAAGTAACAAATATTCAGGAGAACAAAAGATAATGATTATCAAGCTGACTCTGCTGCTGGTATACTGTACATATTTTTCTATGGACAATGCATTGTTATAAACTGGACTTTAGGCTAATAAGACAAACAATATAATAAAGAAATGTTCTTCTCGGATCCCGGCCAGAGGCATTTCTGACCACCCTCCGACGTTCCTCAGTTTAGATGTCTCAAGTGACCCGTCAGACAGACTCTGAAGACTCTCCAGATTCTGGATTTCCGACGAGGTGGTGGATGGTAGATTTGTGGAGGCCTCTGAGGAATATTGGAGAATCAATCCCAGCTCGGCGTCAGCGATGACTGTATGGGACTCCTACAAGGCCTTCACTAGGGGGCAATACCAACGTATCATTAGGGGGGTCCAGGGGAAGAGGAGGGCTGAGCTGACAGAGACGGAAACAGCAGCGGCTAGACAGGAAGACCTATATGTTCGGACTGGAGATCCACAACACTATACCCGGTTGACCTATTTAACCCAAAAAGTAATAACTTTACAGACATCCCTGGCGGAGAAAATACTTCTCCACCAAACTCAGAGGATATTTGAGCAGGGAGAGCGCACGGGGAAGATGCTCGCTTAGCTCTCTAGGGAACATCAGGGGCTATCCCATATATTTTAGACTCCCTTGGGAATCTACAGGTTACCCTAGCTGCCATAAATGCCTGCTTTGATGAATACTACCATGGTCTATATAGATCCTGGACTGCTTATGACCCAGATGAACTGTCTGACTACCTAGCACAGATAGACCTCCCGAAATTGACTGACACCTATCGCAATATATTAGATTCCATTATAACTGAGGAAGAAATTCAGAAAGCCCTGGCCATGTGACAACCTGGGGAAACACCAGGACCGGATGGCATACCGGTGGAAATTTATAAAACATATGCAGAGACCATGGCGCCTAGGCTAAAAGCACTGCTCGCGGGATCGTTTGAGGCGGGGGAATTACCTAACTCGTTGAGAGAAGCGGTGATAGTGGTCATTCCCAAGCCTGGGAAGGACCACGCTCAGTGCTCGGCCTACCACCCTATCTCGCTTCTCAAGGCCGATGCCAAGCTGTTGGCAAAGATATTGGCGCACAGGTTTAACACGGTCATTACTGAACTGACGCACCTGGATCAGACCGGGTTCATGCCTGGGAGAGGAACGGACATAAATATTTGCAGATTGCAAACCCACCTGGCGGTTCCTTCTGAGGGGAGTGGGGACCTCACTCGATGCAGAAAAGGCCTTTGATTCGGTCGAGTGGGGCTACCTATGGGCGGTGCTGGATAAGTTGGGCTTTGGCCCCAGATTCCTAACCTGGCTGAAAATGCTCTATACTAATCCAAGGGCGCGGGTCCGCACTAATGACACAATGTCCAAATACTTCCCCCTGGAGAGGGGAACCCATTGGGGATGTCCGCTCTCCCCGGGTCTGTTCGCCCTGGCCCTGTAGCCCCTAGCCACACTAATAAGAGTGGATCCCTTGGTGAAGGGCATAACTGTAGGACCAATAGAGGAGAAGATATCATTATATATATATATGATATTCGGGAATATGGATCAGTTGGGAGAAGTCGGTACTATTCCCCCTACACCCAAACACACCTCAAATCGACACCCAGACACCGCTGCAATGGACGACGGAGTTCAAATACTTGGGCATAAGGGCGGGTACCAATCTTAACGAATACCCGGAGCGCAATGTTTATCCCCTGCTGACACAACTTGCAAAGAAGTGCGATACGTGGCGTTCCCCTCACACCAGTCGGGCAAGTTAATTTAATTAAGATGGTGTATCTACCAAAATTTCTTTACTACTTCCTTAATGCTCCAACATACAATCCTTCTTTTGACGTGTCGAGGGGTAATAGTGTTGTTTATTTGGGGGGCCGTACTCCCAGGATTGAAAAGTGGATACTGTATCTCCCGTTGTCGGGTGGCGGTCTCGCGCTCCCCAATTTTCAGTTGTATTATTGGGCAGCGGTCTTGGTCACAGTACGATGGTGATTCTCTCAAACGCTCCAGAAACCTGCGGTCAGACTGGAGGTGACCATCCTAGGCGACCCTTAGCAATATGGTTTTCATGGGGTGAGGTCACATTCCTCCATCACTAGGCCAATGGAGACGACAATCACAGCTTGGCAGCAGGCTAGAAAGCTTTCTGAGAACCTGACTCGTTATTCACCACATGCCCCCCTATGGGGAAATCCTAGATTCCCACATCTGCAGTCCGTTTCCGACCCGTCAGTCTGGGCCGAAAGAGGTATTACTACATTGAAGCACATTTTTAATAACGGTAAACTTCTATCCTTCCGGGAGCTGAGGAATTCCTACTCAATACCTGCATCATTTGCATTTAGATACTGGAAACTAAGAACGCAGTGAGAGCGCAGTTTCCAGACTCGATCGTTCTGGAGTCGGACCCAATTGAAAGACTGCTCTCATCTGGGGTGATGGGCAAGCTGCTATCATCCCTGTATCTATACCTGACTGTAGGCCATGACCTCAAGCCTACTAGGAGTATGGACAAATTGAAGGGTGTCATCCCTGAGTTAGAGGAGGAGGACTGGGAGGACTGCATAGCTACCTTTGTACCTTCCTTGATGTCAGCCAGGGATAGGTTCATACAACTCAAATTTATACATAGGGTGTATTATACCCCGCAAAGACTGTCAGAAATCCACCCCTTCCGAGACCCTCTGTGCAATAGATGTCGGGCAGAAGTGGGCTCATTCTGGCATCTGTTCTGGACCTCTCCCAATCTAAGCACATACTGGGAATCTGTACTTGAGACTCTAAGGTTGGTGACCGGGTTGCACATTCTCCTCGACCCTAAACTGATGCTACTGGGCATTATGGCTGATAATGAGGGGGATAGATATCTCAAATTATGTCTGACCTAAGTACTCTTCTATGCCAGGAAGGAAATACTACTCTGTTGGAGATCCCCAGACCCCCCAACCAGGGACAATGGGCTTAAGGCCGTCAATTCCGCATTACCCCTATATAAGATAACATACGAAAGTAGACGCTGCCCACAAAAGCTCGATAAGGTATGGGCCAGTTGGTTGGAGAATTGTGGTAATAAGAATTGCCATCTAGGAGGGATGACCCTGGCCCTCACCTGTTGTGGTACTCTCGTTGGACCTGGGCCATTCCCCCTCCCCCATCCCCTTTCTTTCCCCGCCCTCCCCCTCCTCCTCCCCCCCTTCCTCCCCCCTTCCCTCCCCCCCTGCAGGCTCATCTTACTGAAACAGATATATCCCCTCCTAACCACCAGAAAGTGTGGGCAAGCATACTGGTAGGAACTCTATCGACCCCGTCACATAGTGATAAAGGTAACGGCATACTAACATTTAAATCCTGTCTCACACAGCCAAAATGCCAGGTGACTCTGTATTTGACTCAGCTGGTTGGACTAGCATTATCAATTTGAAACTGATAACGTTATGCGGTAATAGTATTACCAAGAGTTATCGTGACCTTGATGATACAGACAATAAAGTTACTCTGTTAAAAAAGAAGTGTTCTTACTTACCATGGATGAAGATGAGCCCCAGGATAAGGAGAGTAATTACTGCTTTCATTATGGCGTTCTAATCGGGTTTTGCAATGAACTGTGAGGGGCCCCAGAACCCAGTACTTTATAAGACTGAGGGCGGAGCTATGTCACTGCGGGTCACATGTCAGAACTCGTTTCCCACATGACTCCTGCTGCCAATATTTGATCAGTATTGTTAAACAGAATCTGTTCACATTCTGAGGCAGAACAATGATTCCTCATTAATCAGGGAAAGGTACAAGGTGTTATTCCAATAGGAACATTTCGTTTCTGGAACATTTCTGTGTTTTTTATATACATTATACTAGAAACAGACAATCAGTTACAATGTGCAGCAGAATGTACAGGAGAGGAGTGTGCTGTTATGACGGGGATAAAATCACTATGTATAAATACATAAGGGGGATATGATCACCATGTATAAATACATAAGGGGGGGATATGATCTCCATGTATAAATACATAAGGGGGGTATGATCACCATGTATAAATACATAAGGGGGATATGATCTCCATGTATAAATACATAAGGGGGATATGATCTCCATGTATAAATACATAAGAGGGGATATGATCTCCATGTATACATACATAAGGGGGGATATGATCTCCATGTATAAATACATAAGAGGGGATATGATCACCATGTATAAATA
>BLSH010203224.1:35153-51415 GCA_018402905.1 Glandirana rugosa
GAGGTGATTTACTAAACCTGGTCACGTGTTTCGTTCCAGGTATTTCTGTACCTACCCACTCAAACCCCCTTCCTTGAACTGACCGGAAACTCTACTTAATCTCGCCTCTGACACTCGTTCCGGAAGAGTAGGTTGTAGTCACGGGCTGGAGTGTTTACCCGAAGAGTTTCCTACCAGTTTGTAAGGGTATCTGTGTGGGGATTTGGAACACCTGTCCAAAGGGTCTTCTCAACTTCGACAATATCGACATTTCCCATCGGGTCGAGATATGACTTAAGACATGACCGTAATATCAAGTACACACACATTTCCGTCCAGTCTCCGCTCTAATTCATCTCAAAGGCCAGTCAAGTTCCTTCCCCCAAACTCACCCATCCATGTCTTTATGGACCTTGCTTTGTGCACTGGTCCAAATCATTTAGTGGAGAAGGGATTATGGTGTGGGGTTGTTTTTCAGGGGTTGGGCTTGGCCCATTATTTCCTGTGAAGGGAACTGTTAAGGCATCAACATACCAAGACATTTTGGATAATTTCCTACTCCCAACTTTGTAAGAACAGTTTGAGGATGCCCTCTTCCTGTTCCAACATGACTGCACACCAGTGTACAAAGCAAGGTCCATAAAGACATGGGTGAGTGAGTTTGGGGTGGAGGAACTTGGCTGGCCTGCACAGAGTCTTGACCTCAACCCAATAGAACACCTTTTTGCTGAATTAGAGCGGAGACTGTGAGCCAGGCCTTCTCGTTCACATCAGTGCCTGACCTCACAAATGTGCTTCTTGAAGAATGGTCAGACATTCCCATAAACACTCCTAAACCTTGTGGACGGCCTTCCCAGAAGAGTTGAAGCTGTTACAGCTGCAAAGGGTGGAACAACACAATATTGAACCCTATGGACTAAGACTGGGATACTATTTAAGTTCATGTGCGTGTAAAGGCAGGTATTCCAATACTTTTGCCTAGCTAGTGTATCTGCCAAGATTTGCAATGGTGGTGGAACCTTCCTACACATATATACTACATTTAGACATAATTTAGGTAAGGCTCTGAGTCAGGAGTTATGTTTAACAGTGTAGAGAGAACAAACAACATCTCTGCATGAAGTGACATGTTTGGGATTCGAACTCAGGAGGGCTGCAAAGGTAGGCAGAATTGTTATCTTTTGAGCCACAGGGCTACTGCATGTCGTGCGTTCCTACACATACAAATAAATACACAGATACTGCATTTCTAGGAATTTATAGGAATTACATTAGTCAGGAGTTATTTTTGATCTATTCTGTGATATTTGGTGGTTCTTGCTGCATGAGCGTACAATAGTAATGTTACCCTCTGATTTTTGGTAATGACATTTTTATTTCTGACGTTGGTACACATATCACATTTTTTGGGCTGAAATTATGATCATTTGGAAAGAATAAAAAAATCAAAAAAATGGGACTAATTTTAATTTTCCATAAGCAATGGTATTGTTTTTGGTTTGTAAAGACACTTGTGTAAATTTGGGGAAATATGTTTGTGAGATAGATATCAAGTAAACGTGACAAAATATTTTACCAATACATGAAGAGATTACACACTTTTCACACAGTTTAAAAGCATATGATCTTTAAACAATGTCCCGCATATTTTAATACAATTTAGGCGATTATATCATGCTCTAAACATTATTTCCATGTGCATTTCTCCAGGTCCTGAGTAGAGTAAGGATTTGGGCTCTATTTGGAGCCTGTGAGCTATAGTGAATTCCATGTTGGGAGCAATTCTGCTCCAGTGCTATTGTCAATACCAATTAGCACCATTTACTGCAATTTGTTGCATTTTAGAGCTAATTTCCGCGAATCATGGTAATTTTGCGGCCGGCACTATAGTAAATTAGCTCCCCTGTGTCTATTAGGGGCACAGGGTGACCAAGAATGTGATGGACAACTACTTAATTGACACTGAAAGAATGGAGAGGCTCGTTCACTTGGGACAGTAATATTTATGAACAATATCCCTCAAGAAATATATGAAGATAAACAATATAGGTGTTTGTTATTAAGTGGCTGTGTCCCATTGTTCTATTGTTTCTGTCTGCCTTGGGCGCAAACTGTTATGGGATGTTCTGTACATGTTTATGTGGATTAGCTTACGAGTTCATGAAATCCGGTGTTAACTTTGGCAAAATCATTTTTGTTGACTAAATTCTAATGTTTAGTTAAATAATGCATTATTTAAGCAATTCTCTAGAATATCAAAACTCATTATACACTCCTGGGGTAAAAAAAAAAAATCATCTGATATCATGTTATTATTTATGGTTTGAACAAACTACACAGACACAGGTTTAGTCATTATTGGTGTTGAGCGAACCCGGACTGTAACGTTCGGGTCCATACCAAACTTTCGGGTGTCCGGGACCCGGACCCGAACACGGATGTTTCAAAAAATGTTCGGGTTCGTTTTCTGGGTTCTGGTAGTTGATCACACATGTTGAATAGCTGAAGGGCAGCCAATCAACAAGCGTTTCACTGGTTTGCCCTTGGAAGCCATCACAGCCATGCCTACTAATGGCATGGCTGTGATTGGCCAGTGCATCATGTGACCCAGCCTCTTTATAAGCTGGAGTCACAGTGCTGCATGTCACATGCTCTTGGGTTAGTGTAGGGAGAGGAAGCTTCCAGCGTTTTTGGGAGGGAGAGATTGCAGACATTTTAACATCTGATCCTGCATCCTGAGATTACTACTGCTGTTGCTCTGATGGACAAATTGCAAAAATTTGAGATTTCACATACTGTTGCTTTGAGTGACAGATTGCAGATCAAACTCTGCATAACACAACGATCGCTATGATCATACACAACGATCAGATTGTTGGAGTAATTTGAGATTTCACATACTGCTGCTTTGAGTTGCAGATTGCAGATCAAACCCTGCCTAACACAACGATCGTTACGATCATACACAACGATCAGATTGTGCGATCGTACACAACGATCAGATTGTGGGATCGTACACAATGATCAAATTGTGGGAGTAATTTGAGATTTCACATACTGCTGCTTTGAGCGATCGGACTGCACTAGGTAGAGGCTTCTGCTTAGAGGGACAGATTATTGTTCAAAAATCATCTCCTAGTTCTAAAGGGAGAGGTTCTAGCTGCAGCTGTAAGTGACACATTATTGTTCAAAAATCATCTCCTAGTTTATTTGATTTTAATTTATTTTCGCTATCCCCATTTTTTTGTAGGGCACTTGCCCCACTCTTACCCCCATTTTATTTCCTTTTGCAGCCCTCTAGCACTTGCCAGGACTTTGTTACAACCATTTTTGTGCCTAAAAGTTCGGGTCCCCATTGACTTCAATGGGGTTCGGGGTCCGGGATAACGTTCGGGCAACTTTCGGTGCCGGACCCGGACTTTTTTCCAAAGTTCATACGGACCCTCCGAACCCGAACGTCCAGGTGTTCGCTCAACTCTAGTCATTATAGAACGTCTTTACTCTACCAAGTTCCGTTACAAAAATATTGCTGTTTTGAGTCACAGCTTCATTCCTTGCTATAAGCGCATGCGACTTTTCTGTTGTTGGGAACGAGGAGCCCAAAGCTGACCCACACATTGCACAGTCCATGAAATCTCTGTGTGGACAAATGCTTGCACGTGTGGGACATAACCAAAGAGGAAGATCCTAAGCGTTATAACAGACAATAGGAGTAATATGGTGGCAGCATTTAAACAAACCACAGCAGCAGCAGCAGAAGAACCACCCAACTCTAGGGAGGAAGACTCCCCCATGACAGAAAGTGACTGTGACACTAAGTTAAAAATACATGATCTGCGGTGAGCCATTGTTATTCTTTTACATGATGATACAGTCAATTATCAAATGGATATGAAATGAATGGGCTTGGGGCTGTTTGCTCTACTGGTGTATCTTTGTTATTTTTCCACTTTATTTATATCTCATGTAAAACCATTCTCATAAGATGTTGGACTGGACACCGTGTGTGGTCTCGTCTGGTGCATGGAGGCAAGTGGTAACAGAATCTTTGACAAAGCAAGATCAGTAGTGAACGTCTTCAAGTCTTCCATTGCATTGCAACACTGAAGATATTGGAGCATTGTGGCCTCACTCTTTTAAATGACCGCCCCACAGACTGGTCAAGTAATACTACTAGTACATTCAACATGATCGAAAGACTCAAACTGAAAGAGTCGGTCTGCCAAATTGCAAACAACATGGGAAGGGACACAGCTTGCTCCCTAGATAAATGGAACAAGTGGAACATACTAAAACCCTCCAGAGTGACACCATGTCCACGTCCCTGCCCTCTTTGATCTGCTCTCTACTACTCGGCCACCTTGAGGACTTTAAACAGAACACCAAGACCGTGCAACAATTGCACAGGAAATTGCACAGGAAATGAAAGAGAATGCGAACCAGCATTTTGCTTCAATCATTCTTAGATCCAAGTAACTGATGAAATGTTCTCGCCAGTGCTTGCAACAGCTGCTTGTTTTTTGTCAATTCTGCTGTCTGTGAAAACCTTTGTTGATGTGATGGATGAGAATATTCAGGGCCTGCTTAAGATGGCAGGGGAGTATGCCCGTGCCGTAAGAAAATTCACATTGCCCCACTTAGAAGATGAGGATCTGTCTGACTCTGAAGATGATGTGTAAGAAGAGGAGAATATTGAAAAGTCACAGGAAGTGAAAGAAGCACCATCCACATCTAAGCAGCCAGTTTTTCAGTTTCTTTCAAAATGCTGCAGAAGATCCAGGCAGAGCATCTCCCCAAACAGGCAGTATAAAGCAGCAGATCAGTCTGACTGGTAATCCGGTGCACACAATCCATTTTGCTATGCCTTCTCCCTGGCCTCAGTGGCCTGTTGTTCCTTAGAGTCAAATTTGTATTTTGAAACACTTAAAAGAGCAGTGCAAATAGTTTGCTGTGGTGGTGCACTGGCTTGACTTGGTCCGTCATTGGAGGTTTTAAGTATCTGTTGGGGTTCAATTAGGGGAAAAATCAAGTCATTCTGATTTTACTTTCATTCTCACTCCATTCAGTCAGCTCTAAGTTGTCTCCCTATAATATACTATATTTATGGTCCTTAGGCCTTTAGGGGCACTGTGCCGTGCAAAAATTGACAGTGCCCCTCCCAGTGACCACATCCCTCTCTATATATATTTTGGTGAGATACTTCAATTTCTGGGAAAGCAGCAGCTGAGAGATATTATCAAATCACTCCCATTAAGTTTCAGTGACTAAGTGCACAACATGACAGACAAACAAACAGCTATTATTATAAAAGGTATGCAATCTGACTGCAAGAAAGTTTGATAAAAAAATCCCTGCAATGTACATAGATAAGATTGTTCTCAACAAAAGTGGAGTTAAGTGTACTGTGCTTACCCTCTTATGAATTTCAGGATGAGTTGTCCAGAATGTCCGCAACTGACGCATCACGTTTGTTGTATTTTTACCAGCGAGTGTCGCTCCA
This sequence comes from Glandirana rugosa, assembly GCA_018402905.1. Lineage (NCBI taxonomy): Eukaryota > Metazoa > Chordata > Amphibia > Anura > Ranidae > Glandirana > Glandirana rugosa. The sequence goes on from BLSH010203224.1 coordinate 40,633, forward strand.
CATGGTTTGCAAAGGGCCGTGTTGTCCTTAACATCACAATTCTGGATGGTCTGAGGACAGTGAGGAGGACCGTAAAACTGCAGAGTGCTCTGGACGGTGGTCTGAGGATGCCTGTAATGCTGCAGAGTGTTCTGGACGGTGGTCTGAGGAGGCCTGTAATGCTGCAGAGTGCTCTGGACAGTGGTCTGAGGAGGCCTGTAATGCTGCAGAGTGTTCTGGATGGTGGTCTGAGGAGGCCTGTAATGCTGCAGAGTGCTCTGGACGGTGGTCTGAGGAGGCCTGTAATGGTGAAGAGTGCTCTGGACAGTGGTCTGAGGAGGCCTGTAATGCTGCAGAGTGCTCTGGACGGTGGTCTGAGGAGGCCTGTAATGCTGCAGAGTGCTCTGGACAGTGGTCTCAGGCAGGTCTGAGGCAGGTCATGTAATGCACAGTGCCCTGGATGCCAGTGGTAAGAGGAAGCCTATTATAATGCTGCACAATGTGTAATGCTGGATGGTAGTCTCAGGTCTGAGGGATGGCCTGTAATAAACAGTGCCCTGGATACCACTGCCAGTGATCAGAGGAGGCCTGTAATGCACACACAGTGCTGGATGGTGGTCTGAGGGATGGCCTGTAATGTACAATGCCCTGGATGTCACTGCCAGTGGTCAGAGGAGGCCTGTAATGCTCACACAGTGCTCTGGATGGACGGTGGTCTGAGGGGAGGCCTCAGGCCTGCTGTAATTGTAATGTACAACCCACTCACAGCCTGCTCTGCTCTCTGCTCTTGGCACCTGGCGGTCGTCTCATGAGTCGGGACTGGGGATGGGGACAGACTCAGTCTTGTTGGGACTTGAGGGCATGACTGACCTGTAAAGCACAGTGCTACCCTCTCTGGTTTCTGGCAGTTGGTACGGTGCACACAGTTGAACTTCCTTGCTTGCTGGGAGCGGAAGCAGGCGGAGCTCTGTGAAAACGGGAAGTTAGTTCCCTAGCGTAAAAGTCCCTGCCTCACATTTTTGTCTTTGTTTTCATCAGTGGATGGAAATTTGCTGTACTTTATGTTTTGTTTTCGTCACTGTAAAAATGCCGCTGACAAAAACATTTTCATTGATGAAATTAACACTGATGAAATCGCTGTCAGCTATTAGTTGGTAGAGAAGGGAGGATTTCTCCAACAGCCCTTCCAATGTGCTGTCTATGTGCCCTGTTACTGATTGAATTATTTGTTTAGAACTTTGAATATACCGGTGTCTCGTGTTTCTGAATGTACAGTACACTCTGCCCTGTGTTATTATGTAAAGAAGGGGGGATTGTCCCCAGATTGTATATCTCTTCTAACTTTATACAAGTGGGCATAGGTGTGCACAGCCTATTGCATTTGGGTGGACACAGCAAAGTTCAAACACACATGTGCAGTAGAGCAATGCATGGTATCAGTAGAGCACTGGATGGCATCAGTAGAGCAGTGGGTGGCATCAATAGAGCAGTGGATGGTATCAGTAGAGCAGTGGATGGCATCAGTAGAGCAGTGGATGGCATCAATAGAGCAGTGGATGGCATCAGTAGAGCAGTGGATGGCATCAGTAGAGCAGTGGATGGCATCAGTAGAGCAGCGGATGGCATCAGTAGAGCAGTGGATGGCATCAGTAGAGCAGCGGATGGCATCAGTAGAGCAGCGGATGGCATCAGTAGAGCAGTGGATGGCATCAGTAGAGCAGTGGATGGCATCAGTAGAGCAGTGGATGGTATCAGTAGAGCAGTGGATGGCATCAATAGAGCAGTGGATGGCATCAGTAGAGCAGTGGATGGCATCAGTAGAGCAGTGGATGGCATCAGTACAGCAGTGGATGGTATCAGTAGAGCAGTGGATGGTATCAGTACAGCAGTGGATGGTATCAGTACAGCAGTGGATGGTGCCAACAAAGCAAAGGACGGTGTCAGTAGAGATGATATTGGTGTCAGTAGTTTTTTTTTATTACTTTATTTTGTTTTTACATTTTATTTTTTAATGTTAGGAGCCCCATTAAGGGGCTTTGGTGAAATAGCAGAGAAAGGGACTGAGAACAGAGATTCCCCAATCCATTTCTCAGTAGCTTCAGCTGTCACAGAGGTTCAGCAGGGGGAATCTGCATTTCACGGCGTGATTAGGGTGTCCCCTGGCACACCTGGTGCACCTTGTGCGCATGCCTATGCAAGTGGGGGGAACTCACAAGAGAAAGACAAGGGGAGCAGGAAGCCAATTAGTGGCAGTAGGAAGCAGGTTCCAGGGGACAGATCTCTGGATCAGGGTAGAAGTAACAGGAACAGAACAGGCTCAGGCAGGGACACGGCTTGCAGGGAAAATCCTGAAGCCCTGCGCCTCATTGAAGGGCGGGCCTATATATTTCCTGCAGTCCATATCAGGTGCAGCCTAATTATCTGTATAGTTCCTCTGCTGGGAGACACCCCCTGGTGGCCCCCAAGATTACACCCTTTGGTTCTAAAAACATCAGTGCCACCAGCAAGTGACCAAAGCAATGACATAGGGTCTGACACATACCCTCTACTCTCCTCTCCTGTACATACTTCCCACTGTCATACCCTCCACACTCCTCTCCTGTACATACTTCCCACTGTCATACCCTCCACACTCCTCTCCTGTACATACTGCCCACTGCCATACCCTCCACACTCCTCTTATGTACATACTTCCCACTGTCATACCCTCCACACTCCTCTCCTGTACATACTGCCCACTGTCATACCCTCCACACTCCTCTCCTGTACATACCGCCCACTGTCATACCCTCCACACTCCTCTCCTGTACATACTGCCCACTGTCATACCCTCCACACTCCTCTCCTGTACATACCGCCCACTGTCATACCCTTCACATTCCTCTCCTGTACATACTGCCCACTGTCATACCGTCCACACTCCTCTCCTGTACATACTGCCCACTGTCATAGCCTTCACACTCCTCTCCTGTACATACTGCCCACTGTTGTACCCTCCACACTCCTCTCCTGTACATACTTCCCACTGTTGTACCCTCCACACTCCTCTCCTGTACATACTGCCCACTGTCATAACCCCCACACTCCTCTCCTGTACATATTGCCTACTGTCATACCCTTCACATTCCTCTCCTATACACACTGCTCAGATCCCCAAAAGCAGGACGGAGTGAGCCCAGCCACCCTGTCTTCCCTCCAGCAGCTGAAAGGACTCCAGGGAGAAGGGCCAGTCTGCACTTCTCTCGGCGGGTGGGTATGTACTACAAGAGAGGCAGAGGTTGGCTGGGTGAGTAATGCTCTGTTCTGGACAATTTTTTTAGGGTACAGTGTGGGTACGGGCATTGGGGGACTGGTACTACAAACTTCAAAGTCAACCTGTCTGTAGTCTCCTTCATGTGTGAGTCTCCTTCCAAAAGAAGAGATATGTGATGGGAGTCACTTTGGGTGGGGGGCCCATGGAACCCAGCTTACCTAAGAGAGGTCAGGAAACCCCATTCTCAGCTCCACAGGCTCCTCTTATGTGTAAGTCACCCTGTTTCTATTAGGGGCACAGGGTGACCGAGAATGTGATGGACAACTACTTAATTGATGCTGAAAGAATGGAGAGGATCTTTCTCTGGGGACAGTAATATTGATGAACAATATCCCTCAAGAAATACATGAAGATAAACAATATAGGTGTTTATTATTAAGTTTCTGTATCCCATTGTTCCATTGTTTCTGTCTGCCTTGGGCGCAATCTGTGATGGGATGTTCTGTACAGGTTTATGTGGATTAGCTCACGAGTTCATGAAATCCGGTGTTAATTTTGGCAAAATCATTTTCATCTACTAAAATCGAATGTTTAGTTAAATAATGAATTATTTAAGCATTTCTCTAGAATTTCAAAACTCATTATACACTCCTGAGGTAAAAAAAACATCTAATATCATGTTATTATATATTTATGGTTTGTACAAACTACACAGACACAGGTTCAGTCATTATAGAACGTCTTTACTCTACCCAGTTCCGTTACAAAAATATTGCTGTTTTGAGTCACAGCTTCGTTCCTTGCTATAAGTGCATGCGACTTTTCTGTTGTTGGGAACGAGGAGCCCAAAGCCGACCCACACACTGCACAGTCCATGAAATCACTGTGTGGACAAATGCTGGCATGAGTGGGACTTACCAAAGAGGAAGATCCTATGCGTTATAACAGACAATAGGAGTAATATGGTGGCAGCATTTAAACAAAACCACAGCAGCAGAAGAACCACCCAACTCTAGGGAGGAAGACTCCCCCATGACAGAAAGTGACTGTAAGACGGAGTCCAAAACGAATGATCTGTGGTGAGCCATTGTTATTCTTTCACATGATGACTCTACAGTCAATTATCAAATGGATATAAAATGAATGATCTTGGGGCCATGTGCTCTACAGTGTATTTTTGTTATTTTTTAACTTTATTTATATCTCATGTAAAACCATTCTCCTAAAATGTTGGACCGGACACCATGTGTGGTCTCGTCTGGTGCATGGAGGCAAGTGGTAACAGAATCTTTGATACAGCAAGATCAGTAGTGAACGTCTTCAACTCTTCCATTCCATTGCAACGCTGATGATATTGGAGCATTGTGGCCTCACTCTATTAAATGACCGCCCCACACACTGGTCACGTAATTCTACTAGTACATTCAACATGATCATAAGACTCATCAAATTAAAAGAGTCGGTCTGCCAAATCGCAAACAACATGGGAAGGGACACAGCTTGCTCCCTAGATAAATGGAAAAAGCTCACATCATTGCATGACCTACTGCTGCCTTTTGCAGAGGGGAACATACTAGAACCCTCCAGAGTGACACCATGTCCCTGACCTCTTTGATCTGCTCTCTACTACTCGGCCACCTTGAGGACTTTAAACAGAACACCAAGACCGTGCAACATTTGCACAGATTATGAAAGAGAATGTGAACCAGCATTTTGCTTCAATCATTCTTAGATCCAAGTAAATGATGAAATGTTCTCATCAGTGCTTGCAGCAGCTGCTTGTTTTTTGTTTTTTTTTGTCAATTCTGCTGTCTGTGAAAACCTTTGTTGATGTGATGGATGAATATTCAGGAACAGCTTAAGAAGGCAGAGGAGTATGCCCGCGCCCTAAGAAAATCCGCATTGCTCCACTTACAAGATGAGGATCTGTCTGACTCTGAAGATGATGTGTAAGAAGAGGAGAGCAGGGGAGGGCTGGGCCAGGGGGCAGGGTGGCAATTGTCCCCCAGGCCACCCTAACTTACATTCAAAATGGCCGACAGCTGCTGCCCACTTACACTTTTTTCTTCCTGTGGAGGAAGGAAGAAGGGGCCAGGGGATTACACAGAGTGGGGATCTCCCGCTTACAAAGTCCTACCAACTGGATCATGGGCACTGATCAGACTGTGCTGATGGGCACTGGCAAGGCTGCATTGATGAGCAATGATCGGGCTGCATTGATGGGCACTGATCAGGCTGCAATTATTGGCACTGATCAAGCTGTGTTGATGGGCTATGGCGAGCCTGCAGTAATAGGCACTGATCAGGTTGCATTTATTAGGCACTGGTGAGGCTGCATTGATGAGCAATGATTGGGCTGCATTGATGGGCACTGATCGGGCTGCAATGATTGGCACTGATCAAGCTGTGCTGATGGGCTATGGCGAGCCTGCAGTGATGGGCACTGATCAGGTTGCATTTGATAGGCCCTGGTGAGGCTGCATTGATGAGCAATGATCGGGCTGCATTGATGGGCACTGATCAGGCTGCAATGATTAGCACTGATCAAGCTGTGCTGATGGGCTATGGCAAGCCTGCATTGATGGGTACAGATCAGGTTGCATTTGATAGGCACTGGTGAGGCAGCATTGATGCATTATTTTTGTTAAACCTCCTTTGTTGCTATTAACATTGAATTATGTTACCACATTTTATCCTATTTGTCTTGCTTCATAACATCAATATCCTTTCTAAAACCAGGTGGGCATGGATGGTGAGCTGATTCTGTGGTTCAATGGGCCACTTGACTGGATGTGCCCCCCAGGCCTAAGGCTGCCAGCCCTCCCCCGGAGGAGAGTATTAAAAAAATCACAGGAAGTGGAAGAAGCTCCATCCACATCTAAGCAGCCAGTATTTTGGTTTCTTTCAAAATGCTGCAATAGACCCAGGCAGAGCATCTCCCCAAACAGGCAGTATAAAGCAGCAGAGCGGTCTGGCTGGTAATCCGGGGCACACAATCCACTTTGCTATGTCTTCTCCCTGGCCTCAGTGGCCTGTTGTTCCTTAGAGTCAATTTTCTATTTTGAAACACTTAAAAGAGCGTTGGAAATAGTTTGCTGTGGTGGTGCACTGGCTTGACTTGGCCCATCATTGGAGGTTTTATGTATCTGTTGGGGTTGAATTAGGGGGAAAAAATCAAGTTATTCTGATTTTACTTTCACTCTCACCCCACACAGTCAGCTCTAAGTTGTCTCCCTATAATAGTCTTAGACTTTTGGGCGCCCTGTGCCTTGCAGAAATTATTGACAGCTCCCCTCCCAGTGACCACGTCCCTCTATATATTTTGGTGAGATACCTCAATTCTGGGAAAGCAGCAGCTGAGAGATATTATGAAATCACTCCCAATAAGATTCAGTGACTAAGTGCACAACATGACAGACAAACAGCTATTACTACAAAATGTATGCAATCTGACTGCAAGAAAGTGGTAACTGTGCTTACTTTTGTATGAATTTCGGGATGAGTTGTCTGGAATGTCCGCAACTGAAGCTTCAAGTTTCTTGTATTTTTACGAGTGTCCCTATACATGCTTTGCAAAGGGTCGTGTTGTCCTTTATATCACAGCTCTGGATGGTCTGAGGACAGTGAGGAGAACTGTAAAACTGCAGAGTGCTCTGGCCGGTGGTCTGAGGAGGCCTGTAATGCTGCAGAGTGTTCTGGATGGTGGTCTGAGGATGCCTGTAATACTGCAGAGTGTTCTGGACGGTGGTCTGAGGAGGCTTGTAATGCTGCAGAGTGTTCTGGATGGTGGTCTGAGGATGCCTGTAATACTGCAGAGTGTTCTGGACGGTGGTCTGAGGAGGCCTGTAATGCTGCAGAGTGTTCTGGATGGTGGTCTGAGGAGGCCTGTAATGCTGCAGAGTGTTCTGGACGGTGGTCTGAGGAGGCCTGTAATGCTGCAGAGTGTTCTGGACGGTGGTCTGAGGAGGCCTGTAATGCTGCAGAGTGTTCTGAACGGTGGTCTGAGGATGCCTGTAATGCTGCAGAGCGCTCTGGATGGTGGTCTCAGGCAAGTCTGAGGGATGGCCTGTAATGCACAGTGCCCTGGATTGCGGTGGTCAGAGGAGGCCTATTGTAATGCTGCACAATGCTCAATGCTGGATGGTAGTCTCAGGTCTGAATGATGGCCTGTAATGCACAGTGCCCTGGATGCCACTGCCAGTGCTCAGAGGAGGCCTGTAATGTATTTTTCATTTGTATTCGTCACGGTAAAAATGCCTTCGTGAAATTAACACTGATGAAATCACTGTCAGCTATTAGTTGATAGGGATGGGCAAACGGTTCGGCCTGAGCATACATTCGGGCCGAACTTCCGCTGTTCACCCGATCCCTGAATGTAGAATATTATGGGGTGTTCGGCGCAACTTCGGCACCGCCCATTGCCCCATAATGTATAGGGTGCAGACGGCGCACACAGCTCATGCTCCATGGGAGGGCTGCCGCCGTCTGTGCCCTCTTTGTTTTGACAGTTTATTTATAGTGAAGGGCGGGGCCACCTAGTGACGTATAGGTGACCCCGTCCCCTTCTGACGCCATGTGACCTCAGAGAGGTGGGTGACTCAATTAGGGCTGATAGGCATTTTTCTGGAGTTTTCGCTCCTTTTCTTTTCTTCTTTTTTTCTCCATTCTACCCGCATTTGATGGTGTACCGCTCCCCAGATGGGACATATGGAATACTCCTTTTATTACAGTCATTGTCGGTATGCATGCCGCTGGTATATTTATGACATGGAATAAATATGGTTTTTAAATTTATGCTAGTCTGGTATTTTTTCCTGTTTGGGATATTAGTGGCAGCCTTTAAAGTCCGCCTTTTTCTTTTTGTTTTGTGTTCTTTACCCAAATTGGATGTGGTGCCACGCCCTGCAGTGTAGGTCTCCAATTTTTTGATTTCCTCTTCACTTAGTCATTGAAGCTCTGGCTAGGCAAAATCCAATGTTGCTGTTAAAGTGTCCTGTGGTTGGCGCAAAAATATTGCACAGAAAGTGGAATAGATTGCAACTGAGGGATGGCTTGCTGTACAGGAGGGGGCCTGCGGAAGATTTAGGGGTGACATGGCAACTTTTTCTTCCTGAAAAGCATTGTACATCAATGTTGTTAGCCCTGTATGATGAACATGGAGATAGATTCTATTGGCCTGATATGAGAAGGTAGAACATTATTGTCACTCCTGTTTACCCTGTATTCAGCAAAAGACTCAGGGACCCATGGAGTTGGTGTGTATTGACTTCCTATGCCTGGAGCCTGATACAGGTGGAAGAAGTTACATTCTTGTGGTGACTGACCATTTCACCCAATATGCCCAGGCTTACCCTACCAAAGATCAACAAGCCACTCCTGTGGCCAAAGTCCTTGTGGCAGAATTCTTCATTCATTGTGGATTGCCTGTAAAGATTCACTATGGCCAAGGGCAGGATTTTGAAAGCCGATTAATACATCAGTCGTGCAAGTTGCTGGGCATCAAGAAGTCAAGAACCACACCATATCATCCTCGGGGAGACCCACAGCCAGAAAGGTTCAAACTTGTACTACTGAACATGCTGGGAATCTTACCTACCGAGAAGAAACAAGATTGGGGAAACTATATTGCTACAGTTGTACATGCGTACAATAAACTATGAGTGATGCCACTGGATAGTCACCTTACAGACTCATGTTTGGGAGAGAAGCTTGGCTCCCGATTGATCTGGTGTTCGGGACATTTGTGGATGATACTTTGTTGACCTCCCACAGGGGATATGTTGAACGACTCCATAAGAATTTGAAGCAAGCCTATGAGAAAGCTATGGAACATACTGCTGCCTGAGAGCCGAGAAATAAAAAGAATTTTGATCTCAAAGTAAGGGTGCAAGATTTACAGTCAGGAGATTGAGTGTTACTAAAGAATTTGGGTGTGCCTGGAAAACACAAATTGGCTGACCGTTGGAGGCCTCAAACCTATGCCATCTGCAAACAGCTTCCAGATTTGCCAGTTTACCAGATCAAACCTGAAGGAAAGCCAAGGCCTCTTAAAATGTGGCATTGTAATCATCCGCTCCCCTTATCGGATGCTGTTCGAGTGCCTCAAGTTCCTGCTCCACCTTTTTTGGAGCCAACTCCACCCAGAACCCATGTTTGTAAACAACTTCCTGCTCGCCATGTGGTACCAGTACCGGAGAACAGTGAGGATGAGGAGATTGTGCCTTGTTGGCTGTGGCCCTCGACTACTGAAGTTGACCCAGGGATCAATAATTGTAGCAGAGAAAGAAGACCATCAAAAGAGGTGGGGAAGTCACATCATCGGGAAAAGAATACCTTGTCACTGCCTAGAATTCGAAATGCTGTTGAGACTAGGAATACTGGCCCAATTTTGAATGAGGCTGAAGAAGATTTGATTAGCTTTACTGATGGAAATTTCCTTGGATTTAAGGCAAACTCTACACCAGTAACATGTCTTGAGAAGAACTCTACACCAGTAACATGTCTTGAGAAGAACTTTACACCAGTAAAAAGACCGGAAAGAAGCCATACTTCAGTGGCAAGCCCTGAAAGAAGCCATACACTAGTGAAAAGTTCTGAAAGAAACTCTACGCTAGTACCAGAAGTAACAGAAGTTCACTCCCCTGTCAGACTGAGAAGGAATATACATCCTTCAAGGAGACTCACTTATGACACTTTGGGAGAGAAATCTGATAAACTGATCCCTATCATTCAAAGACCAGTCCCCACTCTTGATTCTGCTACCATCAATTGGGTAGAAGGTGACCTTACCATGACCTCTGACACCACTGGGTGGCACACGGCTATTGCCCTGGCCTGTCAGAAAACCGATTATGAGCTAACTGAAAATGCATATAGGTGGTTCCAGCAGAACCCAGAAGTATGTCAATATTTACATTTAACAGATTTGAGAGTATGGGCACAATATGGCGGTATGTGGATAGTATGACAGTGGGCATTATGTATAAGAGAACAGTGTGGAGGGTATGACAGTGGGTAGTATATATAGGAGAGGAGTGTGGAGGGTATGACAGTGGACAGTATGTATAGTGGAGGAGAGTTGATGAAATGACAGTGGGCAGTATGCATAGTGGAGGAGAGTTGATGAAATGACAGTGGGCAGTATGTTTAGGAGAGGATTGAGGAGGATATAAGTGTGGGCAGTGTGATGGACCCCGGTACTCATGAGGAGTATGGCTGCCTTATAAGCTTCCCTTGCCTAGTACCAGCATGATCCAAGATCCCTTAGCCCACCCAATCACTAGCCATAACTCGTGTAGGCATACATACGGACATAAGACTGTTTATTGAAACACATGTACAAAGAGATGTACACTCTGGGGACAATCCCCCCTTCTTTACATAATGACAGCAGGGTAGACTGTACATTAAGAAACATGAGACACAGGTATATTCAAACTTTTCAACAAATAATTCAATCAGTAACAGGACACATAAACATCACCTTGGAAGGGCTGTTATAGAATCCCTTCCACCAGCAACTAATAGCTGACAGTGATTTCATCAGTGCTA
>BLSH010203225.1:0-11807 GCA_018402905.1 Glandirana rugosa
GTTCGTTGTCCGTGCGATCGTTCGGTTCCGTCCGGACCCGGACCCGGACTTTGTCCCGAAGTTCGGACGGACCAGCAGAACCCGAACTTCCAGAGGTTCGCTCAACTCTAGTAAGGACTACAAATCCCAAAATCTAAATTGGATTATGGGATTATGAGATACAATAGATCTATGTCCAGTTGGACCCACTATGTTCACATGCTTCTTTTACAGAATTTGATGCTAAACTGAAAACTCAATTGGAACAATACAATAAACAATTACTAGTGAGTGGGGGGCCCTCGCGCTACTACGAATAGGTGAGTAAAAATAACTGGTGTCCAACTAAAACTGCTAGTGTTGCTTAGCTTGTATGTGAATTGCCGCAATATCCAGTATATAACACAATGATACTAAATAGTTGTTAGAAATAATGATACTGCGCACTCTGACCAACCTCCTAGTTTAAGGTAAATATCCTATCTATATACAGACCACAGCATAAATAAACATGTGTGTCTCAGTGTGCAATAAGAGCAATATTGTATACACAAAGTGCTGTGAAATATACAAACATAAACTTAAAAAAACACAAGTACTAGTATAACAAACAAAATATTGTGCAAACAAGTGATAAAAATAGTAACACAAGTCTTCAGACTTAAAAAATAAGAAAAGGAAAAAAATCCTCAAGAAAAAACAATTAAAATGTTCTGCCATATATAATGTCTCTCATGAAGCAGAAACTGTGGCAAAATTAGGTGAATTCATCATACAAAGTGACTTGGTGCCCTAAAGTGCTCAAAAAATATTATGGTGCTGACTCTGTTCCTGTCTTGCGTTCCTGTACCTCGCCACCCAACTGTGTACCGATTTTGATTTGTATCCTGATTCTACCTCTGCCCGAAGTTCCTGCACCTCGTTGCCTAGCTCTTCATAACCTTCTGACTTGTGTCCTGGCTACACTCTTGTCTGCTGATCAAGTGTCACTGTGTTCCAGTTCCTAGTTCCTACCACCTGGTGACCTACAGTCATCTGCTTCCTGCAAACACCAGCTGGTGCTACCTGCTACACCAGTCATTGTGCCACCCTGTGTCCTTACATCCCCTGTCATCACAACAAGGGGTGTTGGACAAGAGGTGCAAGAGACGCCCCCTGTCCAGTTTGATCTCTACCAGGTACATGACAGGGACAAGCAGCCTTTATGAAGGGCAAAGCCTATAAATGGGATACTCAAATGGATAGAAACAGAATTAATAATATCAGAGAACAGAATGCCCAGGCTTATTATGAACAAACTGTTTATTCAACCCCCTCCTCTAAATCTTCACACAAGATATGAAAAATTACATTTCATAGGAAGCAGAGAAATGATGGTGATGAGCTCAATAGGATCACAAAATACAGGTAGTTGAGCACTTGAACACAGCAATGCACAGTTCCAGTCATGGTGGGGTAGGCAATTATTTTGCACAATTGCCCACAACAGACACATTTGCCACAATGCTCTCAGTTGGAAGATATCTCTAAAAATGTGAGTAACAATAATGATTATTTTTTGGAACATACATATATAAAGCACACCCCCCTTTCCCCATTCAGAGTAGGCAGGGGTATAGACATACAGTAGATATGAAGAAGCTGCATCCATCGAAGACAAATTGAAAGTTATTGCTTTATCCTCCTAAATGCTTTCACAGGATGAAATGGAGATCTTTTCTTTAGGACTGTTTCTATCCTATGCACAACCTTGATACATTTAAAATTTGCACCTTTTGCACCTGTAAATTAAAATTACGTATGTTCGAGGGGGGCGTGGCTTGACACGAGGAGAGGAAGCAGCTCTGGACAGGAGCTCCTGCCTGAAACAAGATAATCCGCTACCATCCTTCGCTCAGATACAGCGGTGAGTCTTACAAAGACTAATACTTGACTCCAGCACACCATAGTACATCTTGACGAAGTCTAGCAGCGCTCGGACGAGCAGCTCAAGAAAGACATATTCAGGCCCTCACGCCATCTACAACCGCTTCACACACCATCTACAGCCCTTCACCACCCCAGAGGTCCCCCGCGTAGTTGGCAATGCAACTACTTTAACACCTGATCAGAACACAGACCCCATTGCTTCTTTCCCGACTGCCGGGCAACCAATGTCAGACATTATGATGAAAGATATGCTCATTTCGCTACGCTCATCCCTGCAGTCGGACATGCTAGCGTGTTTCAAACAGTACACCACAGAAGTACATGAATTAGGAGAGTGGGTAGGCCAACTGGAGGACACCATGGGAACTTGTGTAGAATCTTACAACAACCTAGTAGATGCACACGCGTCCCACTCAGAGGACATAGACTGGTTAAAAGCTAAGGTAGCTGACCTGGAGGACCGCTCCAGACCCAACAACTTGAAGATAAGAGGGATTCCGGAATCAGTGCAACCTGCACAACTGTCCCACTACATCAAAGATCTATTCCAAAAAGTTGTGCCCACAATGACGAACTCTGATAGATAGGATCCACAGAATCCCCAAGCCCTCCTTCCTCCTGGAAAAAATTCCTAGAGATGTGCTTCTGAGGATGCATTATTTTCAGGCTAAAGAGGCAATACTAATGGCCTTCTGAAAAAATCAGCATCTCCCGGATCAAACAGTACCCATACAAGTCCTACCGGATCTCTCAGCCTACACTCTCCAAAAAAGAAAGAACTTACTCTCCATCACAAACAGCCCTCCGGAACCATCTCATTTTATACCAATGGAAGTACCTGGCTACTCTCAAAGTCACTTGGGAGGGTTCCTCCTACCACATAACCTCCCTTCAGGAAGGTCTACAAAAACTCAAAGAGTGGAAGATTACACCAGAGGGCTCTTCAGCACCTACACCCGAAAGACAGTTTACAAAACCCTTGTAGGATTGGAACAAAGTAACCCACAAAAAGAGCAACAAGGCGAAACCCTCTAGAGGCAAACATACCTCAAAATGGAATATGCCAGCCACCTCTCAGGCGGTGATCGTCAGTCGCACCGATCACAAGCTGATACCTTTACCCCCATTGTTACACAGTATACCTGCACCTCGTTCCTGGTTGAACCCTTTTTGTTTCCTAACTTGGTTTACACAAGTCGTTCTACTCAATAACTACTGGCACCAGATACTACCACAACTTACCAACTCCACAACCACAGAGTGATTACATGAGACGCTCAAATCATCTCAATAACTATCAGAACTTACCCTTTCTATACCCAAGAACCGAAAAAACCCAGCAATGGCATCACTTACATTATTCCACAGAGGCAAAGACAACATAAGGGTCTCCCAAGTGGAGAAGCCCATTAATATCAGAAGACACCCAGAAACAAATGTCACTTAACCTGATGACCATCAATGCTCGGGGACTGAATCACCCATCCAAACGCCTATCCTTATGCAAGGAAGCATCCACATCAAAGGCTGATATTGTAGTGGTAACAGAAACCCACTTTAAAATGTCAAAAGCGCCAAAAATCCAACAAAAACAATTCCCCTTCATCTTCTCCGCAGACTTCACGAAGAAAAAACGTGGGGTTTTAATAGCCATAAAGAACTCTGTCTCTTTCCAACTGCACTTCTCCAAGATGGACACTAATGGACATTATGCCATTATAGTAGGTACCATGAATGGTAAGCTATATACGATAGTGGGAGTCTATGCCCCGAATTCGGGTCATGGCTCCTTCTATCGCAGACTATTCAAATGTGTTAACCAACATAAAAGAGGCTACCTAGTTATGTGTGGCGACTTTAACCAAGTGGTTGACCCAGCTTTAGACTCCACATCCACAAGCAGAATTAGAACTTATTTGATGGCCAATCTCTTACATAGATACGTGGAGATCTCTTCATGCCTTAGAGAGAGACTACACGTACCATTCTCCCAGACACAACACATACTCCAGAATAGATTTAATACTAGTGGATAAATGGTTGCTGCAGCGAGTGTCCCGCTCAGAGATTACAGACATAACATGGTCGGATCACGCAGCAGTTACGGTCACGATCTTTGGGGGGCACGCTCCTTGTCCTAACTACTTTTGGCGATGTAATGACAACCTTCTCAAGGATCACACCACTAGTGAGGTCATTGAGAAGCACTTAGAAAACTTCTTTATTGACAACTTCTCCACCAAAAGGGACGTATTTAACTTGTGGAACACCCACAAAGCGTATATAAGAGGAATTATGATCCAATTGGGAGCCAGGATTAAAAAGCGGAGATCGGACGGGATACAACAAATCCTGTCTGATCTCCGTGCCCTAGAGAGATCGAACAAGGAAAACCCAAGCACCCCCACCGCCACTAAAATATCTGAACTACGTGCTGAACTCCGCACAGCACTACAAGAAACACATGCCTCTCTCACCAATCGTCTTAAACTAAAATATTACTCCTCACACAACAGAGCGGGCAAATTCCTTGCATCTAAGCTCAAAACACAGAAAACCAAATCTAGAATACCAGCCCTTATACAACCACTTACTAACCAAAAATTGACTAACCCACAACATATAGCAGATGCATTAGCAGATTACTACCAGTCCTTGTATAACTTAAAAGACAACACTTCCACACCCCAACCCACGAACGAAGCAATATCCAATGTCCTTGACCAACTAAACCTCCCATCCATTACTACCTTGGAACTAGAGACTTTAAACCAACCCTTCACGGACTCAGAAATAACAAGAATTGTACAGTCAATGCCATCTGGCAAATCCCCTGGTCCGGACGGGTTTACATATGAATACTACCAAACCTTTCACAAAAAACTATCCCCCTACTTAAATAAATTTTTTTCAGCTGCAGCACCCGGAGCCGTATTTCCATCAGAAATTCTAAAAGCACAAATTATCACCCTACCCAAACCGAGTAAATCAAACGATACACCTGCCAACTTCCGCCCCATATCACTACTCAACGTAGATGTTAAAATATATGCCAAACTCCTCGCACATAGATTAAAACAGGTAATCCCCATACTCATAAAACCCGATCAAATGGGATTTGTTCAGGGCCGACAAACATCCGATGCGACTAGGAGAGTGATTGATGTGGTCTACTCAGCCGAACAAAGTCGAACGCCTTCTCTGCTCCTTTCAATAGATGCGGAGAAGGCGTTTGACAGAGTACATTGGGGTTACATGTATCAGACCTTAAATAAGTTTGGATTAAGGGGAATAATTCTCTCTGCGATATTAGCTCTTTACTCCTCCCCCTCTGCACAGGTGTATACAGAGAGTTTACTTTCTAAACCTTTCAATATCACAAACGACACTAGGCAAGGTTGCCCACTGTCACCTACGATTTTTAACCTTGTGATTGCACCTCTGGCAGAACGATTGCACACAGATTCATTAGTCTCCGGGTTCCTCACGGAGAAAAGACATCATGTAATCAACTTGTTTGCGGATGATATAATAATAATGTTAACAAAACCTCTGATCTCACTGCCTAGAGTCCATACAGTGCTGACAGAGTTCAGTCAGAGATCATATTACAAAGTAAATTACTCCAAATCTTTAATTCTAAACCTTGGTATCACAAATAAAACCAAACAGATATTGAAGGGAAGTCTCCCATATGCATGGGCCGAGGGGGAGATCACATACCTAGGCATTTCTATCACCCAGTCATGTACATCGCTAGAAGAAGCCAACTACAAACCATTAATAACAAAACTAAAAAATCAATAAAAAAATCTAGCGAAAACAGAACTTTCATGGGTAGGAAGACTGGCAGCATTCAAGATGATGGCTCTGCCCCAAATCTTATACGTCTTCAGAGCATTACACACCCCTCTAAAAATGACCCACTTAAAAGCTCTAAACTTAATACTGAAACAATTCATTTGGCAAGGTAATACTTGACCTCCCACTCATACTTGACCAAACATAGAAAAGCAGGCAGTATGGGTATGGTTGACATCAAGGACTACCACACGGCGGTACATGCAGACCACTTAAAATTCTGGTTTAGTGAGTCAGAAGAACCACTTTGGACTGATATAGAAAAAACCCTGAACAACACGTCAGACTTGAGCTTACTACTGTACGCTGATCTATGGAAACCTATAGATCTTAAAACAATACCACGAACAACAAGGGCATCCTTATTAGCGTGGAGATCAATCACACAATCCACCCAAACGTTCCCCAGCACAATTAAAGTAGACCTACCCGTCTCCACCTTACAACATACTATACGAGACCTGAACACAAAAGACTGGGAGGTAAAGGGAGTGATACGGATCAATGATCTCTACAACCAAGGGAAACTCCTCTCCCCCATTGAGTTTAAAAATAAATTCTCAATTCCCACATCCATGTACTTTAACTTAAATAGAATCCATGGATTCCTAAACACATCTCCCCCCTAAACTGATGATACATCCACAGATATGGTACTACTACGTCAAACCATATAAATCTCTCAGCGGTACCTCTCTAATTTATAACTGGCTACAAGATAAATCCACATTTCAAAAAACCACAAATATGAAAAAAGGGAAACTGACCTAAACGCAAACTTTTCAGAGTCACAATGGACTACGGCCATAAAATTCTCCCACTGCATAACACACTGTGTTGGATACTGGAAATTAGCCTTAAAAATAATGCATAGGTGGTACCTTACTCCCTATAGACTATCAAAGATTTTCAACTCGAGTTCTCCATTGTGCTGGAGACAGTGTGGTGACATTGGATCCATCATGCACATTTTGTGGTCGTGCAAAAATATCCGAAGTTACTGGAGAAAGATATTCCAAATCATGGCAGAGATAACTGGAGTACTGATTCCCTTTGGCCCGGCCTTAGCACTCCTCAACTTGGAATCGACCAGATCCCCTATAATTTCCGAAGTATAATTGCCAGTATCCTACTGGCTGCTAGACTGGTACTTACCAGACACTGGAAAAGAGACTTAGCTCCCAACACCTCAGAAACTATTAAAGTAATCCAACAACACTACCTTTATGAACGATTGTTAACCCCTAACAGAAAGTCCTCTCGGTATTTGAAAACTTATGGAAACCCTGGGTATCCTAGCACTCCACTAAAACACATGGTCTAGCACACCAACCCCACTAGATCTCTCTGGGCTTCCCCTACAAACCTTCCCCTCCTAACCCACTTTGCTCGGTTCTTGTAAAACTGTTGAGTACACCTGATGATGTTACAATATAACTTGCAGTGTCTCTCTAAAGATAGATTAATCGCCTAGTGTCAGAACACGATATCAAGAAATAATATCTACCAGTAGTTGGCTTTTATACTGTTACATTCTCTATACTGTTATGATCATTATTGTAACCTTTGTTCTTATACATTATACTGTAAATCAACATTGTCCGGATCAGCGGTTGTACCGCATTCATGTTTGTTTGTATTTACTTGAAAACCAAATAAAAATTATTTAAAAAAACAAAAAAAAATTACGTATGTTCCATAATAAGGATCCAAGATGCACACAATCACAGAAATCACTTCAGGATTGTTCTAGTTTTTTTTTTAAAGCTTTATGGGATTTAACTCTTTTGTTTAACATAAGCACACAATCAGATTTGATTGATCAGACCGATCTGGACCAGATACTAACTGGCGTAATAGATGATTCTGGTAGCATCACCTCTAGTACTTTTACAAATAAATCACAGAACTGTCCTTCTATTAGTTCTAATTTAAATGTAGCCCTTAGGCAGGTTACTAAGGAGATTGAGGATATACAAAGAACCACTAAAAAGCAAAATAACCTTTCTAGATGACAATTGAAGGCACTCAGGTCATTACAAGGCAAGCCCACTGATAATGTGACATTGCCCTGTTGATCTGGAATCCTAGGTTTATTGTCATGCTCTGCCTTCTCAACACATGTAATGTGTTATAAATACATTTTTGAATATTTTTTACTATATTTATATATTTCAAGGAAAACTACTGAACTTATGATAATATATATATATTGTTATATTTATGTTATGTTCTCTTGGAGTCAGTATATTATGCATTATGTAAGATTATATTTTTATATTTCGTTATTTTTATATTTATTGATTCATTTGATTTTTGCTGTGACAGCCTGATTATGTAGATGTTTTATGCATTATATACAGTACATATATGTCTTCTTATACATTGGGCTCACAGCAATAATTTGGGTAAAATTGATTATATTTTGGCCATTACATTTCCATCATTTTGCTATTTTCCATTGAATGGTGTCAATCCTTAGCCTAGGAACTCAGTGTTCACTCTCCAGGCTGTGATGCACTTCCGGCGCATCACTTTCTTTTTGACAGCCGGAAGTAGATGCATGGGAAAACATATACTCACCTATAGGCAAACATGTGGCTGAAGTACATGCATACTGTATACTCAAACTAAGGTTTATGACACTAGGGAGAGTTCACTCTGACATATGTGGGGTGACTGGAATAAAATGATTCTACAAAAAGAACTCCTGGCTTAAATAAGAGGGTATGTTATAAATGCCTCCTGGAGGGATTCACCGCTGGTAAAGCTGAGATTTAAAGTGTGATTACAAGATTTTTTTTTGGTTGTTAAATCAATGATATACACCTGGATTGCATGTCTGTTTTTCTTATATTGACACCAAGAACATGTGGGCCAATCCTTGACATTTTTGTTCACAATGGTTGGCCTTTCTTCTTCCCTTCAGTTAGCCCCTTCTTTTCACATCTGGGTTTATTGGAGGTCGAAATAATATATTCTCTGTTATAAATATTTATATTTATATATGTATTACTTAACCAAATATATATGTGTGTGTGTGTGTGTGTGTGTGTGTGTTTTACAGAGGTTTGTTAACAGGCTTAAAATGATTATAAATGATCTGCAAACTATTATTTTCCATTTTCTATAAGTGATCACAAAGCCTCTGGGGTTGAATTTCTAAAGCTTGAAAGTGCAAAATGTGGTGCAGCTCCACACAGAGACCAAGGTTTTATTGTCAAAGCTTGATTGAACAAGCTGAGGTAAGAAGCTGATTGGCTAGCATGCACAGCTGCACCAGTTTTTGCACTCTCCAGCTTTAGTAAATCAACCCCTCTGTGTCTCAACTGCATAAGAGCTGAGAGGGGGAAGCAGCAGCACACTAGTCTCCTCAGTGAAAGGCTGTGTGTGTATGTGTGTATGTGTGTGTGTGTGTGGGGGGGGGGGTCGGGCAGGGGGGTGTCAGAACAAGTCTGATTATTGGAGGAGAGCAGGGAGAGTTCCCAACATAGCTAGAGAACTGACCATGCTGTGCTCTTCTGCTTAGTGTGGTCATTTATTAATGGGAAATCAGAGGGACTGGCAGGAATGCCAGGAATTTCACACAAAGGTAGCAATACAAAGAGAACGGATCATTTTTCAAACAAGCACATGGTACAGCAGGCACAAATCAGAAATATGAAATGTTGGGTTTACATAATCTTTAATAACAGAGAACCATGCAGAAAGTGCAGCAATGTTTCAGAACAAGAATAGAAGTGCTTCAACTAGAGTTGAGCGAACCCGGACTATAAAGTTTGGGCCCGTACCAGACGTTGTGGTGTCCGTGCCCCGAACCCGGACATTTGCAAAAAAGTCCGGGTTCGGTATTTGGGTATTTTGCTTGCCTTTTCTATAGCTGCAGGGCCGGCAATCAACAAGCCTACTAATGGCATTGCTGTGATAGGCTAGTGCATCATGTGACCCAGCCTCTATATGAGCTGGAGTCACGTATGCTGCATGTCACATCGTCTCAGGCTAGTGTAGGGAGAGCATGCTGCCGGCGCTGTGAGGGACAGATTGCCGATCTAATATGATCTCATCCTGAATTACAGACAGATTCCTGGGGGTGCTGTGAGGGGAAAGCTTAGCATTCTAAAATGATCTGATACTGGACTAGGTAGAGTTTACTACTGCTGTGAGGGACAGATTACCGATCTAATATCATCTCATCCTCCATTACAGACAGGTTCCTGGCGGTGCTGTGAGGGGAAAGCTTAGCGTTCTAAAACGATCTGATACTGGACTAGGTACAGTTTACTGGTGCTGTGAGGGACAGATTACCGATCTAATATCATCTCATCCTGTATTACAGAAAGGTTCCTGGAGAGTGCTGTTAGGGGAAAGCTTAGCGTTCTAAAACAATCTGATACTGGACTAGGTACAGTTTACTAGTGCTGTGAGTGACAGATTATTGTTCTAAAATCATCTCATCCTGTATTACAGAAAGGTTCCTGGCAGTGCTGTGATGGGAAAGCTTAGCATTCTAAAACCATCTGATACTGGATTAGGTACAGTTTACTGGTGCTGTGAGGGACAGATTATTGTTCTAAAATCATCTCCTAGTGCTATAGGGAGAGGTTCCTGCTGGTGCTGTGAGGTACGGATTATTGTTCTAAAATAATCTCCTAGTGCTATAGGGAAAGGTTCCTGTTGGTGCTGTGAGGGACAGATTATTGTTCTAAAATTATGTCCTAATGCTATAGGGAAAGGTTCCTGCTGGTGCTGTGAGGGACAGATTATTGTTCTAAAATCATCTACTAGTTCTATAGGGAGAAGTTCCTGCTGGTGCTGTGAGGGACAGATTATTGTTCTAAAATCATCTCCTACTGCTATAAGGAGAGGTTCCTGCAGGTGCTGTGAGGGACAGATTATTGTTCTAAAATAATCACCT
Organism: Glandirana rugosa; assembly: GCA_018402905.1. NCBI lineage: Eukaryota > Metazoa > Chordata > Amphibia > Anura > Ranidae > Glandirana > Glandirana rugosa. The sequence goes on from BLSH010203225.1 coordinate 10,685, forward strand.
ACTGCTACAGGGAGAGGTTTCTGCTGGTGCTGTAAGGGACAGATTATTGTACTAAAATAATCTCCAAGTTCTATAGGGAGAGGTTCCTGCTGGTGCTGTGAGGGACAGATTATTGTTCTAAAATAATTTCCTAGTTCTATAGGGAGAGGTTCCTACTGGTGCTGTAAGGGACAGATTATTGTTCCAAAATCATCTCCTAGTGCTATAGGGAGAGGTTCCTGTTGGTGCTGTGAGGGACAGATAATTGTTCTAAAATCATCACATACTGCTATAGGGAGAGGTTCCTGCTCGTGCTGTGAGTGACAGATTATTGTTCTAAAACCATCTCCTACTGCTATAGGGAGAGGTTCCTGCTGGTGCTGTAAGGGACAGATTATTGTTCTAAAATCAACTCCTAGTTCTATAGGGAGAGGTTCCTGCTGGTGCTTTGAGGGACAGATTTTTGTTCTAAAATCTTCGCATACTGCTATAGGGAGAGGTTCCTGCTGGTGCTGTAAAGGACAGATTATTGTTCTAAAATCATCTCCTACAGCTATAGGGAGAGGTTCCTGCTGGTGCTGTAAGGGACAGATTATTGTTCTAAAATCATCTCCTACTGCTATAGGGAGAGGTTCTTGCTGGTGCTGTAAGAGACAGATTATTGGTCTAAAATCATCACATATTGCTAGAGGGAGAGGTTTCTGCTGGTGCTGTGAGGGACAGATTGTTGCTCTAAAATCATCTCCTAGCTCTATAGTGAGAGGTTCCTGCTGGTGCTGTGAGGGACAGATTATTGTTCTAAAATCATCACATGCTGCTAGAGGGAGAGGTTCCTGCTGGTGCTGTAAGGGACAGATTATTGTTCTAAAATCATCTCCTACTGCTATAGGGAGAGGTTCCTGCTGATGCCGTGAGAATCAGATTATTGGTCTAAAATCTTCACATACTGCTAGAGGGAGAGGTTCCTGTTGGTGCTGTGAGTGACAAATTTTTGTTCTAAAATCATCTCCTAGTTCTATAGCGAGAGGTTCCCGCTGGAGCTGTGAGGGACAGATTATTGTACTAAAATAATCACATACTGCTAGAGGTAGAGGTTCCTTCTGGTGCTGTGAGGGACAGATTATTGTTCTAAAATCATCTCCTA
>BLSH010203300.1:29955-43461 GCA_018402905.1 Glandirana rugosa
CCCTATTTGACCGAACCCGAACGATTTTTGAAATGTCCGGGTCCGGGTCCGTGCCACGGACACCCGAAAGTTCGGTACGGACCCGAACGTTACAGTCCGGGTTCGCTCAACACTACCTATGACAGAACCACATGGCCTACGGCGAGGGTCTTCGTGAACTCCTCAACAGGGTGCTTCCAAACACATTCTGAATCTCCCCACACGAACACGAATTGGCTTACTGCTCTCTCTGTAACCAGATACTGTAAATCTTTACACTTATCAGGTCATATACATAGGAATCTCACAGGCTACGAAGAACTATGCGATCTCCCACAAACACCCCGACATACCCTCTCCATGGTTTATCGGCTGATTTTATCCCACACTCATAACACACTCCCCACATACACCCAGCAATGGGCTGGAGATCTAGGAACAGAGATATCGCCAGAAGAATGGCAGAAATCTTTTCTTTCACTCATAGCTCGACTATCTCCAGCTTCACCCAAGAAAAAAACTATAAACTGTTATCTCGATGGTATAGAGATCCAACCACGATTCACAGGATCTTTCCAGATGCTCCGGATGTTTGCTGGCGCTGTCATGGAGGAACGGGCACATACTTTCACATATGGTGGAGCTGCGACCGTATCAGTCCCTTTTGGAGAACCATATTTGAGGTATACAACGGAATCTATGACACCTTTGTAACACCCTCCCCTAAAGTAGCTCTGTTATCAGTCCTTCCAGGCTCAATTAAACACCAGAAATCAACTCTCCTAAGAGTTTTCTTATCTGGGGCACGTCATATCATCACAAAATACTGGAAGTCCGACATAACACCCCCACTTCGTCAATGGGTGGAACTAATTAACGACACTATGGTCATGGAGGAGCTGCAGGCAAAAGCAACGGACAAATGGGATAAGTATACTAAAACGTGGTCCGTCTGGCTCCATTACTCTACATCGGATAGACTCAAAAGTAGAATCCCGATATGAAACCTATCCACGAACCTCCTGTTGGGCAGGGGCCCCACGTTTTCTGATCATATGACCACACATAACTCGAAACTATATTGCATGCAACATGGGCATACTACATAGCTTTCAGCGTAATTTCACCGTAACTTTTCTTCTCTCTGTTTTCTTCGCCTCTTCTCTAACATACCCCTTCTCCCCCCCTCTCACCTCTTTCTCTTTCTTTTCCCCTTTTTATCTCCTTTTCATTGGGTTTTAACTATGCAATTGTTTAAAGGATGAGGATTGTGCCAGCTCAGGACAAATAGGAGATGTGGGTCGTTACCCCACACTGGTATCTTTCCTCTTCCTCTGAAAATGTAAGTGTTCTGTTTTTTTATTACCGTACGCGGTATTTACTGTAATCTGATATTCAATGTCAACAAAATAACAACAAAATTAATAAAAATATATTCAACTCTAAAATGCTTTTCTGGTATCCATATACTATCATACTTTCTAGTTCCTTCCTGTATTGTGATGTAGTGTATCGGGCTAACTTCTCATATGTTTGCTTGTCTGAGAGCATTTCTTTAATTTGGGGGTGATAGTAGTCACTGTCCATCACTACCCCCCCCCCCCTCTTTGTCTGCTGGTCTTATTATTATTTCTTTACATTTCTCCAAAGACTTAATTCCTTCTTCTATGTAACTGGGATTGACCTCTTTCTTTGGTTTAATTTTTTCTAGGTCTTTCAAGACCAAGTTTTTAAACTTCCACATAATGATTGGAGCTATTTTGGGGATTAAATAGTGATTTATTCCTCAGTCCGCTATTGATTCCTGAGGTAGAATTAGTTGTCACATTACTTGTGTGGCCTTTGTGTCCCATTAAATATTTTTTTATATTGATCTTTCTTATATATTTATGAATGTCCATATAGACATTAAACTTATTAATGGGTTTCTTGATTGCACTTTTTAGGCCCGCATTCAAAATATTAATTTCCTTCTGATTACGTTGTGCTTTGGACAAGTAACACATTATGGTAGTAAAAAATCATGAATTTTAATGTAAGCCAGATCTCTTAAATGACCATAATATTCAGAGAGTGATGAGTACTTGATAGAAAGAACACCTTATAGTGCAGAAAATCACTATAAAAAAAGCACATTTTAAATCATATCCGAAGTGCATGTCAGAAATCGGAAACCACAGCAATGATGAGGGACCGGAGTGTGTGTATGGTAACAGGAATATCGTACACACATAATCACTATTCCTCCTAGCGTGAAGTCCCCACACAGGAGACAAGATGCCGAATCTTGATGCCGGATTACTGGAACCATGTCCTGTGGTTTGATGAGACCAAGATAAACGTATTTGGTTCAGATGGTGTCAAGTGTGTGTGGCGGTATCCAGGTGAGGAGTACAAAGACAAGTGTGTCTTGTCTACAGTCCAGCATGGTGGTGGGACTGTCATGGTCAGGAGTCAATCGGGTCTCTGATGTATGTGTCCAAAAGGTATCAAAGTAGACAGACACAGCCGGTTAGTGACAGAACAAGAGGAAAGAAGGAAGGAAAGGGTTAGAGGTTAAATCTTGTAAGAATATAAGTGGGACCTTTAAAGTTCAAGAGTTGCAGAAAATGCAGCCCATAGTGTTACCTTATCCGCAGTGCTGTATAAGTAGATCTGGATGCTCTGGAGGGCGGTTTGTGTTAAGCTGCTCGGATCCACCTGCCTTAAATAGGGTAAGGTGGGCGGAGATGCAGTCACTGGCAAGGTGGGCGTAGGGAGGGACGGTGGTAGTGCCCCCCCCCCCCGAGCTGGTGGCGCCCAGCAACGCCTCCTGCGATAGCCGTGAGACAATGGACGCCAGGTAAACAGCGTCATATGCTCGCGTAAAGCCGCACCCTTCAGCTTTGCGACGGAGCCCCACGTCAGCTGCTCGCTGGTGCGCACTGGTGCCATGGCAACCCGGGATGCATCCCGGCAGCGATGCCACCCTCAGACAAGCCGACAGATGGAAACCACACATAACTTACGGCCTTTGTGCCATCTGAGAACGACAGGGCGGCTTACAAAAGACAATGTTAGGGAATGCAGGCTGAAGCTTCCAACAGTATGCCCGTTCCTGTGCGCAGGAGCGCACGCACACACGGCAGGTGTGCGCGCCATCACTGGTGCCAAACGGCCTATTTAAACCAGCAGCACCCTGCAACCAGTGCTGTCCTGTCTACAGTGTATCCATGTTCCTGAGCAACCTGTTCATCTGATATCCTAGTTCCTGTGACCCAGCTTGTCCTCGACTTACCTACTGTCTGCCTGCACTGATCTTGGCTCGTGACCCCGACTACTCTCTGCTCCTTCGGTACTGCACCGCCAGCCTCCTGACAAACCCGGCCTGCCTCTGACCTTCCCTCTGCCTACTGCACGGGCTTCCAGCCCCTCTGCCGGTGACATCCAGTGCCCATCAGTGATCTGCACCATACCTGCAGCAAGACTCTTGCACCGGCACCAACCATCTTGTCAAGCCCTCGTGCCACCCCGCACTCACGAACTCCCTGTTCCCACTTCCAGGGGTCCGCGAGTCAGGATAGTAAGAGAGGTTGTTTCCTACTCATCAGACTCCACCACCAGGTACCTGACAGTACAGGACAGCCATGCCTAAATCTGTGCAGGGATCCGACGGATGAACTCTGTCAACACCTTACTGGCCTTACACAGGTCATCAAGACCCTGCAAGAGGGTTATAACCGCCTGGAGGAACGTGTCCTGGAACTTCCGTCTCCTACCTTGGCAACGGCCGCAGTTGGGATGCTGTCAGAACCCGAGGTCCCCACATCCAAGAGGTTCTCAGGGGATCGCATCAAGTTTTGGGCTTTCCATAGTGCGTGTGAATTATACTTCACCCTACAACCATGCACATTCTTTCTCGAAGCCACTAAGGTGGGCTTCGTGATATCTCTGCTATTGGGAGAACCGCAATCCTGGGCACATCGCCTCTTGGAACAGAAGGCAGCATCTTTAAATGAGCTCACCTCATTCTTCTAGGCTATGTCCCTACTCTATGCGGACCCGCACCAGACTGCTACCGCAGAAGCAGCGATACACGCCTTACAAAAGGGACTTGGGCCCATAGAAGATTATGTTTCCAAGTTCAGGCGCTGGAACTCTGATACAGGTTGGAAGAAGGCCTCCCTCCGGCACCAGTTTCGTATTGGACTTTCTGAACCCTTGAAAGACAAACTGGCTCGAGTGGGTGTTCCCCGCTCCCTAGACAGTCTCATGGACTTAATCATTCAAACAGACTGATGTCTAAGGGAGCGTAGGGGCGAGGGAGCTATACGGGAATTCCGGCCTGCCCAGACGTTGTCTTGTCCTTTGCTCACCTCTGAAGAGCGACAACGTTGGCGGGGTAGTGACCTTTGCTTATACTGTGGCGAATCCAGACATTATGTGAGGTCCTGCCCGGCGAAGCTATGCAAATGCCTCACCATTGTCACAGATGCAGCACCAGTCCTGCCCAGCAACCTGTCTCATGTAGCATTGTCTCTCTCGCTACAACTTCCTGGAGCAGTCCCTGCCATTGTGGATTCTGGAGCATGTAGCTGCTTCGTAGACTTATTATTTGCCTCTAAGCATCAGATTCCGCTGCAACCCTAGGCCCAAGGCATGATGGTACATCTTGCTGACGGAACAGCTCTAAAGTCAGGTTTGGTCACCCATGAAACTGTTCCATTGCCAGCCACCATGGCTGATGGCCACCAAGAACTTCTCCGCCTGGATGCAATCACATCACCCCTGTTCCCCATTATTCTTGGTCTGCCATGGCTACGGGCACACAATCCCAGCATTGACTGGGTTACAGGAAGAATGCAATTCCAATCCCCCTACTGCCTCCAACACTGTTTGCCAGAAATGCCTGATGAAACCCCTACCTTACTATGTCTGGACTCTGACCCTGAACCCGATACCTACCAGTCTGTTCCTCCGGAGTACTATGCCTTCCTGGACGTTTTCAATAAAAAGGGAGCAGAACTCCTCCCTCATAGGCGCTATGATTGTCCCATTGAGCTACTCCCTGGGGCTGAAACCCCTTTTGGAAGGATCTTACCCTTAAAAGGAACTGGAACTAAATGCTCTCAAGACTTACCTTGACGAAAACTTAAAAAAAGGATTCATCCGGCCATCCACGTCACCCGCAGAAGCGGGCATCTTCTTAGTGGGAAAAAAAGGACCACTCCCTACCTAAAGAATCATCACTCGCTTCCGCCCAAATTATTTCAGAGGCTGGGCACGACCACTATCTTCACCAAGCTGGACCTTCTTGGAGTCTATAACTTGGTCCGAATCCGGGAGGGTGACGAATGGAAGCCCGCTTTTCGTACCCGGTTCGGTCATTTCGAATACTTGGTGATGCCATTTGGGCTCTGTAATGCCCCTGCCACATTCCAACACTTTGTGAATGATATTTTCAGAGATTACCTAGACCTATTTGTTATCGTGTACTTGGATGACATCCTAATTTTCACCCCAACCTTGGAGAAGCATCGCCAACATGTCAAGTGTGTTCTATCCCGACTCCAGCAGCATGGGCTTTATGCCAAGCCCGAAAAATGTGTGTTCGAACGCCAGAGCATTCAGTTCCTGGGGTTGGTCATCTCGGTCTCTGGCATTGAGATGGACCCCCCCATAAGGTCTCAGCCATTCTAGAGTTGCCGGTGCCAACTGACAAGAAAGGAGTCCAGCATTTCATCGGATTCGACAACTTCTATCGGAAATTTATTAAGGGGTTTTCTGCCATCGTGTCACCGATCACACAGTTGTTCAAACAGAACAACCGGTTTTGCTGGTCTTCCGAAGCACAGGCAGCTTTTGAGACCCTCGAAAGTGTTCACATCTGCACTGGTCCTAAAACACCCTGAACCGGCTCTTCCCTATGTCCTCGAGGTGGACGCTTCGAAAACGGCAGTGGGAGCAGTGCTTTCTCAAAGGCAAGGTACAAAGGCCCTGCTCCCCCCCCCCCCATTGCCTTCTTCTCCCGCAAATTTACTGCACCTGAAAGAAATTATGATGTGGGGGACCGAGAGCTTCTGGTCATCAAGTCAGCACTTGAGGAATAGTGCTACCTCCTGGAAGGAGCTACACACCAGATCTTGGTCTATACCGACCACAAGGACCTAGAATATCTGAGAACAGCTAAAAGACTGAAGCCCCGTCAGGCCAGATGGGCACTCTTCTTTTCTAGGTTCTCCCTGCACATCACGTACAGGCCAGGGTCAAAGAACACAAAACCCAACATGCTTTCGCACATGTTCAGCATACCCAGAGATCCTACACTTCCCGACACAATACTTCCCTCCGGAAACTTTCTATTGTAAGGAAGAAAACGGCAGCACATCCAGGATACTTCACGATGCTTTATTGAACACCACGATGACACCACAGGTACCAGCAAACAACCACGTTCGTAGATGCATTTCACACAAGGGATTTGTGCTTAATCAGTAATGATTAAGCACAGATCCCTTGCATGAAACGTGTCTACGAACGTGGTTGTTTGCTGGTACCTGTGGTGTTCAATAAAGCATCGTGAAGTATTGTGGATGTGCTGCTGTTTTCTTCCGTACACTTGAATACAGCGGAGCGACTCATGGTAGGCACTCCGGGTTTTACTTCCACTTACAATTAGCACCTGGAGCGGTGGTTTCCTCTTTGCCATTGGAAACTTTCTATTGGTACAGGAGGATTTATTAGCATGATTCAGATGGGCTTCAACTAGGAACACCAACCTCTCAGACACCAATTTTTATTTTTTTTATTTTATTAGAAATCTTTTTATTGTTTCTTGCAACACACAATCAACAAACCATAGACAATGCCAATGCATTTTAGGTTTGACTGCCACTGGCTAGTCGTCACAATGAAAGGCCCACGCAGGGGTCACCAGATATCACAAGATAGTAGAGAGGTGTCAGTAGTGCTCATATAAACTTTATTTAATCTGGTCAGGTTTCTGGTGACTGATAACATAACAGCCTTTCAATTTGCAGAGGCCGTAGAGTGCTCAGCCAGCCATTTAGACCATACTCTGTCAAGCTTTTTTGGGCAACCCCTATGTGCATAGGTGTCTTTGTATAATGGTATCATGTTGTTTACCAGTGTTTTCCATAAATTTAAAGTTGGGGGACCGGCGTTTCCAACATAGTACAATGGCAGTACAGAAGACCCAGTAGGGTCCTTTCAGCTATTCTGGGCACCAAGTCCTCCACAACTCCCAACAAGCATACTCTGGGTGACGGGGTGATGGGGATGCTTAGTATCTCAGCAACCACAGTGAGAACCTGTGACCAATAAGCCATAACTGCTGGACAAGTCCAGAAAATGTGAAAAAAAATCACCAGGAGAGTAGTCACAGCGCCAACACTCCGGCGGATGGGATGAACTTATCTTGTGTACCTGGGCGGGGGTAAGATAGGCCCTGTGGACAATCTTGAATTGAATAAGGCGATATAGTAAGGAGACCAGCGTTCTGAAAGGAAAGTCCCAAACATCTTCCCAGTCCTCGGAGTCCAGTTCCGGAAAGTCCCGAGCCCATTGTTGACGGATCCTGGACAGCTCAGGAGACGAAACCCGGAGGAGATGCCCATACAACATCCAGGTGGGCTTCTCCGCACAGTCATAGCGCAGGATCCGCTCCAAATCAGATTGCACCAATTGTCTTTCCCCAGGGGGGAACTGGCCTCTGAAAGTGTGGAATAACTACAGATATTGAAATAGATAAGAAGGGGGGATATTATTCCGTGACCTCAAGTCTTCAAATGAGAGCTTTGTTAACTTCAAGGTGATATCTGAAAGCAATCTAATATGATGTCTGGCCCACACCAAAGGGTCAGGAATATTACATAAGTGAGGTAAATTGGGGTTATTCCATATGGAGGCACTGGGCAATATGGCAGATCAAGGGTACCGTTCACATGTAATGGATGTAATTGCTGGTCATAGTAAAATGCCTATTTCAATGGTGTCACATGCATGCTTTATACACATTTATGCTATTAGCCTATTATATACATATATTCCTTACTCAGACATGCTCGTCAGATTAATTACTTTCATTCTTACTTGGTTTGCTACTAACAAACAATAAGGGAAGAAACAGATGATTTCTAAGATGGCGCTTTCCTGGAAGAACGTTATAATCACATAGATACATCCAATCATGAACTTGTATGTCCTTTGCTTGATGTTCATTTGAATTACGTCTATCAAACATATCCTGCAATGTCTAGCAGACCCTTTATAAGCATAAAAAGAGGAACGAATAAAGCAGAACTAATCTTGACTCTGAACTTGTATATCAGCGTCTGTGATTTCTCTCTGTGTGTACACACATTGTATTGAAATTAGGCCAGGGACAGATATAATTCTGACGGTACTGATCTGTGTCCAAGACATTTGGCGCCCATCGTGGGGCCTTGGGTTCTGAACCAAGGACAGCCGATCGCGATATCGGAGACCGGGACCAATCAAATAATACGGACAGGGGGCAGAGCCTGATCAACTCTGAAATACGGTAAGACATATTATTTTTAATATCTTGCCTGTATACCCCCCTCTCTGTGGTTTGATTATCTCTGTGTCCGTATCGGCTGCCCCTGCGGTCAGCAAAGACAGGTAACTTCTTGCCCAAGGTCCATTTAAGAACCTGTATAAATTTATATCTGCCGCCTGTTTCATGTTTCATGTTATATGTGCTGGCTTGTGATAAGGTGACAGGATAGTCAGGAAAGGAAATAGAGTCACAGACGAAGTAACTAACTGGCGTGGATTCGATAAAGTAACTCCCCTCGAGAGGCGACGTTGGTGTACGGTGTTTCACGGGTGCCCGAGGGGAGGGGAGACGCCAGGGACCGCGCCCAGCGAGGGGAACCGCGTTTGACGCAGGGAAAATGCACTCTTGTGTAGTGTGCGGGGGATCCTGTGATATTCTAACTCTTGACCCTCCCTGTACGAGCCAGTGATGTCGTGATGTCATGTCCAGAATGTGTATGTTGTTTGCTACTGTGTATTAGCGAAGAAGGTTGGAAGGTTGGGGATTAGTCATTGTTAGTCAATGTGATTATACCAGGATATAAAGAGAATAGATCCTTGGTCTGAAACCTTTATTAGGAGATACTCCAGACGTACATTATCCAGTTAAACGAGAAGGTGAAGCCAGAGGGAGGGGATATTTGCCGGTTGGCACGTATATGATATCTAGAACGATACACTGAATTTTATCTATTGTGCTTTGATGAAATTAATCTCCCTCTGCTAATAAAAATCCCCCCTTGCTGACAGCCCCCTCCCTTCCTCTTTTTCTTTGCTCAGTGTGTGACAGTAAGGCAGACTAGCCACTTCCTCATTTGCTCGTGAGATCTTGGGAGCTAAGTTAACCCCTGTGTAGCATTAGCATTATATATATATATATATATATATATATATATATATATATATATATATATATATATATATTGGAAAGTGGTCTAATAGGAAGGGAGAAAGAGACAAGTGACGTTTAAGAATTGTCAAGTCCCGGAGTGTCACGTAAATCCCGAGCCCAGATACATAACCTGTCCAACGGGACAGAAATGACAGGAACTGAAGGGAGGTTTAGCTTGTGACTTGGTTTCAGACTGGGGGGGTATACATGTATCGTAAGCCAGGAAGTAAGCTGAAGTCTGAGTCAACGCCTGATCGTGGCGCCCAGACCTCGGACAGAGAGCACCGTTCCCCAGCAACCGCTCCCCCGCCTGACCCTCCCACCAGGCTCAACCCCAAGTTCCCTCCCACTGAAAAACCCCCGTCACCGCCCGTGGCACCGCCCCAGGCTGAAAGCCATCTTGCTAATCCCAGTTGCCATCTTTGTACACCCAGCCATGACACAGGAAAACCCCCTGTGACAACTTCCTCTGGTGGCCATCTTTGTATACCCAGCCATGACACAGGAAGTCCCCCTGTGACAACTTCCTCTGGCGGGCATCTTTATATACCCAGTCATGATACAGGAAGACTCCCAGTGACAACTTCCCCCGGCGGCCATCTTAGTGTACCCATATCAATGTATCCGGTAATAGATTAAACAACTGGAGCATACTACAGGACGCAGCCCACCCCACTGATGATCAATACCGATGAAGCAGATTCAGAGGCTGGTCATGACCTACCCCTACTCCCTGATGCCAGAACAGCTCAGGCAGCACGGGAGAGCCTCAACTCCACGGCCGCCACCTTAGGTCGACCATTGGACCACATCGTACTGAATATTGATAATCCCGATCGAGCTTATGCGGACCGGCCCGCCCCTATTACAGTATCCGGGGGAATTTCAGACATATCCACCAGGGCGAACACAATCCCTTTTCATGGCCGAAGTGTCCGCAGTGAGCCAACTGGAAAGCTCCTGGCCCCTCACTTCCAGAATTCTGGTGAATCATTCCACAGGTCACCAGCCTTATCGGCAAGCTGGGAAACAACCATACCGGCTTCCTATTCCCAGCCTCCACCACCTCCACCTGCACAGCTGGCGGCAGCCTTGAGACCGCTACCCCTTCAGTTGCAATACCAAACACCTGGGGCAGCCACACTCCCGATGTATACTCCTCCATCATCCCATGGATTCACGGCAGATGTGTCCGGAATGCTCACAGGTGACTCACGTGATACTGTACAGTACGAGTCATCTAATTTTGTCCCTCCCCCACAACCATCACAACCACCACCCCCACAACCATCGCAGCCACCACCCCCACAACCATCACAACCTTCACCGCCACAACCGTCGCAACCCCCCCACATGCAGGGAGTCCCTGGGTTGTCCCCTAATAACCAGGGACAAGGGCCTCAGCCGGGAAATAATCAGGGGCCTTTATCACATGTACCTGGAGGAACGCCTATGGCCCAAGGAGCACCTCTGATGTATGTGACATTTACCCCAGGGCAGGCCTCATCTCTTGTGAACAGTCTACCAGATCCTGAAAGGCAGCCCATGCCCTTTTATAGGAGGATTGCGCAGATCCAAAAGGCATATTCTTGTGCCTGGCGGGACCTAGTAAGCCTGTGTGAGATTAAGGCAGGTGATGCCTACTGGCCAGTGATGGAAAGATGTTTCAATGTAGCTAGAATTGATGCTGATACCACTTATGACTCGGGGGGGGGAATTTGTGGTCCAGTTGCAGCAGTGGGCGCGAGATCGCCTAGCAGACCAAGCAACCAACATACAAGACATTACAAAAGACAAGACTGAGTCAGTTGAGAAATTTCACACTAGAATATCACAGGTGTTTACAGATTTAGGATTCAGTATGCAAAATAAGGCACACACCCAAATGCTGTCCTCCGCATTTGTTTCAGGCCTCAGAGAACCTATCCAGAAAGGCTTGCTTCTATCCCGCCCAGAGTATAGAGTGCTACCCCTTGACACTCTACTGTTGGTAGCGAAGGGCATAGAATCTTTACAGGGAAGTAAAAAGATGACCCCTTTCATGATGGCCTCTGACACGCCATACCTGCCACAAAATCCACGTGTCTGTTACAATTGCGGTAGGCCCGGTCACTTCAGAAGGGAGTGTCGAAGTCCTCGGAGGTCCGCCTACAGACAGCCTGGCCGCGGGAACAACCCACAAGGAGGTGCTCAACACCACAGACGAGACAACCAGGAAAACCTCCCCGTGCCCAACACTTGGTTTCCTCCTCCTCCTCCCCCAATCAAGTGGATTCCCTCCGCTAGGATTTCGGCAAGCCTGTGTCATACACGCCGACTATGACTGCATCATCTATAGATGTTGGAGGACCCCTTGCAAAAATAACCCTTCCCATCCAGGGCCGTCCTACCACTTTTCTTTGTGACACAGGTGCTGCCAGAAGCGTGATCAGAGCTGAAGAACTACCTGATACCTCTTTCCTGTCGGATATCGACATAACCTGCGTGGGAGTGGACGGAACGCCTAGGAAAAGCCCTTTAACCCGCCCTATGCAAGTTGGCAATTTCCCTGACTTACTGGCAAGATTTGTTGTCTCCTCTACGTGTCCTCTAAATTTGTTAGGGGCAGATGTCTTGTCCAGGCTCCAGGCTTCTATTTCTTTCCAGCCTGATGGTGGTATCAAAGTGACTTCACCGCTGACCACTGAAGACGCCTCAGCACTATGTTCCATTCCGCTCCTGCTTTCCCTGGATGTGGAGGACGAGACTGGAATCCCACAAGGAGTTCTAGACCGAATACCCTCATGTTTATGGTCTACAGGGCCGGAGGACGTAGGTCATCTGAAAGTTCCACCTATTATCATGGAAATGAAGCCAGGAGCCCCTTACCCAAGGAAGCCCCAGTACCCTCTTAAGCCTTCCTAATCAGCTGCAATTGCCCTCCAGATAGAGGCCCTCCTGAAAAATGGGGCTCTCATATATTGCACAAGCCCTTGCAATACTCCTCTCTTTCCAGTGAAGAAGAAGACCCTGAAGGGAGAACCTGTGAAATATTGAATGGTACAAGACCTCCGAGCAGTGAACGAAGCCACTATACTAGAAACACCCATTGTACCTAATCCGCACACTTTACTGGCTGGAATACCACCCACAACGAAATATTTCACGGTAGTGGACCTGGCGAATGCCTTGTTTAGGGTCCCCCTTGATCCCTGTTGTCAGTTCCTCTTTGCTTTCACCCATGAGGGCCAGGGCTACACCTGGACCGTAATGCCCCAGGGAACCCAAAACTCCCCATCCCAATTTGCCAAGGCGATGACTTTGGTCCTGGACACATGGATCAAGCTCCATCCAGAGGTTGTACTCCTGCAGTACATGGATAATCTCTTACTCGGTGCGGACACCCAGGAAGACGCATCAACTCGTTACGAGAGCCTCCTTTGCCACTTGGCTGAACAAGGCTGCAAGGCCTCAAAGCAGAAGGTCCAGTGGTGCAAAGAGACAGTGGTTTTCCTTGGTCACTGTATCTCGCAAGGCACGCGACATCTTACCCAAGAACGGGTTGCTGCAATCAAGGCCATCCCAGTACCAGTAAGTCAGAGATCCCTTCATGCCTTCTTGGGACTAATCTCCTACTGCCGTTCCTGGATTCCAGAGGCATCCCTACTGATGCGACCTCTGTATGATGCCCTGAAGACAAGAGAGAGACTCTGTTTGTCGAACTTCCCGAAGAGTATAAGACCCTCCGGCTCCCGCCCCCGGCATCTATCTTAAAGGAAGTCTTCAAGTTTCAACCACTCCCGGAGACCCCTATCGTGCTTTCCCAGCCAGAAGTCCCGTAGTATGTCTCCAGCGTAGTCATCCCTACGGAGACCTTAGGTCCTTGCCGTCATCCTCTAATCAGGGTTCTTCCGTACTTCCCTAGAGACTGAATGACCATGACCCTACCGGAACTAACGTCGTTGGGCAAGAACCCATTCTACAGCGCACGGAACGCTCTATGTCACTGGTTCCTTTTGGTGACAGAGAAACGTGGTGACCTGGAAGACGAAACTCCGGAACGTCGGAACAAGTCGGTTCACCGTTTCCTCCGAGAG
>BLSH010203300.1:44071-64697 GCA_018402905.1 Glandirana rugosa
CTATTGTGGGATCGGATCCCCGACTGGGCTTGTCATAGAGTATCCCACTATTTGGTACCAAGGGAGACCCCCACATGGACTGTGATTTGTTTCGTTATCCATTTGACAGACCGGTTGAGTAGGGACAAAGGACCCGGTAAAAGTTGTAGGATCTGAAATAACACGGTAAATTAGAGAGATGGAAGGGTGATGAGACTCCTACTATACCTCACACCTTCCGATCGGACTGGGGATTTCGACAGGTATAGAGAAACCAATGACTCCGGCATTTTCGGCCGGGGACTAGTGAGAGATATTGGAGACCCTGTGGTATAGACGTGTGATGAAGACAGTCTTCTTCCAGAGAATACAGATCGACCATATCCAGATGCCAAAGAGTGGCCGATATGAGTACGCTTTGGTGATCGTAGACATGTACTCCTCCTGGCCAGAAGCTTTCCCTGTCACCAACATGACGGCGAAGACCACAGCTAAGAAGCTTCTGACAGAAGTAGTGTGCAGATATGGTGTCCCAGAGGTTATAGAGAGTGATCAGGGGCCGGCTTTTACGGCCTCAGTAACCAAAGAGATATGGACAGCTTTAGGGGTCAGGCTAGCCTTCCACACTCCATATCATCCTCAGAGTAGTGGGAAGGTAGAGAGATTAAATGGCACAATAAAGTCTAGGATGTTGAAAATGGCCCAGGAAACAGGGATGAGTTGGCCAGACAGTTTACCTATTGCTTTGTTTAGTGTCAGGTACACCCCCAGAGGGAACCATGGTTTATCACCCTATGAGATACTGTTCGGGTCAGCCCCTAGGCTAGGGTGTTATCATCCACAACAATTACAACTTCAATCTGATGTACTGACTGAATATGTGATAGCCTTATCTCGTGAATTAACCCGTATCCATGCGAAAGTGTTCTCTTCCATTCCAGATCCTGAATTAGATACAGGAACACACAAGCTGGTTCCCGGTGATTGGGTCTACATAAAGAAATTTGTACGAAAGCACTCCCTCGAACCCAGATATGATGGTCCTTTCCAAGTCCTCCTAGTAACTGCCACATCAGTGAAGGTGGCTGGAAAGAACACCTGGATACACGCTTCCCACTGCAAGAAAGCCCCTGTACCTGAGGAGGTGGACAAGTTATGACCCTATATATCCTTTTATATATCCTTTTGGGGATAGCCAAAGCACAACATGCAGCCATTACTGAGAAAAATGGATAGGTCACTTTCTGGTATAATTCCTCAGATACCCATGTAGCCACGTTTGACTTCCATGCATGTAAGATACTTCCATGTCCTGAACGTGGTAGCAGATTAGAAAGGTACAATACCGGACATGGAGAAGGGTATATTTGTGTCACCAAGGGATCATGGGGAAAGAATTGTGACTATTGGGGAGCGGCAGCTTGGAACACAGGGACACCCTGGGGATACCAACCCCAACCAGCTTATGATAGTAAGGATAGCCAAGGAGAGCCCTTGTTGACCCGTCTCACCCTACACAAGCCGGGGCCCAGTATGACACTTGTTCTAAACATACGGAACCCGAGTCCCTCTGATAGGGGGGAGTATGTGTTGGGATGGTGGTTTGGAGGAGGTCATCAGGGTCATAGAGGATCTTTCAGGTTGGAAGACATGTACAACAATGATGAATGGCAGCCAGTCCAAAGGCAGCCCCAACCTAATCCTTTAAAGCCCCATGTACGGACCCTGGGGGACATGGCCGCAATAGCGGATCCCACCTTTGAGGAGACAATAGCAGCTGAAACCGGTTTCTCAGAGGTCAATCTCTGGCTAGAATGGATGAGATACAGTGCTAATAAACACATTAGGACCAATTGTTATGTCTGTGGCAGTGCCAGACCACACCTAGGTACAGTCCCGTTTAAACATACCTGAAGAAGCAGAGGAGTGTGTCCTAAGCCTCACTAACATTACTACTGATTATTTAGCATGTGAGAAATGGAAGGCAGAATACCCCATCAACACCGGGCCTCCAAGACCTAGGGAAATTATCACAATATACCCTGGGAATTACACCTGTCATGCCCATTATACAGGGAAGGGTAGGAAAGTAGGTACTTTCCCTAAGGGTTACTGTGCTTTTTATAGTCGTATACCGGCTAGCCTGGTACAAAACCAAAGCCAATCCCTAGGGGATGTGTACTGGGTGTGTGGAGATATGCAAGTGAGAACCAGATTAGAGGGGGAGTGGAGAGGAGAGTGTGCCCTTGCAAAAGCCATCATGCCTCTGCATATCCTGACACTGATAGCACACATATCAACTTAAACCCGGGGAGAAGGATGAAATGGGAAGTTCTCCCTGGAAGTCTTGATCCTCATGTGTATATAGATGCCATTGGAGTGCCAAGGGGGGTCCCCGACGAGTACAAGGCTCGGGACCAGGTCAAGGCCGGTTTCGAGTCCCTAATACCCATAATAACTGTCAATAAAAATGTAGACTGGATAAACTATATATATATATTATATATATATATATAATATAGGTTTGTCAACTACACCAGGGATGCACTCCAAGGGATAGCCGAGCATTTAGGATTTGCATCCCAAATGACCTTCCAGAACCGGATGGCTCTGGACATGGTGTTGGCAGAAAAAGGAGGAGTCTGTACTATGATAGATAGAACCAGCACCTGCTGTACCTATATCCCAGGCAACACCTGACCGAATGGTAAAGTCACACTAGCCCTCAAGAAATTAGAGAACCTGTCAGCCGAACTAAAGAAAAATTCAGGTATCACAGACCCGTGGCAGAAAGTCTTGGCACAGATAGGGGTAACTGTGTTGATCATCCTAATCCTCCTTGCCTTAGTGATTTGTTGTGTAATCCCCTGCTTGAAGAAATTCATGGAGAAAGCAATAGACCAAACCACCCCCACGTTCGTGAACCAGGATATAGGATCCGAAGAAGACTATGAAAAGCCATATACTCCATTGCAGACATTTTCCGCCCCTTCTAGTGATCTGTAGGGCCGCAGGAAGGGAAAGCATCTGACTTCCCCATGTGCAAAGACCGTGGCAAGGGGAGTGATCGATTAGCAATCACCTGTCTAACGTATGGCGTAAAAGAGTTCCAAGGCACATGAGGACAGATGAGCTAGGATTGGTAGGGATAGATTGAAATAGACATTTTAAGGGGGGAATCTGTAATGGATGTAATTGCTGGTCATAGTAAAATTCCTATTTCAATGGTGTCACATGCATGCTTTATACACATTTATGCTATTAGCCTATTATATACATATATTCCTTACTCAGACATGCTCGTCAGATTAATTACTTTCATTCTTACTTGGTTTGCTACTAACAATAAGGGAAGAAACAAATGAAGGAAGGAAGGAACCGCGCCCAAGACAGAAGTTACCATATCCTGGAAGAAAATTATAATCACATAGATACATCCAATCATGAACTTGTATGTCCTTTGCTTGAAGTTCATTTGAATTACGTCTATCAAACATATCCTGCAATGTCTAGCAGACCCTTTATAAGCATAAAAAGAGGAACGAATAAAGCAGAACCAATCTTGACTCTGAACTTGTATATCAGCGTCTGTGATTTCTCTCTGTGTGTACACACATTGTATTGAAATTAGGCCAGGGACAGATATAATTCTGACGGTACTGATCCGTGTCCAAGACACACAGGCTAGACCCATCTTCCAAGCCCGAAGGGTGGTGCACATGGAAGGTGTCAGGTTGTAGGGAGCCCTTGGGCCCCGCAAGGGGAGATTCGATAAGGCTTCCACCGATCCCAACACCGCAGCCTCAGTGGCCATAGCAAAGTTGGATTTATATGGAACAAGCCATCATTGAGCCGTGACCAGCTGAGCTGCGAGAACATATTTGTGGCAATCCAGGAATGCCATGTCCCCCTGGGAACAGGGGCGCATGAGGGTGGTCAGCTTGAATCTAGGGGAGCGTGGGCCCCAAAGGAAGGAGGAGAAGATCTTATTCAGGTAGTTAAAAAAAAATTGGGAATCCATTGAGGGGAGTTGCGAAACAGATATGTGAATTTAGGTATGATCTTCATCTTGATGAGGTTAATGCGACCCAGTAGTGACAGAGGAAGGTTTTCCCACGCTTTCAGCTTGGCCCTAACAGAATTTACTACCGGGGACAAATTTAGTGAAATTAAATCAGTCGCCACCCTGGAGATACGGACCCCCAGGTAGACCATTTTGTCCACCCACTGCAGTTGGAAGATTGGTAAAAAGTCTACGGAGGTTTATGTCCATGGATTTGTCATAAAACCAGTCTGGTCCATGTCTATAATTGAGGAAAGTAGGAGGGTGAGTCTAGCAGTCAGAAGTTTGGTAAGAATTTTAAGATCATTATTAAGAAGCGGCATGGGCCTATAAGAAGCGCATAGTTTGGGATCTTTGCCTGGTTTGGGAATAAGTATGACATGGTCATGCATCATGGAGGGGGGGAGAGAACCCTGCTTCAGACAGTGAGAGTATAAGGAGGCCAATTGGGGGCTAGAATGTCTGCGTGCGCTACCTAAAAGTCCACCGGGAGGCCGTCGGGGCCAGGAGCTTTGCCCGTGGGTAGGGAATTAATTGTTGCAAAAACTTCCTCTGTGGTGACCAGGTCCACCAACTGTGACCTCTGAGTCTGAAAGCCAACCAAGGGCTATCGGGTCTAGGAGAGAAGCCAATCCTCCAGGTACAGACCCGAGGACAAAGTGGTGGTATAGAGTGATTGGTAGAAGTCGTGGAATGCCTGAAGAATGGAAGTTGGAGAGGAGACGGCCACCCCTGTAGGAGAGGTGAGTTCAGAAATCAGCATGGTGGGGGCGTCATGATGAGACCTCACTGCCAACAGCTTGCCATTCCTGTCCCCTAGTTCAAAAAATTTCTGTTTTGACTGATACATTTCTAATCTGGTAATCTCCGATAAGTGAAGGTGTAGTGTTCGTTTAGACGCTTGTAAAGCGTCGAAATTGGAGGTGGTGGGGTCCGACCCATAGAGGTCATCGGCCCTTGTCACCTGCTCCTCCAAGTCCGAGGCAGTGGCTATCTGTTGTACCTTGACAGCCTTAATGGCCAAAATATAATGCCCTCTGGTGAAAGCCTTAAAGGCATCCCAGACCATCTCAGGAGATGAGGACCCCGCATTAGTCTCCCAGTATTCCCGTAGAGCCAGAGGAGTTTGTGCCTTTTCTGTCCATAGCAGATCCATGTGCTGTCAACCTGACATTGCAGCTCAAAGTGTAATCGCTAAGGGGCTATTACTAACTACTGGTAAATACGCAGCCTCCACCATATCCGCCAGCATTAAGGGGTTGGCAAAGGCATAGTCCATTCTGGAGGCGGTTTTGTGGGAAGTAGAGGAACAGGAAAACGTTTTGATGTGGGGGTGTTTTTACCTCCAGACCTCCGTCACTCCAGTGGACAACGCCCAATTTGACAAGTCTCCAGAAAGGGACTTAGGTGGTGTGGGCCTATCCGGGGATAAAAGGGCATTAAAGTTAAAGTCCCCCAGCAATAAGAGTTTCGCAGGACAATGGGGGGCAATCCTCTCCAGAATGATATAAAGAATGGCAGACTGAAACGGTGGAAGTACATATATATAAGTAAATATATATATATATATATATATATATATATCTACAAAAACATATTTTTGTCTCCGCAGCATGAGTACTAGTATCACAAACTTACCACTGGGGTCAGTATGAACCGCTTCCACCACACAGGAGAGCAATTTGTTTATCAGTATGGAAACCCCTCTAGAATGTGTTGAATACGATGAATGAAAAGCTTTTTGTACCAAAGGCTTTTTCAAAGCCATCAATTTGCTGCCAAACAGATGCGTCTCCTGTAAAATCAGAATAGACGGGTTATGGGATTTAATGTTGAAAAAGGAGTGCCCTCTTAAATTTAGAGTTGAGACCTCGCACATTCCAGGACACCACTGAAAAGGTATCTGTATCATGTGCTGACATGGGTAGCATCATAGGCATAAGTGAGAGAATATAGGTCTTGGAGAAAGTGACCCCTGGTGCGCAGCAAAAGAACATGAATCAGTTCTAAATAATATTAGCTAGTGCAGGTATGAACAAAATACACAAGAATTAGCATTGAACCCAAACAAATCTAAATTGAACTCTAAAGCAAAAAGAAAAAAAGTACCCAAGCATGGTGTGCTTATCTTACCGGTACCCGAAGCCCCCCAGAAACATGTGAGAGGGGTCGGGAAATGATTTGTACCCAAAACTAGAATTAACATATTCAAACACTGATCCTAAGAACACAGAGCCCTGTGGGCATCGGTAGTGCTTGGTACGACTCTGACGAGTCAGTCCTGTGATTCCAGAGAGAACTCCTGGGAACAACACAATAGGGGGTGTTCAGTAACGGTCTGTGGAAACTGCTCCCTTGTGGGTCTTTAGGAAATGTGGAGGGAAAGAAAAGGAGACACTTGTGGGTGGACATCAGAGCTCCAAAATCAGGAGAAAGATGGACACTGAACACTTCATAGCTGAGAACACTAATCCAACGGGAGGTGGTCTCAGATGGTGGCAAAAGTGAAGGATGTAAAGAAAACAAAACTGTACCTTATCGTGCAGGACCCTTTAACAGAAAAGTTGTGCTAGGATACCTAGATGGACTCAGCCGAGCCACAAATTCCTGATGAACAGCAAGGCAGGTAACTATCCTCAGCGGGTATCAAGCCAAGCTGAAGCTGCCTCTGGTGTGTCGAAGAATCTGGTGCAGTCTCCATCGGTAATTCGTAACCTGCTCGGATATAGAAGACCGAATAGGATTCCCTTTTCTCTGAGTTGTCTTCTCACTTCTGTGAAGGTTTTACAACGTTATTGCACTTCCTGTGAGTAGTCAAGGAAGGACAGTTTAGCATTTTCAAATTTTATCTCCGGCATAGCCCGGGCTGCAGACAGAATTCTGTCCCTATCCCTGTAATTTAGCAGGTGCAGCAAAAAGGGTCGTGGTGGGGCCCCCGGTCCAGGCGGAGTTGACGGGACCCTGTGGGCTCTCTCCACAACAAAGGTGGGGGGTATGCTGTCAAGGCCAAAGAGGTTCTTTCAGGAGGTTTTCGGTGAACTCTGGTGGGGTGGGGCCTTCAGCCCTCTCAGGCAGGCCCAGAATGCGAATATTGTTTCACTGAAGGCGGTTCTCTGTATCTATGGCCCACTCCTGGAGCACTTTAACTTGAAGTTGCAGGGCTCTCACCTCTCCGGAGTCAGAACGAACGGTGTCCTCGATCGTGGAGACCCGATCTTCCACCTCTGCGACCCGGGACCGGAATTTATCTATGTCTTGTCTAATCAGGCTTACATCTACAGTCAAGTAATCGATTTTGTCAGTCAGTGTTTCACTACATGCCATGATGGATTCTTTGCAAGCTGTAATAGCTGCCAGTATCTCTGCCCCTGTGGGCGAGTCCGCCGCTGACCCCCCCAGTGACTGTCTGTGCGCTGGCTGCCATTACTGAAATAGGAGGCCTTGCGGTCAAGATGGTTGATAGGGATGTGAGTCACTGGAGCCTTGCTTTGCAGAACAGGTCTTAGGAGGGCCCATCCGGTGATTGCCGCGGCTCAGACAGCGTCCGGATCAGTAGGGAGGAAGGGTAGTCAGTCTGTGGGGAGTTGGGTAGGCTTGGGAAACAGCTGGGAGGACGAATGGAGGGCCCGGACAGACAAGATGACGGCGGTGCTTGTATAGGCTGCTCCACAGATGCTTTTTTGTCCTTTTCACCCCCTAAATATGCCCAGTTATAGGGTCGCTAGCTCCTGCAGGGGTGATGGGGAGCATGGGAATGCGCCTAAGCCTCGTATGGGGTAGATGGAGAGCGGATGGTGGCGAGGCTTTGGATTGGGCCTAGGCCGCAGATGTGGTGCTCGTCTGGGGAAGCTCCGGCAGCTCCACGGATATTTTTTGTCCCCCCCCAAAATATGCCCACTTAGAGGATGGCTAGCTCCTGCAGGGGTGATGGGGAGTGTGGGGACCCGCCAAAGCCACGGATGGTGGCGAGGCCTTGGATCGGGCCTAGGCCACGGTGCTCGTCTGGGGAAGCGGCCGGCTGGGAGATAGCCACCAGGATGGGTGCAGGAGAGGGTGCTGAGGAAGATGCTCTACTTGCCAGTTGTCTGGGATGTGCAGGGTGTTCAGATGAAACAGGATTGTAGTCAGGATGTGCTGGAGCTTCTCACAAACCCATCTGGCTCGGCTCACATCTGGTCACGCCCCTCGGATACCACTTTACAGGCCAAGGAAGGGCTACTCTGGCACAACCACAATCTTTGTGCCCGAGGAACTACATGCAGCTGTATTCGAGCAATGCCACGACCATAAACTGGCAGGGCACTTCAGGGCTCATAAGACAGTCGATCTCCTACAGCATACCTTCTGGTGGCCTCAGCTCAAAAAAGACTGTAGAGACTATGTGTGGTCTTGCACGACCTGTATACAAAATAAGAGTAGTAAAACCAGAGCCTGGGGTCTCCTGAACCCGCTTCCAGTACCAGAAAGACCTTGGAAAATGATCGCCATGGATTTTATTGTAGAGCTACCTCCATCTCAAGGGTACTCTACCATCTTTGTGGTGGTCAACCGACTGACTAAGATGGCCCACTTTCTGCCCATGAAGGGCGCACCCTCGGCTCCCGAAACTGCAGAGGTTTTTTCTAAAAGAAATTATAAAATTACACAGGGTCCCAGCGAACATCGTCTCGGACTAGGGGTGAAGTTCACATCAAGATTTTGGAAGGCATTATGTGAGTCACTAAAGATCGAACTGTCCTTCTCATCGGCATATCACCCACAGACTAATGGGCAAAGGGAAAGGACCAATCAGACTTTGGAACAG
Organism: Glandirana rugosa; assembly: GCA_018402905.1. Classification (NCBI taxonomy): domain Eukaryota; kingdom Metazoa; phylum Chordata; class Amphibia; order Anura; family Ranidae; genus Glandirana; species Glandirana rugosa. The sequence goes on from BLSH010203300.1 coordinate 52,918, forward strand.
TATCTCCGGTGTTTTTCTTCTGTCTCACAGGACGACTGGGTTCCATTGCTACCACTTGCTGAGTTTGCTTACAATAACTCTATCCACTCTGCCACCAAGCAATCTCTGTTTTTTCGCAAACGACAGCTTCCACCCATCCTTCCCATCCTTTCTGTCTTGCCCTCTCCTGGAGGCTCCGGTATCTGCAGTAGATGAGACAATAAAATTCTGGGACTCTTAACAGGCTGCTTCAAGAGACAATGCAAAAGACTCAGGAATACAACAAAAAAAGGGATTTTATTAAAACTTACCGTAAAATCCTTTTCTCCGAGTTCACTGACAGACGCAGCTCATCATGACGTGTGGTTTATGCTCGTCCCACTAGGAGTTAACTAGGCAGGGAAAAGAAACAGCTGGCCCCTCCCATGGGGGTCGTCCTCTCTTCCTACATAAACCCCCTCATAGAATAGCTCTTCAGTTCGTACACAAGCCGTACCAGAACAGAGCACCGAGGGGTGGGAGCTGCGTCTGTCAGTGAAATCAGAGACAAAAAAAGCACACAAGGGCGCACTGGCCTAGCGCATTATCCTTGATAATTTTAATAGATAAAAATCATAAAAACATACTCACAAACAGCTTATGTGACAGGCATGTACAGTACTGGAGTGGGTAACGACCGTTCGACCGTCTCCTACTGATGACCTGGATGGGTTGGCTGACGCGTTTCAAGGCCGGAGGGAGGAAAACCTTCCCCTGCTCTGTGTCCAGAATTAGACCCAGATACTCCAGGCGACGGCGACGGGATGGAAACACCGATGCCTTCTGTAGGTTCAGTAACCAGCCGAAGTCCAGCAGTGAGGTCATTGTGATACCCACATTCTCCTCCAGAGCCGAGGCGGACTCCGCCCGCAGGAGCAGATCGTCCAGGTATGCCACTACTGCAATGTCTCTCTGTCGTAGCAACGCCAACACCGGGGCTAGCAATTTTGTGAAGACTCGAGGTGCTGAGGCCAGGCCGAAGGGGAGTGCCACAAATTGAAAATGGAGGTCTCCCACCGCAAAGCGCAGGAAGCGCTGATGGCGTGGATGAATGGGTACATGGAGGTACGCATCCCTGATGTCCAGGGACGCCAAAAATTCCCCCTGATGAAGGGCGGCCACGACCGAGCGGACAAATTCCATCCAGAATTTCCGCGCCCTGACATACCGGTTCAGGGCCTTCAGGTCCAGTACGGGCCGAACCCCCCCTTTTTTGGGAACCACGAAAAGATTTGAGTAGAACCCTCGAAACCTCTCTTCTGGGGGCACTGGTACGATCACCCCCTGGTCTGAGAGCGCTTGTACAGCCCCAAGGAGGGCCTCCCGGCATTCCTGCGGGAGCCCTAAATTTGATGGGAAGAACCTGTCTGGGGGTAGAGAGATGAACTCTATCCTGTACCCGGTGGACACCACTTCCTGGACCCAGCGGTCGGAAATGTGAGCCAGCCACCTGTCTGCGAACCCCAGAAGACATCCCCCCACCCGAAACCCGGGTGGGGGCAACCCATCAGGCTGAGGAGGACTTGTCCCCTGTCTTTTAGGTTTTGCGCTGCCACTGCTGTCTTCCGGCCCCTGCAGCGACCTTACCGGAGCGGGTCCCTTCACCTGTTGCGCCCGGGGCGCGAAAAAACTTCTTCTGTCCCGAAGGAGGGGGCCCCTGTCTACGGCGAGACTCACGCTTGCGGGGCTCTGGAAGGAAGGTACTCTTACCTCCCGTGAAGTCCTTAATAATCTCATCCAAACGTGGGCCAAATAGACGTCCACCTTGAAAAGGGAGGTCAGCCAGACCTTTTTTTGGAAGCGTGGTCACCGGACCAAGAACGCAACCAAAGTATCTGTCTAAGTATGACGGCAAAAATCGTTATTCTTGACAACATCGGCAGTAAATCAACGGCCGCATCACAAAGGTACTTGAACCCTTGGAGTAAAAACTCAGCCTTTTGCGGCGCATGCATCAGGCAACCGTCTTCCAGGTCCTTCAGGAGCTCTTCCATACACTCGTATAAATGTTGTGCCGCCATGGCGGATGCCAAGGCTGGTCGCACAGCGGAACCTGCCACCAGGAACAGCGACTTTAAAAGCGCCTCTGTTTTTCTATCAGCGGGATCCTTAAAAGAAGGCGTCCCTTCCAGAGGAATGGTCGTCGCCTTACTAAGGCATGCTATCGGTGGGTCCACCACAGGCGATTCCCATTTTTTTAAAAAGCTTTCCTCAAAGGGATAGCGAGCAGCGAACCGTTTTGACAGCGAAGAAGAGTGCTGTGGACGCTGCCATTCACGATAAAGAAAATGATCAAAAAAGTCATTGTAGGGATAAGCCTTGGGGGCCCTAGGGGGCCTAGAGGACCCACACACATACGCAGCAGACCGCGATTCGCCATCCTGATCCAGCTGCAGCTTAGTGCGAATGCCAGTGATAATGGTAGCCACCAACGCTTTTTCGCGCGCAGCCGCCTCCCCCTGATCCCCCTCGCCGTCCGATGGACCCAGTTCCCCATCGGATAAGTCCGCTGGGGTCCCTGAGACCCCTGAGGCCACTTCCGGCTCAGAATCCTCCCCTGATGAATAATGAGGGGGAGGGGGACGCTTCTTGGGGACCTGTTGGGCGACTTCCGCCCGGGGAAGAAATTCGCTAAAGACCGCCCGCAGCTGGTCCAAAAATGCTCCTTGCGCAGATTGCGCTTCCTCAGCAGGTTCAGCAGTGTAATCTGCCATTGCTTTCTTCCCAGGAAACACTCTTAGTGACACAGAGGGAGACTAAGGAGAATGAGGCACCCCCACACTGCCGCACACCAACACCCCACAGTGCACCAGGGAACCCAGGAGGACTGCACCCACCACCACCAGCACCCACAGGGGGCCAAGCTATACTTGCTGTTCCGCTGCCTGTTTTTGGATGGATCGTCAGAGGAGCTGCGCCGTCAGATCACCACCGTTCCACAGAGAAGGGAGATGCTGCAGACACGTGTATTTGCAGAGCATGCAGTCAAAATGGCCGCCGTTAAACACTAGAGGCCAAAACACACCTTCAGGGAACGTGCAGTACCGCAAATGGCCGCTCTGAGCACTAGAGGGAAAGCCCCATAGGCCCAAAATGTCTGCGGCTACGGCAAAATGGCGGCGGTCCACCGCAAAATGGCGGGCGCTCGCCGCATGGCGGCGAGAAATCGATAGGAACGCCCAGATGATCGGTGCGGTGCGGGGGAGGGGAGGGGGTGCGGGGGTGAACGGGAGCTCCACGCGTCCCACCAGCGGCTACCCAGCAAGAAAAAAATTTTGGTTTTTTTGTTTGCGGCCGTCGGTCCCCCTTTCCGCCCCTAAAAAGGGGGGAAGGCAGGAACTCTCACTCACCACTCCGACGAATGCCGCGGGTAGCCACCCAGTCACAGACCTTCCGCCCCCTCTAAGGCGGTATGCTGCAGGCCAGAAAATCGCCCTTCCCGAATCGCATCCGGGAGTGGGCGCAAGGGGGGGTCACCCCGGCCGCCCGCACGGAACGGGCACGATGCGGTGGGTCCCCATACGTCGGGACTGGCTCGCATCGGTTGGCCAGGTCGAGGAAGGTACAGAGCCCAAGGACTCTCTATGCCCCGACCGGCTTCTTGATAGCAGATCAATTGCTTGATAGAAGACAAATAAGTAAAAGAAAATTAAATAAAAAATGGTCACAAACAGGACCGCAATTCCCCTGAAGGGAAGCCAGGTCAACTCCTTGCAAACTAGGCATTGAAACTGAAGAGCTATGCTATGAGGGGGTTTATGTAGGAAGAGAGGACGGCCCCCATGGGAGGGACCAGCTGTTTCTTTTCCCTGCCTAGTTAACTCCTAGTGGGACGAGCATAAACCACACGTCATGATGAGCTGCGTCTGTCCATGAACGATAGGAGAAAAAAAAATCTTTGACCAAAAGAGATGAGGAGAGTTTAATCTTGAACCCGCAGGTCTGGTTGTCCACGGCAAATCTCAGGATGGCTTTAGGAATCTGGGCCCCAGGTTCATTTCCAATCAAAAGGAGAATCAATAGGGTAGCCTATGAACTGGAGTCACCCAATTCTCTTCGGGTACATCCCGTGTTCAACGTGACTCTACTCAAACCCACAGTTCCTAACCCTTTTCCAGAACGGAGGACAGGCCCTCCACAACCAGTATTAGTAGATGGTGAAGAGGAGTTTGAAGTGGAATCCAGGGAAGCCTTGTTCAATACTTGGTTAAGTGGAAAGTGTACGGGCTGGAGGAAGACTCCTGGGAAAGTAGCTTGCATGCGGGAGATCTTGTCCGAGCATTCTGGAGAAACCATCCAGTTTTGATGGCCCGTCCGGAGACTGCCTCTTGGGGAAGGGGCAATGTCAGGGAATGCAGGCTGAAGATTCCAACAGTATGCCGGTTCCTGCGCGCACGGAAGGTGTGCGTGCTGTCACTGTCGCCAAACGGTCTATTTAAACCAGCAGCACCCTGCAACCAGCGCTGTCCTGTCTACAGCGTATCCGTGTTCCTGACCAACCTGTTTATCTGATATCCCAGTTCCTGTGACCCGGCTTGTCCTCGACTTACCTGTCTGCCTGCACTGATCCTGGCTTGTGACCCTGACTACTCTGTCTGCCGTTCTGTACCTTGCTGCCCGCTTCCTGACAGCCTGGCTTGTGACTCCGACTACTTTTTCGTCTGCTCCTTCGGTACTGCACCGCCAGCCTCCTGAAAAACCCAGCCTGCCTCTGACCTTCCCTCTGCCTACTGCACGGGCTTCTGGCCCCTTTGCCGGTGACATTCAGTGCCCATCAGTGATCTGCACCATACCTGTAGCAAGACTCTTGCATCGGCACCAACCATCTTGTCAAGCCCTCGTGCCACATCACACTCACAAACTCCCTGTTCCCACTTCCAGGGGTCGGCGGGTCGGGATAGTAAGAGAGGTTGTTCCCTGCACATCAGACTCCACCAGCAGGTACGTGACAGGCAAATTGAACACACAAATCATTCCAATGAAGGCACAGATCATGCAAAAATCATGGCTATAAACGCAATACCGAAAAATGTAAATCATCTCACTTTTTTTTTAACCACTTAACCACTGGGCACTTAAACCCCCTTCCTAACCAGACCAATTTTCAGCTTTCAGTGCTCTCACATTTTGAATGACAATTACTCAGTCATACCACACTGTGCCCATATGAAATTTTTGTCCTTTTTTTCCACACAAATAGAGCTTTCTTTTGGTGGTATTTGATCACCATTGGGGTTTTTATTTTTTGAGCAATAAATGGAAAAAGAACGAAAATTTAGTAAAAAAATGCATTTTGCGAATTAGTAATTTTTCTTCATAAATTTTGGCCAAAATTTATACTGCTATATATCTTTGGTAAAAATCACCCAAATTAGTAGATATTATTTGGTCTTTGTAAAAGTTATAGAGTCTACAATCTATGGTGCCAATTACTGAAAATTGATCACATCTGATGCACTGACGGCCTATCTCATTTCTTGAGACCCTAACAAGCCAATACCCCCCAAATGACCCCTTTTAGGAAAGTAGACAGTCCAACATATTTAGTAAGAGGCATGGCGAGTTTTTTGAAGTTGTAATTTTTTCCCACAATTCTTTGCAAAATGAAGACTTTTTTTGTTTTGTTTTTTCCCACAAAATTGTCATATTAACAGATTTTCTCACACCCAGCATATGCATACCACAAATTACACCCCAAAACACATTCTGCTACTCCTTCTGAGTATGGAGATACCACATGTGTGAGACTTTTACACAGCCTGGCCACATACAGAGGCCTAACATGCAGGGGGCACCATCAGGTGTTCTAAGGACATAAATTACACATATAATATCCTGAATACCTCTTGCAACTTTGAAGGTCCTGGAGCACCAGGGCAATGGAAACGCCCAAAAATGACCCCATTTTGGAAAGTAAACACCCCAAGGTATATTCTATGAGGCATAATGAGTCTTTTGAACGGTTCATTTTTTCCACAAGTTTTTGGAAAATGTGGAAAGAAAATGAAAACACATTTTTTTTTTACACAAGGTTGTCCATTTATACAATATTTCTAACACACAGCATGTACCTAGCAAAAATTTCACCCTAAAATATATTCTGCTACTCGTCCCGAGTATGGCAATACCACATATGTGACACTTTTACACAGCCTGGCCACATACAGAGGCCCAACATGCAGGGTGCACCATCAGGCATTCTAGGGGCATAAATTTCAAATCTAATTTGACTACCTATTACATTATTGTGAGGCACTGTGGTGGCACTGATGGGTGCTGCAGTGGCACGGATGGGTACTGTAGTGGCATGGATGTGTCATGGATGAGCATGAATGAGCACGAATGGGGGGATAAACCGTGGATGGGGATGACTGAGCACGGATGCATGGGCGAGCACGCATGCATGGGTGAGCACAGGTGCATGGCTGAGCATGGATGCATGGCTGAGCACAGATGGATGGGTGAGCACGGATGGATGGTGGAGCATAGATGCATGGGTGAACACGGATGCATGGGTGAATACGGATGAGGCTGGATGGGTGAGCACGGCTGGATGGGTGAGCACGGATGAGGCTGTATGGGTGAGTATGACTGGATTGGTGAGCACGGATGCATGGATGAGCATGGCTGGATGGGCAAACACAGATGCATGGATGAGCACAGATGGATGGCGGAGCACGGATGCAAGGGTGAGCATGCATGTATGTGTGAGCACGGATGGATGGGTGACCACGGATGGATGGGTGACCACGGATGCTTGAGTGAGCACAGATGGATGGCGAAGCACGGATGCATGGGTGAGCACAGATGCATGGATGAACACGGATGAGGCTGGATGGGTGAGCACGGATGAGGCTGCATGGGTGAGTATGACTGGATTGGTGAGCACGGATGCATGGATGAGCATGGCTGGATGGGCAAACACAGATGCATGGATGAGCACAGATGGATGGAGGAGCACGGATGCAAGGGTGAGCATGCATGTATGGGTGAGCACAGATGGATGGTGGAGCACGGATGCATGGGTGAGCACGGATGGATGGGTGAGCACGGATGGATGGGTGGGCATGGATGGATGGGTGAACACGGATGCATGGGTGAGCACAGATGCATGGATGAACACGGATGAGGCTGGATGGGTGAGCACGGATGAGGCTGCATGGGTGAGCATGATTGGATTGGTGAGCACGGATGCATGGGTGAGCATGGCTGGATGGGTGAGCACGGATGCATGGGTGACAGATGAGTGAGCAAGGATGCATGGGTGAAGGTTGAGTGAGCACGGATGGGTGAGCATGGATGCATGGATGAGTGAGCACGGATGCATGGGTGACAGATGAGTGAGCACGGATGGGTGAGCATGGATGCATGAGTGACGGATAAGTGAGCACGGATGCATTGGTGACGGATGGGTGAGCACGGATGCATGAGTGGGGGATGCGTGGATTACGGATGGGTGAGCATGGATGCATGGGTTACGGATGGGTGAACACGGATGCATGGGTGACGGATGGGTGGGCACGGATGCATGGGTGACGGATGGGTGAGCACGAAAGGGTGAGCATGGGTGACGGATGGGTGGGCATGGGTGACGGATGGGTGAGCACGGATGAGGCTGCATGGATGAGGCTGCATGGGTGAAGCTGGATGGGTGAGCATGGATGGGTGGATGAGGCCTGGCACATAGCGGTGCTGTGGGCACTTCAGATCCTGCCCACAGCACCGCTGCATCTCCTCTCTCCCCCCTCTCCTGTCACACTGCACCGATTGGTGCGGAGAGGGGAGACAAGCCGGATATCTGCCAGCTTGTTTACATGTGCGGAGCAATCACGTGGTAAACGGCCGCTGCGAATGTAAGCCTTTCTAAATAAAACAAAGTGGAGGAGAGGACATTAACCACTTCCCGACCGCCTGCCTTGTTTTCACGGCGGCAGTCGGGCTGCTGTGCGCGAATCGTCGTAAATAGGCGGCGATCGCGTGCACAGCTAGGGGGCGCGTGCACACCCTCCAGCGCGGTGGTCCCATTTGTTGCCGGACCGTTGAGTCAACATGAATAGACCAATGGATTTTGGTCTATTCATGTTGATCGTCCAGCAAATAGGATTTCTTCCCCTACCTGTGAAATGTAAACACAGGTAGGGGAAGTGATGTCATCTGTCCTCTCTGCTTTCTTTTCCATTGCAGAGAGGAGAGAGAGAAATCTAAAAACGTGAGTTGCACAAACAGCACACTAACACCAGTACACATAGGCACATTTAACCCTTTGATCGCTCCCCCAGTTAACCCCTTCACTCCCTGTCACCCCCTGTCACAGTGTCATATAGTGCAGCGATCTGATTTTTACCGATCGCTGTACTTGTGACACTAAATCAGTGTTAGGGTAGATAGTATGAGGCCTAGTTAGGTGTAAATACCCCCCCTTGCCCCCCCAATAAAGGTTTTAACCCCTTGATTGCCCCGTCACCTGTGATCACCGTATAAGTGTCACGGGTGACGCTAGCTAGCTAGATAGTTTTTTTTCCCCCATCCGATTACCCGCCGTATATTATTTTATATACCTTTTTATAGGTTTTAACCCCCGATCGCCCAGCGGTGAGCCCAGTTAGGTTTTAGCGTCGTTAGGGTCAGCGTAAATACCAGGCAGGGCCAGTTAGCGAGGTACTCTGACACGCACACACACATTAGGTAGGTGCTAGATATTATTGTAATATCTGATCAGATCAATATCTGCGATCTGATCAGATCTATATTAGCGCTCCCCTTAGATTTAGTGTTCTAAAAAAATGCAGTGTTAGCGGGATCAGCCCAGATAACTGCTAACACCTGCGTTTAGTCTCTGCCCAGCCCAGCCCACCCAAGTGCAGGATCAATAGATCGCTGACACTTACCACTCACAGAACACATATCTGTAGCCTTCGCAGAGATCACACCCGATCCCTGCGAATTCTGACAGTGAATTTGGTAGCGACTTGACACAGGCTCTGACAACCAGGTGCACTTTTTTGCCTGTGAGTCTCACTAGTGTACCTATAAATTTAGAGGCCATGTCTAATCCGAGGTACACTGGTGAAGAGGCCTACGCGATTGTGAGTATGACAGATCAGAGGGATGGTAAAGACTCACTGTCAGATTCAGACTCACTAATCGAGTTGATATTCGACAGCGGCTCCATGACAGATAGTTCTGACAATTGGGTGGTCCCTGCTAAGGTCAGGCATACCAGATCCCGTTTAGCTGTCGCTGAGGTGCGTGAACTGCAGGGCTCTCGTATGGAGCAGAGACCCAGTACTAGCACTGCTACCCCTTCTGGTGACCTGGCAAGCACCAGCGGCCTAGTACATCCTGGTCATAAAACCAGCACTGCAGTAACACTTGGTGATGTGGCGAGTCCCATAAGTGCAGTTATAGCTGGTGTGGCTAGCACGAGTAATGCCCCGCAGCCACGAAGAACATAGTGCCCATAGTGCCCTTGCTGATGCACTTGCAAACCCTGATTGGCAACCCACAACTGATGCAGCGCCCGTACTTCTTCCATTCACTGTCCAACCTGGAATTCAGGTGAATACAGTTGATTTTAGGGCCATTGATTTTTTTTCGCTGTATTTCACCGAAGATCTCTATAGATCTATTGTGGACCAAAGCAATTTATACGCTGGTCAATACATCGCCGCTAATCCCCATTTGTCCCTTGCCAGAAATTGGAAACCAATTACAGTTTCCAAATTTAAGACATTTTTGGGCCTCACCCTCAACATGGGCATACATCAACTACCTGAATTGCGGTTATATTGGTCCAATGACTCAATTCATCACATGTATGTCTACTCTGCTTCCATGGCCAGGACACGATACGAGCAGATTCTGCGGTTCATGCACTTCAGTGACAATCGACTCGATCGTCCATATGGAGACCCTAAATTCGACCGGCTCTACAAAATTCGGTCCCTCATAAACCACTTCAACCAGACATTCGCAGCACATTTTATTTCCAAGCAAGTTGTGTGCGTGGACGAGTCCCTGATTAAATTTGCTGGTCGACTTATTTTCAAACAGTATGCCCCCAACAAGCGTGCCAGATACGGGGTCAAGTTGTATAAGCTCTGTGACAGGGCCACAGGCTATACATGTAGTTTTATGAGGGCCTAGATAGCTGCATAGAGCCGGAAGGATGCCCAGACTACATGGGGAGTGCTGGCAAAATTGTGTGGAGCTTGGTGTCACCCTTATTCGGAAAGGGGTACCATTTGTACGTGGACAATTACTACACAAGCGTGCCACTTTTTAGTAATTTACTTGATCACCAAATTGGCGCATGTGGCACCATGCGACCTAATCGCCGGGGCTTCCCCCAAAGGCTGGTAGATTCCCGACTTAGTTGGGGGGAGAGAGCCTGCTTAAGATGTGGTAATTTGCTCACGACGAATTGGAGTGATACAAAGGATGTTTTCATTCTTTCCTCCATTCATGCAGACGCGGCTGTCCAAATTAGAAGGGCGACTGGTATTGTGGAGAAACCCCTCTCTGTCCACCAATATAACCTTAATATGGGAGAGGTGGACCTCAATGACTAGTTAATGGCGCCCTACTTAATTGCTCGTAAATCCAGACGCTGGTACAAAAAAGTGTCTATTAACTTTGCTGAACGCTTTTGTGCTATACAAAGCATCAAGACGGACTGGACCTCTCCTGCAATTCCAGGAAGAGATCATCAGAGCCCTTCTGTATCCAGATGGCTCTGCACCCCAAGTTCCCAATCCACATGCAGTGAGCCGGCTGCATGGGCGGCATTATCTACATGCCATCCCTGGTACCCCTACCCAACGATACCCCCAAAAAAGATGTCGTGTCTGCCGACGATGCGGATACAGGCGTGACACCTGATATTATTGGCCCAGCTGTTTGGGCCAGCCTGGTCTCTGCATCGGTGACTGTTTCTACCATTCATTAGTTGAGTATTAGCGTAGGGAACAGCACTACATAGAAATAGGACACACTTTCACAGGGTCTCCAAAGATGTCACCGCATTTTTGGAGACCCTAACCTTTACTGTTTATTGTTATAAAAAAAAAAGCGTACCAAAAAAAAAATAAATAAATAAAAAAAAGTTATAAAAACCAAAAAAATAAAAAAAAATAAAAACCAAAAACAGTTGTACGTTTCTTGTTTTTCTATCTCCATTTTCTCTCTATTCTCTTTCTATTGCTCTCTCTATTGTTGTTTATGCATATCTGTAATGTTTTTTTTTTGCAGGTATGCAATGTTTTTAACATGTTTGAAACATGTAATTTTTTTATTCTTAGCAGGAATATTAATTATTTTTTTATGTGTTACTGTTTTTATTAATCTTTATTTAATTTTCAGGTACGCCAGCTGCAGAGCTGATTTATTTAGGGTGACAGCAATAGCGTTTGCTCCCACCATATATAAAGCAGCGACTCCAGCGCTGTTGGCGGTGATTTCACCACCACAGTTAACCACTTGAATACAGGACGTTTATACCCCCTTCCTGCCCAGACCAATTTTCAGCTTTCAGCGCTCTCACACTTTGAATCTCAATTACTCTCTCATGTTACACTGCGAAATATATACCACCCTCGTTTGCGATAACGACAGTGGGATTTATTTAGTCGAGACGTCGACCGCATGGACTTTTAATTTATTTCTAATTATTTTTGTCATTGTGTATTTTTTTATTAATTATAAGGACGATTCTTATTTTTTTAATGTACAAAGTTTGTACAATTTTTGTAACGTATGGACGT
>BLSH010203300.1:91441-106040 GCA_018402905.1 Glandirana rugosa
GAGAATATGTGTAGATTTTGGTAGGGACCTGGGATGGCTAGAATTGTTAGATGCAGGATAGAGGAACGAGGGTAAAAGGAGGTTTTAGGAGCTTGCAGACCAGATGTTGGTTGACTCACTGGTGGAACAATTCTAAGAAGGGCAGTTTCTGTGGAGTGTTGAGGACGGAATCCAGATTGGAGGGGGTCGAGAAGGTTATTCTTAACAAGGTGGTCACTCAGTTGGTTGTAGACCAGACGTTCGAGGATTTTGGAGGAAAATGGGAGCAAGGAGATAGGACGTAGATTGTTAAGATCGGTAGGGTCCAGGGATGGTTTTTTGAGTATGGGGGTGACCAATGCATGTTTTAGAGCATTGGGGAAGATGCCAGAAGAGAGGGAGAGATTGAAGATGTGAGTTAGAGAGTGCAGGATAGAGTCAGAGGGTGAGCGTAGTATTTTAGAGGGAATAGGGTCCAGTGGACAGGTGGTTAGGTGGGAGTTGGAAAGGAGTTTAGCAACCTCGTTTATAGTAGTAGGTTTGAACAAGGAGAGTGTCGATTGTGCTTGTTGACATGGGGTGTCAACTGAAGAAGATGAAACGTGATATATCACACGTTTACACCAATCGTGATATACGTGACACCAATCTTGGTGTGCTTTCTTTCAGATCTGTAATAAAGACCAGTCTGCTTGTCCACCCCCAAGTTATCTGCAGGCAGCCTGTACTGAATGGGACTGTTGGGTCCCTCTGACAACTCTACTCTCTGCACAGGCTATGTACAACCCAGCGATGCTGTCACTGCTACTTTTACAAGATTTCCTTCCATGATTTGGTTGTTCCATACACCTTGGAGGACTCATCATTTAACCAACACCTTGGAACACACACTGGAGGAGAAAACCATTACTTGCCCATAGGACCTGGGATACACCTGGGGAAGGAGAATACCTGTTGGAGAAAACATCCCCGAGAAGAACCATCCATCCAGGAACCTGGATCATACAACTGGAACGAAAGGAGAGACGAACCACCATCCTGAGAATCCCTGACACACCTGCCTGAGACAGGCGCCTCTGCGCTTTACCCCTGTGTGGGGTGGCGCTGTCCGGTAAGCAGGGTGGAAATAGGGGGGCACGCGTGTCTCACTAAGGATATAGGTCTTTTGGATTCTAGCATATGGACACTTAGCTTAACTTGCACCATTAAGACTTTGAAATAGTTTTTTTGTTGTGGATAAGTTGAAGGAACACAGTGTTAAGGGCACTGAGAACAACAGACAAACTGTATTAAGGTTCCACTAGCAGGTCATATGTTTTGATGCTCCAACACTATCATTTCTAACTGTCATAGATATATGTACTTATCTTAGAAGCACTAGATATATCTTGGGTTAATACTGCGGTGCTTGCTTATAGTGATACTAGCACATTATTAACCTTTAATTATTATTTTTAACACTATGATCAGATTTATCTCACAAAAGACTCCTAAGCTCTTTTCATCACTTCACATTAACACTCTATATATCATATAACCCTGAGAATATCCAATCACATAACGATACCAGCACATTATCACGTTTTAATCTTTACAATATTTGATACAGTTGTATTATTTATTATTCATTATTTTTTATCGTCAAACCAAACTCATTTTCATCAGTATTTCTTGTACCTTGAGTTTACCACGTTTTTATTCGATACTAGCACATTATCACGTTTGAATTATTTATGGTAGTGTATACAGCTATATTTGCTACAGTGTACACATTCTCAGCACTATATCTGAGAAAAACCCACACCATCACTTTATAGCGATACTAGCACATTAACACTTTTATATTTTTTATATTATCTTCCTTGGGTTTTATTACTTCTGATCGCAATTCATCTCATTCTATACCCTTACCGACACACAGCACTTTACATAAGAGAGATTCTTAATAAGGAAAATATAAACATCTCAGACCAATCTATCAGGGGAGCGCCAATCCAGACTCCAAAACTGTGGAGAGCCAGCAGGGTAGGGTGCTTTTGATATTGGCTGAGGCGGTTTTTCCTGGGAGCCGAGGTCTCTCATAGGTGGCTGTCCTGAAGGACTTCACCTATAATTGCTGAAATAATTTAAATAGATTCCATGTAACTACAGTAACTGTGCGCTCGTGGTTTAAGTGGAATTTGTGGAACCCATAACTTGATAAAAATGTTCTTTAGCAAGGAACATACTGTGATAGACAGGGGCTTTTGGAGAGAACTGGGAAACCTTTGTTTCAGCTCCCTATGTCCCTCTTATGTGTCATGTGTCTATTCGGGGCACAGGGTGACCAAGCAAACAATGGACAATTACTTAATGGACACTAAGAATGTGGTTTGGAGTACTACAAATGGGACAGTAATTAACAATATCTCTCAAGAAATATATGAAGACTATTCCTGGTTTGTTCGATACTGAACTATACATGTTTATTGAAAGAGCTGGTCACATTGGACTCTGCTCCATGGTCTTCAATGTAGGAGATGGTCAGCCTGTTACTGGGGTCTCCTGCTATTGTCTAAAGGTGTTCTGTGTTTATACTTCTAACAAAGTGTATTGTACTGTGTGAGCTTGGTGACGGCAAGTCTGACCTTAAGTGGAGATCTCAGAATAGTCTGGGTGGGCACAGAGGAGTCACGCAGGTGGCTATTTAAGGTAATGTTTATAGTATATGTCAGTTGTAGTAATTCTATTCCTGGTTACAGTTTGTATTGCTAGGGTAATATGATCGGGGGGGGGGGTGTTGTCCTGTGGTGTATATATTCTGTATTCTTGCTGAAATAAACAGTTCTTATTCTGGTTTACTTCAAAACTGGTATTACCTAGTTCTTGGGGTAACTATAGCCAGATTCACTGGTCTCATGTTCCAGAGTTTAGGAAGCGGTATACAGGATGGAAGCACTCAGGTGGAATGTGGGAAGTAGTTCAGTTACATTGGCGGCAAGCAGCAGGATGCTTCCTGAAGTCTGGGACATCCAAACCTCCACTGGGACCCAAGATCAGGATAGCAAACTTCAGTCACCCCAGCAGAGATATGGACCTGGCGTCAGAGTTCCGGGGACTGCTGCGGCTCGTCCTTTCAGCATACTCCAGGACTGTGTCTGCGGATGAATACCTGGAGCTCAGGCAGCAAATTTAGGTAGGGCTCTGGATTGGAGCCCTCCAGGTTGCTGGTATACACCAGGGTAAATGCTTTCCAACCCCAGAGCAAGGGGCCAGTGACCAACAGGAGTTGCAGATGGCATTCCTGGGAAAGCGGCCGCAGGAGCAATAAGTGACTGAGTTGGACAGGTTGGGCAAGCAGGAGATAGAGCTGGACAATTGATATCGGGCTCTGCAATAGGACACAGAGCAGGAATATTTAGGGGAGACAATAGAATGTTCTCCGGAGGGGTATGACTTTGGCGGCCCTGGATTGCTGTGGGAGAGAGCCTAACAAAAGTTTGTGTGTTTGGCGATGAAGGGGAACCTACCCTTGAGGACCTGCAAGAATACAGAGTCTATGCTGGGTCTGGTAGGGGAGCTTAAACCTGAACTGGAATATTTGGCAAGGAGAGAACAGCACCTGGAAAGGGCATACAGGGAACTGCTAGAACACATTCAGCAGTATGCCCCAGAATAGGCAGCGGAAGCTCCGGAGATTGCCGTCCCCAAAGCCGAAGCACTGACAAGCGGACAGAGGGTCCAAGGCCTCTGCCCCACACCTGCAGCAGTTCCAGAGGCCCAGGGTGAGAAGCTGGTGGTCACTCCCCAGCAGCAGTTCAAAGACTTGGGAGAAGAGGTGGTCACCTCCCTCCCCAGTTACAGAAAGCATGGAATTAATTGACTTTTCATTGAAGGATGTAACATTACTGAACTTCCAACTGAAGTTCTAACAAGCTGAGCTCTGCTAGCCTCTGCCCAGCACCGGTAAACATCTTCTGTGGTTCAGGGACAGGAGATGGTGAACCTCTATCAAATCCCCAGTCTCTGGAATGGATGTCTGTGGATAGAGTTGTTCCTCCTTAGCAGAAAAGTCTGTGAGCCTCCAGCAGAAGAGCACACATCCAGGCATAGTGCTGCTGACCTCCGCCTGCAACAATCAGTGACTTTGGAGGAGCTATGCAAGGCCACCGACTTTTCAGTTTACTTCCCAGCAGAATAGTTGGTGCTGGGCAGAGCCCAGTGATGTTCTGCCCTGATGCCAACAGCAGCTTCAGGCTTCCTGAGAGAAGAGGCAGTTGGCTTTTCTCCCACAACAGTAACAGGGACATGGGATTTCCTGCCAGCACCATCTGTGGAGTTACAAGAAACCTCTTCAGTTCAAGTGCTGAGAACTAGATCCAAGAGCTCTGCCCCACACCCAGGGCAGTTACGGAGGCCAAGGGTGATGGTCACTCCCTAGCAGTTCAGAATCCAGGGGAGAAGGGAGAGGAGGTTGTTGTCCTCCTTCCCCAATGGTCAGCCAGAGTGGAGGAAACGGTCTTCCCTCCCCAACAGTTAGCGGGAGCAGATTATGTGGGTCCCCAGCAGAAGTGCTGGCAACAGGGCAGAGTGCTACCAACCTCTGCCCAGCACTGGCAACAACTGTGGAGTTCCAGGGAGGCAGGGCAGTCAGACCCTCTGCCCAGCAGCAGACCAAGCGCCGTACTATTAGAAAACACCCAGGTGAAGTGGTGGCAGCCAGAGTCAATGACCTCTGCCTCACAGCTACTGATGACAACTGTTCCTTGCAGCCAAGAATGGAGATCATGTGGACAGAGTTCACTCTGCCCAAATAACGCATGTCCAGACCAGACAGGGGCTTTTGGAGAGAACTGGTAAACTTTTGTTTCAGCTCGCCATGTCCCACTTATGTGTAAGTCACTGTGTCCATTAGGGGCACAGGGTGACCAAGCAAATAATGGATAACTCCTTAATGGACACTGGGAATGTGCTTTGGATTACTTCAAATGAGACGGTACTATTTATCAACAATATCTCTCCAGAAATATATGAAGACTATTCCTTGTATGGTTCAGAATCAAACAAATATGTCCGCTGAAAGAGCTGGTCACATTGAACTTTGTTCCATGTTCTTCAACGTAGGAGCGGGATAGTATGTTACTGGGGTCTCCTGCTATTGTCTAAAGGTGTTCTGTGTTTATACTTCTGATAATGTGTATTGTAGTGTGAGCTCGGTGACAGCAAGTCTGAAGTGGAGATCTCTGAAAAGTATGGGTGGGCACTAGGTCACCTAGGTGGCTAAAGTAATTTTTATCGTATATGTCAAAAGTCTAAAAGTTAATTGGAGTAAATCCCTGATTATAGCACTCAGCACCCCCTCTCCTAGCTGTAGGATCCCAGATAATTGTCCACTACAAGAAGTGGACAGGATTAAATATCTCAGTGTATATGTGTGTTTGTGTGTGTGTATATATATATATATATATATATATATATGTGTGTATATATATATATATAAAAATGGTGTGTGTGTCCTCGCGCTACTATGACAAGTATGCTCAGTGAAGTATTGCTAGGTTGCCGCTGTACCTAATATATGACAATATATGCTATAGTAGACAAACAGTGAGTGGTACTGCGCAGCCTATGGAGTGAAACTATATAAATCATGGTCCCTCTAGTGGTGGGAATATGTAAAACTTCTCGTGCCCTGGTGTTACTGCTGTTTCACTTCAGCCTCTCCAGTATATCAAGACTATCATTGATTATACATATCAGAGTACTGTAATATCTATCAATCAAATATCTTATAATCATAACAAGTAAAATGCTTCCAGTAAAATGTATAATCGTGATGGGAGTATAAAAATCATTTTTGTGGAATAAATAATCGTATCAAGTGCAATGTTTCAAGTAAAAATATATAGTAGTGATAAAAGCATAAAAATCATATCTGTGAAATGACTGTGACAAATAAACTCAAATTGCATAAAAGTCCACTTTCAAATAAAACAATATTAGTGACAATAAGTGACTTGTGCTCCAAGTGTCCGTTTAAAACATTTCGTGCTTTGTTTGTGTAAAGAAAAACCTCTTTTTCAGGGGGGTTAAGTGTATTATCCCCAAAGAGATTCTTCTAGACGGTGCTCCACTCCAAAAAGTGCTCTCAGAACTCTCACCTCTATATATCGGAATGTGTGCACATCAAGGTATCTTTTGGACCTCGCTCTCCAATTCCACACCTCCTTTCTTGCTACTCCTTACGTGGTTGAACGACCGTTTGATCGATCAGTCGTCGATCTCCTGTTTTTAGACCTCCATATATCTCATATATAAGAGAAGAGACGAGGCTTCCATGGTGTAGTTCGTTTTTTAAGATCCAAAATTTTTTTATTAAAGCCAATAAAACCGCTTACATAAAATTAGCTAAAATCGCTTTAAAAACATACAGCAAGGGACAGAGCGCCTTTCGTTGTGTATCCAGCAACGTGTCTTGATACGATTATTTATTCCACAAAAACGATTTTTATACTTCCATCACGATTATACATTTTACTTGTTATGATTATAAGATATTTTATTGTTTGATTGATTATACATATCAGAGTACTGTAATATCTATGATAGTCTTGATATACTGGAGAGGCTGAAATGAAACAGCAGTAACACCAGGTCACGAGAAGTGTTACATATTTCCACCACTAGAGGGACCCTGATTGATATATTCTCTCTCTCTCTCATCTTTTCATGTGACACTGAAGAAAAAGGGATTTTATTAAAACTTACCGTAAAATCCTTTTCTCCGAGTTCACTGACAGATGCAGCTCTTCATTGACTTTGTGGGTTTTATGTTCGTCCCACTAGGAGTTAACTAGGCAGGGAAAAGAATCAGCTGGCCCCTCCCCTGGGGGCCGTCCTCTCTTTCTACATCAAACCCCCTCACAGTATAGCTCTTCGGTTCGTACACAAGCCGTACCAAAACAGAGCCCAGAGGGGTGGGTGCTGCGTCTGTCAGTGAACTCGGAGAAAAGGATTTTACGGTAAGTTTTAATAAAATCCCTTTTTCTCCTTACGTTCACTGACAGACACAGCTCTTCATTGACTTTATGGGGACGTCCCCAAGCTGTGTCAAAAAAGAGGGGTGGGTAAACGCTAACAACTGTACCCAACTGAACCTCTGAGGAGGCGCCAGACGCGCCTACACTGCCGCCTGCAAAACTTTGCAGCCAAAAGCAGCATCCCAAGATGCAAACACATCAACTTTGTAAAATTTAGTGGTGTGAACCGCGGCCCACATGGCCGCTTTGCACACCTGGGACACCGAAGCCTGGTGTCTGAAGGCCCAGGAAGTACTAACCGCCCGGGTAGAGTGAGCTGTGACCGGAAAAGGGGGAACCTTGCCCCAAACAGAATACGCATGAGTCACGTTTTTTTCTAATCCAATGAGAAATCGTAGCCGAATAGGCCGCCATTCCTTTGCGCGGGCCCTCTGGCAGAACAAACAAGGCATCAGCTTTTCGAAAAGGGAGCTGTAGCGGCCAAATACACCCGTAAGGCCCTCACTACGTCCAAGGCATGCAACTCAAACTCCTTTGGGTGCGATGGACGAGGGCACAATGAAGGCAGGACAATATCTTCATTGATGTGAAAAGAAGAGACTACCTTCGGAAGAAAAGAAGGAAGTGGGCGCAAGACCGCCTTATCCTTATGCATCACCAAATAAGGAGACTTGCACGATAGGGCAGCCAATTCCGACACTCGTCTGGCAGAAGTGATGGCGACTAAGAAGGCCACCTTCTGCGACAGAAGCTGTAAGGGGATCTCCCTTATTTTCTCATAAGGTGTTTTTTGAAGAACAGAAAGCACCAGCTTCAGATCCCACGGAGCCATCGGAGATCTCACCTGAGGCGCCACATGTCACACACCTTGTACAAAGGTACGAACCAGAGAGTGCGAAGCTAAAGGTCTCTGAAAGAGTATGGCTAAAGCCAAGATCTGGCCGTTGAGAATACTCAAAGTCAAATTCTTATTCAGGCCCTGCTGTAAAAAGGTCAGGACCCTGGACACGACAAAAGAGCGAGGGTTATAGCCCTCCGCCTCGCACCAAGCAATGTAAGCCTTCCATGTGCGGTGATAAATCTTACGAGAAGTGCACTTGCGAGCTTTCAACAAGGTAGGGATTACGGAGTCGGCGACTCCCCTATCCCTCAGCACCTGGGACTCAATAGCCAAGCCGTCAAAGCCAGCGAGGGTAAAGCAGGGTGCAATATGGGTCCTTGAGACAGAATATCGTCTCGCACCGGGAGCCGCCAGGGGGCGTCTGCCACCATTTGCACCACGTCGGCGTACCAGGTGTGCCGGGGCCAATCTGGGGCCACCAGAATTGTTGGTATCCCCTCCAGCATTATTCTGCGTACCAATCTCGGGAGCAGCCGTATCGAAGGGAAGGCGTACAGGAGACGATAATGGCTCCAGGGGGCCACCAGAGCGTCCGTGGCCACTGTCAACGGGTCCCTCGTTCTGGACACAAAGGTTCTCACTTTGTGATTGAACTGGGACGCCAAGAGATCCACATCCGGCGTCCCCCATCTGTGGCAAAACTGATTGAACACCTCCGGGTGGAGGGACCACTCCCTCTGGTCCAGCTTCTGGCGACTGAGAAAGTCCGCCTGCCAGTTCTCCACACCTGGAATGTAAATTGCTGAGATTGCCGGAACGTGAAGTTCCGCCCAACGCAGTATCAGAGCTGCCTCTGCAGCCGCTGCTGGGCTCCTCGTGCCGCCCTGATTATTCACATACGCCACCGCTGTGGCATTGTCCGATTGAATTTGGATCGGACGGCCTTGCAATCTTCTTGTCCAATGAAAAAGACACAGTCTGATTGCTCTCAGCTCCAGCACGTTGATGGGCAGGAGAGCCTCCTGGGCCGACCAACGGCCCTGGGCTGATAGCTGCCCCAGGACTCCACCCCAGCCCATCAGGCTGGCGTCTGTGGTGATTATCATCCACTGAAGAGGCAGGAACGACTTCCCCTGAGTGAGGGCCGAGTCCCGAAGCCACCAGGTCAGAGACGCCCTGGTCTGGGGGCTCAGCCGGATCGGAAGATCCAACGACCGGTGGGACTTGTCCCACTGAGCCAGAATTCCTCGTTTAAGAAAACGCGTGTGACTCTGGGCAAAAGGTATCACCTCGAACGACGAGACCATGAGCCCCAGCACCCTCATACAGAACCGTAATGAAGACCGACGGTGCGACAGGAGGGTACGCACAGCCGACTAAGTCCTGCAGTTTTCTCGGAGGGAGGAACACCTTTGCCTGTTCTGTGTCCAGAATGAGACCCAGATACTCCAGACGGCGGGAAGGAGACACTGACGACTTCTTCAGGTTTAGTAACCAGCCGAAGTCCAGCAGTGAGGCCATTGTGATACTTACATTGTCCTCCAGGGCAGAGGCAGAGTCTGCTCGCAAGAGCAGATCGTCCAGGTACGCCACTATCGCAATTCCCCTCTGACGCAGCAACGCCAACACGGGGCTAGCAGCTTTGTGAAGACCCTGGGTGCGGAGGTCAGGCCAAAGGGAAGAGCCACAAATTGAAAATGGCGACCCCCAACTGCGAACCGCAGGAAGCGCTGATGTCGCGGATGGATTGGTACATGGAGGTACGCATCCTTTATATCCAACGATGCCAAGAATTCCCCCTGGTGAAGGGAGGCCACAACCGACCGAACAGACTCCATCCGGAACTTTCGCGCCCTGACGTACCTGTTTAGGGCCTTCAGGTCCAGGATGGGCCGAAATCCCTCTCCTTTTTTGGGCACCACAAAAAGATTTGAGTAAAAACCTCGAAACCTCTCTCCCGGAGGAACCGGTACAATCACCCCCTGGTCTGAGAGGGCCTGTACCGCCCCGGAAAGGGCCGTCCTGCGCTCCTGCGGGAGACTTTAATTTGATGGGAAGAACCTGTCTGGGGGTAGAGTGATGAACTCTATCCTGTACCCGGTGGACACCACATCCCGGACCCAGCAGTCGGAAATGTGAGCCAGCCACCGTCCTGCGAACCCCAGAAGACGTCCCCCCACCCGACTCTCGGGTGGGGGCAACCCATCAGGCTGAGGAAGACTTCTCTTCCGTCTTTTCTGTTTTGCGCTGCCACTGCCGTCTTCCGGCCCCTGCAGCGACCTTACCGGGACGGGTCCCTTTGCTTGCCGCGCCCGAGGCACGAAAAAGCTTCTTCTGACCCGAAGTAGAAGGCTCCTGTCTACGGCGAAAATCACGCCTGCGGGGCTCTGGAAGGAACGTACTCTTACCCCCCGTGAAATCCTTGATGATTTCATCAAGGCGCAAGCCAAATAGGCGCCCACCCTGAAAAGGAAGGTCAGCCAAACCTCTTTTGGAAGCGTGGTCACCCGACCAGGAACGCAGCCAAAAGAATTCTACGAAGTCTGACGGCCGAGATAGATATTCTGGACAACAAGGGCAGAACATCTACGGCCGCGTCACAGAGGTAATTAATCCCTTGGAGTAAAAACTCAGCCTTCTGCGGTGCCTCCATCAGGTGACCGCCTACCAGGTCCTTCCTGAGGTCCTCCATGCATTCAGAGAGACGCTGTGCCGCCATGGCCGCAGCCAGAGCCGGTCGCACCGCAGAGCCCGCGTTCAAGAACAGGGACTTCAAAAGTGCCTCTGTCTTTCTATCAGCGGGATCCTTGAAGGAAGGAGTCCCTTCCATAGGAATAGTAGTTGCCTTAGTGAGGCGTGCAATGGGCGGATCCACCACAGGTGACTCCCATTTTTTCAGGAAGCTCTCCTCAAAGGGATAGCGTACAGCGAAACGTGTAGTCAGTGAGGAGGAACGCTGTGGGCGCTGCCATTCACAATATAGGAAATGGTCAAAAAATTCATTGTAAGGATAAGTCTTGGGGGCCCTGGGGGGCCTAGAAGATCCGCACACATACGCAGCAGACCGTGATTTGCCATCTTGATCCAGCTGCAACTTAGTGTGAATGCCTGCGATAATTGCGGCAACCAGCGCTTTTTCTTGGTCAGCTGCTGGCCCCTGGTCCCCTTCCGTTAAAACACTGTCACCACCCGCCTCCTCATGCCACCTCAGCAGGGAGATCAGCCATAGCTGCCAGAAATGACACAGGAATGGAAGGGGCGCCCCCCACACAGCCACAGATATTCTGAGGACAGCACCCCGCCACCACCAGCACCCGGAGGGAGCCCAGCTATACTTGCTGTTCCTGCTGCCTTGTAGTGCAGATCGTCAGTAAGAGCTGCCCGTCACCGCCGTTCCTGAGAGGAGAGAGAAGCTGCAGCCACGTGTAAAATTTGCAGAGCAAGCAGAGAAAATGGCCGCCGTGAAACACTAGAGGCTGAACACACCTCTCAGGCAGCATGCATTACCGAAAATGGCCGCTCCAAGCGCTAGAGGGAAAGCCCCATAGACTAAAAATGTCCGCGGCTACGGCAAAATGGCGGCAGTCCGCCGCATGGCGATCCGGACGAGAAGGCCGAACGATCGCAACGGTGCTGGGGGGGGCGCGAGGTGTGGCAGGGGGCAAGATGGAGCTGATGCCACTGGTGGCTACCCCGGGCATAGTGAAAATCACAAAGTTTCCGGTCGTCGGGCCTCCTTCATGCCCTTCAAAAAGGGCGCTCACTTACCAGTCTGACGCCACGGTAGCCACCCGAACGCAGACTTTGCACCCCTGATGGCGGTATGCTGCAGGCCCAAAGTCGCCCTGCCGAATCGCATCGGTAAAGGGGACCAACAGGGGAATTTCACCCCAGCCTGCCCGCACGGAACGGGCAAGATGTGGCGGGTCCCCCATAGCGGGACTGGCTTCGCATCATGTCGGCCAGGTCGGGGAAAGTACAGAGCTCCAGGACACTCTATGCCCCGACCGGCTTCTTGATAGTAGATCATCTTGATTGCAGTAAAAATAAAAAATGGTCATAACAGGACCACAGTTCCCTATAGCAGGCAAGCCAGGTCAACTCCTTGCGAACTAGGCATTGAAACTGAAGAGCCATACTGTGAGGGGGTTTGATGTAGGAAGAGAGGACGGCCCCCAGGGGAGGGGCCAGCTGATTCTTTTCCCTGCCTAGTTAACTCCTAGTGGGACGAACATAAAACCCACAAAGTGAACGTAAGGAGAAATTACACTTTGCTACAATGCAAAGTAGTGAGTGCACAGCTTGTATAAGTGTAAATGTGCTGTCTCCTCAAAACAACAACACACAGTCATTAATGTCTAAACCGCTGGCAACAAAAGTGAGTACACCACTAAGTGGAAATGTCCAAATTGGGCCCAATTAGCCATTTTCCCTCCCCGGTGTCATGTGACTAGTGTTACAAGGTCTCAGGTGTGAATGAGGAGTAGGTGTGTTAAATTTGGTGTCATCATTCTCACACTGGTCACTGGAAGTTCAACATGGCACCTCATGGCAAAGAACTGAGGATCTGAAAAATAATTGCTCTACATAAAGATGGCCTAGGCTTTAAGAAGATTATACTCAGAACAGGCCACACCATGACCGACCAAAGGAGTTGAGTGCATGTGCTCAGCATCATATCCAGAAGTTGTCTTTGTGAAATAGACGTATGAGTGCTGCCAGCATTGCTGCAGAGGTTGAAGGGGTCAGCCTGTCAGTGCTCAGATCATACGCTGCACACTGCATCAAATTGGTCTGCATGGCTGTCATCACAGAAGGAAGCCTCTTCTAAAGATCATGCACACGAAAGCCTACAAACCATTTTCTAAAGACAAGCAGGCTAAGGACATGGATTACTGGAACCATGCCCTGTGGTCTGATGAGACCAAGATAAACGTATTTGGTTCAGATGGTGTCAAGCGTGTGTGGCAGCAACCAGGAGAGGAGTAGAAAGACAAGTGTGTCTTGCCTATAGTCAAGCATGGTGGTTGGAGTGTCATGGTCTGGGGCTGCATGAGTGTTGCCGGAACTGGGGAGCTACAGTTCATTGAGGTAACCATGAATGCCAACATACATTGTGACATAATGAAGCAGAGCATGATCCCCCTCCCTTCGGAGACTGGGCCTCAGGGCAGCATTCCAACATAACCCCAAACACACCTCCAAGGTGAACACTGCCTTGCTAAAGAAGCTGAGGGTAAGGTGATGGCCTGGCCAAACATGTCTCCAGACCTAAACCCTATTGAACATCGGTGGGGCATCCTCAAATGGAGGGTGGAGGAGCGTAAGGTCTCTAACATCCACCAGCTCTGTGATGTCATGGAAGAGTGGAAGAGGACTCCCGTGGAAACCTGTGAGGCTCTGGTGAACTTTATGCCCAAGAGGGTTAAGACAATGCTGGAAAATAATGGTAGCCACACAAAATATTGACACTTTGGGCCCAATTTGGACATTTTCACGTAGGGGTGTACTCACTTTTGTTGGCAGCAGTTTAGACATTAATGGCTGCATGTTGAGTTATTTTGAGGGGACAGCAAATTTACACTAATACATGCTGTACACTCACTACTTTACATAGTAGCAGAAAAGTGTCATTTCTTCAGTGTTGTCGCATGAAAAGATAATAAAATATTTACAAAAATGTGATAGGTGTACTCTGCATCCAATTTTATTCCACTAAATGTTATGCCACTATTGTCAAGGCTCAAAGCCAGGTTGCATGCATGGCAAAATTTACGGTTGTCTCTTATTGGAAGGGTGAATTTGATAAAGATGACATTTTTGCCATTGTTTTTATATTTTTCGGAATGTGCCTGTCTGTATGCCGGGGAATATATTTAAAAAAAAAAAAAAAAAAAATAGACCAACTGGTTCCAACCTTTCTGTGGCAGTGGCGTCACCCGAGGATCAAGCTTGAGGTGTTGTAATTGCCATGGAACCCGGGGGCTGGGGGTCCCTGATGTTTATCATTTTTTGGTGGGTCAGCTGGTTTTTGCGCATAGGTGGATTAGGCCTCCGGTGGATGATGTTGCAACAATATTGGAAGCAGCCATTACTGGCTCATATGAGGCATTGCCACATTATTATGCAGAAATAGGGCGCCATGTAAACTTACAGTATCTATGTGTGCACTAAGCAGAGCTTGGGTGGTGACAAACAGGGTAAATGCTGACAATGTATTCTCGTTTCTACACCATTATAGAGGAATTCCAATTTGATCCACTTTTTAGAATACACGGATCCAAGTTTATGTATCTGATATGGTATTAAGACTTTGAATGATATTGTGGACAATGGGAAACTCCTGATGTTTGATGGGCTGAAATTAAAGTATAAACTACCTAATAGTCATCTGTTCCAATAGTCGCAACTTAAACATGCGTATAATGCTCAATTCGGTAATAGTCTGGAAGCTCTCTCTCTCTCTCAACTAGAAAAGGCCTTGTCCATTATACATAAAATTTTGTTTACAGGGGGGGATCAGCTTCTCTTACATTATAGGGCAGCGCGTGGGTGGCAGCTTCTCCACAGTTAGATGGAGACAACTGGGAGGATATCAACTTTACTAGGCTGGTGTCGGCCAGAGATCATCTCATTAAATTCCTACATCAAATATCTCTCACCCCGGCCAAGATGGCTAGGCTGTTCCACCTTGTCGGATCGGTAGAACCGGCCCCACTCTCTATAAACTACATCCTTAAATTACTCTACTAGAGACCGG
>BLSH010203300.1:123308-137738 GCA_018402905.1 Glandirana rugosa
AGGATGGTCCTCAATTGATCCGTCCCTTTTCTTTAGTCGACCGGGGAGGGGACCCCCGGCAGGAGAAAAGGATGTAATTTTGGGGGGAGTGTCTCCTCGAGAGGTCAAAGTTACGGATCAAGCGTTCCTCAACTGGACCGAAGGGATATCCCTTGACGCCAGGATAACACTGGTAAAAGAAAAAATAAAAGAAAAAAGACGTTAGTTCTACTAGACGATAGTTCTTCGGCCAGCCCCGTAGCTCTCAGAACCACGAGACATGAAAGGGGCTGGACCGATTGTACTACGCTTCGGCCGGGGTTGTGTCCCTGGGCGGCGTAGAATGGGCAAGGCACGCCCACCGGGCCCCGCACTAGGGGGTATAACCCGGGGAAGGGATAAGCAAGCCGTCCCACTGGGACCCGGACGTCGCATGGGGGGCGGCTCCCACCGAAAAGAGGACGGCCCCCAGGGGAGGGGCCAGCTGATTTCTTTTCCCTGCCTAGTTAACTCCTGGTAGGACAAACATAAAACCCACAAAGTCATGAAGAGCTACGTCTGTCAGTGAACGTAGGAGAAAAAAAATTTACTTTCTGCTATAAAACATATGCAATACATTTTTTTTTTTTTTAAACCTAAATTTCTTCATAGATTTAGGCCAATATGTATTCTGCTACATGTTTTTGTTAAAAAAAAAATCCCAATAAGCGTATATTGATTGATTTAGGCAAACGTTATAGCATCCACTGGACTGGAATACTAGTAATGGCAGCGATCAGCAACTTCTAGCGGGACTGCGATATTGCGGCAGACAACTGGACACGGACACTTTGTGGGAACCAGTGACAAAAATACTGTGATCAGCGCTAAAAATATGCACAGTCACTATACGGACGCTGGCTGGGAAAGGGTTAAACATTTAGGGCGATCAAAGTGTTAACTGTGTGCCTAGCCAGTGTTTGTTTACACTATGTGTGCTGCATTTAATAGGGGGAAAAGAATGATTTTAGTCCCTGATGTGCGGGAACACATAATCCACCCCTTTTCCCCGTCAAAACGGAACTCTACCTTGTTTACATAGGTAGAGCTCCGTTCTGAGTCACTGCCTATCTGCGGGTGTCTGCAGACAGAGGTGCCTGGCACCCGCAGATCTGCTTCTGCTGTGAATAATCACAGCAGAAGCAGTCAGCCAGTGGGTACCCCCTGCAGGATCACACACACAGTATCTCACAAAAGTGAGTACACCCCTCACATTTTTGTAAATATTTTATTATATCTTTTTGTGTGACAACACTGAAGAAATGACACTTTGCGACAAAGCAAAGTAGTGTGCAGCTTGTATAACAGTGTAAATTTGCTGTCCCCTCAAAATAACTCAACATAGCCATTAATGTCTAAACCACTGGCAACAAAAGTGAGTACACTCCTACATAAAAATGTCCAAATTGGGCCCAAAGTGTCAATATTTTGTGTGACCACCGTTATCTTCCAGCACTGCTTTAAGCCTCTGGGGCATGGAGTTCACCAGAGCTTCACAGATTGCCACTGGAATCCTCTTCCTCTAGGAAGACATCATGGAGCTGGTGGATGACAGAGACTTTGCACTCCTACACCTTCCATTTGAGGATACCCCACAGATGCTCAATAGGTTTGGAGACATGTTTGGCCAGTCCATCTCCTTTACCCTCAGCTTCTTCCCTGTCTCTGAAGGGAGGGGATCATGCTCTGCTTTAATTTGTCACAGTACATGTTGGCATTCATGGCTCCCTCAATGAATAGCTCGCCAGTGCTGGCAGCACTCATGCATTCCCAAACCATAACACTCCCACCGCCATGCTTAACTGTAGACAATACACACTTGTCTTTGTACTCCTCGCATGGTTGCCTCCACACACGCTTGTCACCATCTGAACCAAAACAAGTTTATCTTGATCTCATCAGACAACAGGACATGGTTCCAGTAATCCATGTCCTTAGTTTGCTTGTCTTCAGCAAACAGTTTGAGGGCTTTCTTGTGCATCATCTTTAGAAGAGATTTCCTTCTGGGACAACAGCCATGCAGACCAATCTATTGCAGTGTGCGGCATATGGTCTGAGCACTGACAGGCTGACCCCCCACCCCTTCAACCTCTGCAGCAATGCTGGCTGCACTCATATGTCTATTTCCTAAAGACAACCTTTGGATCTCTTGCTGAGCACGTCCACTCAACTTCTTTGGTCGACCATGGCAAGGCCTGTTATGAGTGGAACCTGTCCTGTTAAACCGCTGTGTGGTCTTGGCCACCGTGCTGCAGCTCAGTTTCCGTGTCTTGCCAATCTTCTTATAGCCTAGATCATCTTTATGTAGAGCAACAATTCTTTTTTTCAGATCCTCAGAGTTCTTCGTCATGAGGTGTCATGTTGAACTTCCAGTGACCCGTATGAGAGAGCGAAAACAACAAATTTAACACATCTGCTCCCTATATACACTAGACCTTGTAACACTAACAAGTCACATGACACCGGGGAGGGAAAATGGCTAACTGGGCCCAATTTGGACATTTTCACTTAGGTGAGTACTCACTTTTGTTGCCAGCGGTCTAGATATTAATGGCTGTGTTGAGTTATTTTGAGGGGACAGCAAATTTACACTGTTCTACAAGCTGTACACATCACTTTACATTGTAGCAAAGTACAATTTCCTCAGTGTTGTCACATGAAAAGATATAATAAAATATTTACAAAAATGTGAGGGTTGTACTCACTTTTGTGATACAGTGTGAGTGTGAGTGTGTGTGTGTGTGTGTGTGTGTGTGTGTGTGTGTGTGTGTGTGTGTGTAATATATACACACACATACATACATACATACATACTTTATATAGCACCAACAGTTTATGCACGGCTTTACAATGTAGAGGGGGACAGTACAATCCCAATATAGTTGAATACAGAAGGGACAGGGGGGCCCTGCTGGTAGAGCTTACATTTTAAAGGGAGTGGGGTGGTGATACAACAGGTAATAGCTGCAGGGGATGGGTTGATGGGGGTGGCTCGGGTACAGTTCTTAGGTGGGTGAGTGATAGGCTTCCCTGAATAAATGTGTTTTCAGGGATCTCCTCTAAAGGTGGACATGGTAGGGGCTGATCGGACATACCGGGGCAGGGAGTTCCAGAGGATGGGAGAGACTCTGGAGAAGTTTTGAAGGTTGACCATGGGATGAAGTAACAAGGGAGCTAGAGAGCAGGAGGTCCTGGGAGGAGCGGAGGGGACGATTTGGGCTTAATCTGCAGATGAGGTTGGTGATGTCGTTCGGGGCGATGTTGTGGATGGCCTTGTATGTTGTGGTCAGTATTCTGAATTTTATACGGTGGGGTAGGGGAAGCCAGTGAAGGGATTGGCAGAGAGGAGCAGCAGTCACGGATCGGTTAGTGAGGTGTAGGAGTCTAGCAGCAGCATTCATAATAGACTGAAGGGGTGATAGCCTGTGTAAGGGTAAGCCGATGAGAGAGTTGCAGTAGTCAAGATGGGAAATAACCAAGGAGTGAATAAGTTGTTTTGTGGTGTTGTTAGTCAGGAAGGGTCAAATTCTGGCAATGTTGGGGAGGTTAAGGCGGCAAGATTTAGCCATATACACACATACATACAGCATCTCAGATCACCACTGAAAGCCAAGGACGTCATGACGGCCTGCAGTATGGAAGTGGTTAAGCTTTAGAGTACACAGGCAGGACTGTCCCAGGAGACTGGGGGTCTCCTGGGAGTGCAGGGGGTATAATGAAAGGGGCTGTGTACTAGGCAGGGGGAGAGGGCTGTGTCATATGAAAAGCAAGAAACTATACATAGTGTGACTCTGTATCATAGATTTATTGTATAAAAACAGGTGTACACCTACAAAATTTTCGAATAGAATAAGCTTGTATCGTAAAAACAGTTGTGCAGTAATCACCAGAAACGGTGTCGGGTGAAGGTCACGAGATTACTGCACAATGGATTTTATGATACAGGCTTGTTCTTTTCAAAACTTTTGTAAGTGTACACCTGTTTTTATACAATAAATCTATGTATAGTTGCTTTCTTTTCATACATATCACCATGGACAAATATGAGATCTGAAACCAGTGATTGCACCCCTGGAGTGGTTGTGGTTCATTCCTAGTAACTTCCTTGTGGCAGATTCCATTGAAGTTATATCCTTCTGCAAAGCTTGTTCGACCTACGTGCTGTATAGTACGTGAGTCCATCAGTTCTGGTAAGCATGCCACCCCTATCATTCATCTGAATGCAATTCTTGAGATTTAATTCACTTCCTTGAAGGAATATCAGACTTTTGCACTTTGTAGCGTGCCATCTTATCACTTACCTTATGCACTTTGTGCAGTCAAAGGAGTAAACTTGGTCTTCAGAGACTTTTTACACTTTGTTGCACATCATCACTATATATTCAAATGAACTGTTTTTATTTACTTGCTTTATCTAATGCACATATTTGTTGGTTGTTATTAGCACAGTTTATACATTTATAAGATTATTGTTCACCTTTTAGGGCCACTTTATTGGTTTGTTTTACACACTATAGGTCTAGTGGAAAGCAGGCAGCTTACTAGTTTCTTTGTGCAATATCTCTCTCTCTTTTTAGCAAACTACTCATCCAGCAAAAAAAAAAAAAAAAAAAAAAAAAAAAAAGGGGATTAAAACTTACCGTAAAATCCTTTTCTCCGAGTTCACTAACAGACGCAGCTCTCCATTACGTGTGGGGTTTATGCTGGTCTCACTAGGAGTTAACTAGGCAGGGAAAAGAAAAAGCTGGCCCCTCCCCCCCCTCTTCCCACATAAACCCCCTCCATAGCATAGCTAATCAGTTCGTACACAAGCCGTACAAGAACAGAGCACAGAGGGGTGGGTGTTGCGTCTGTCAGTGAACTCGGAGAAAAGGATTTTACGGTAACTTTTAATAAAACCCCTTTTTCTCCTATCGTTCACTGACAGACGCAGCAGCTCTCCATTACGTGTGGGGATGTCCCCAAGCTGTGTCAAAAAGAGGGGTGGGTAAACGCTAACAACAGTACCCAACAGAACCTCTAAGGAGGCGCCAGACGCGCCTACACTGCCGCCTGCAAAACTTTGTGGCCAAAAGCAGCATCCGAAGATGCAAACACATCAACTTTATAAAACTTAGTGAAAGTGTGAACCGAGGCCCAAGTGGCCGCCTTGCACACCTGTGACACCGAGGCCTGGTGTCTAAAAGCCCAGGAAGTGCTAACAGCCCGGGTAGAATGAGCCGTGACCGGAAAAGGAGGAACCTTGCCCCGAACAGAATATGCATCTGTCTGATCCAACGAGAGATCGTAGCAGACGAGGCCGCCAAACATTTGCGCGGACCCTCAGGCAGCACAGAGCATCAGCTTTTCGAAAAGAAGCTGTAGCAGGCAAATACACTCTTAAGGCCCTCACTACGTCCAAAGCATGCAAATCAATTTCTTTTGGGTGCGATGGACGAGGACACAATGAAGGAAGAATAATATCTTCATTAATGTGAAAGGAAGAAACCACCTTCGGAAGAAAGGAAGGAGAGGGTCGCAAGACCGCCTTATCCTTATGCAGGACTAAGTAGGGAGACTTGCACGAGAGTGCTGCTAATTCAGACACCTGTCTGGCAGGGGTTTTGGCTACTAGGAAAGCCACCTTCTGCGAGAGCAGTTGTAAGGAAATCTCCCCGATTTTCTCATAAGGCGGTTTCTGAAGTACAGAAAGCACCAAATTCAGATCCCACTGAGCCAACGGAACCTTCACCCGAGGCGCCACATGTCGTACACCTTGAACAAAAGTACGAATCAACGAGTGCGAAGCCAAAGGTCTCTGGAAAAGAACTGCCATAGCCGATATCTGGCCCTTAAGAGTACTCAAAGCCACTTTTTGTTCAGGCCCTGCTGCAAAAAAGTTAGGACCCTGGATACCACATAAGAGCAAGGGTTATGACCCTCCGCCTCGCACCAAGCTATATAAGCCTTCCAGGTGCAGTGGTAAATCTTGTGAGAAGTACACTTGCGAGCCTTCAACAATGTAGGAATCAGTGACTCCCCTGTCTCTTAGCACCTGGGACTCAATAGCCAAGCCGTCAAAGCCAGTGAGGGTAAAGCAGGGTGCAAGATGGGCCCCTGAGACAGAAGATTGTCTCTCAGCGGGAGCCGCCAGGGGGAGTCTGCCACCATTTGCACCACATCGGCGTACCAAGTGCGCCGAGGCCAATCCAGAGCCACCAGGATTATTGGTATTCCCTCCGCCACTACCCTGCGGATCAAGCGCGGTAACAGTTTTATCGGAGGGAAGGCATACAGAAGACGGTAACGGCCCCAGGGGGCCACCAGAGCGTCCGTGGCCACTGCCAATAGATCCTTCGTTCTGGACACAAAGGTCTCCACCTTGTGATTGAACCGAGACCGCCATGAGATCCACGTCCGGCGTCCATCTGCGGCAAATCTGGTTGAACACCTCCGGGTGGAGGGACCACTCTCCCTGGTCCAGCGTCTGGCGACTGAGAAAATCCGCCTGCCAGTTCTCCACACCTGGAATGTTAATGGCGGAGATTGCCGGAACGTGACGTTCCGCCCAACGCAGTATCAGAGCTGCCTCAGCCACAGCTGCTGGACTTCTTGTGCCGCCCTGATGGTTCACATACGCCACTGCTGTGGCATTGTCCGACTGAATTCGGACTGGATGGTCCTGCAATCTCACTGTCCAGTGAGATAGGCACAATCTGATTGCTCTCAGATCCAGTACATTGATGGGGAGGCGAGCCTCCTGTGCCGACCAACGGCCCTGGGCAGACAGCTGTCCCAGGATCCCTCCCCAGCCTGAAAGACTGGAATCCGTGGTGATGATCACCCACTGGAGGGGCAGGAACGACTTCCCCTGAGTCAGGGCCGAGTCCCGAAGCCCCGAGGTCAGAGACGCCCTGGTCTGTGAGCTCAGACGAATCAGAAGGTCCAAGGACTGAGGAGACCTGTCCCACCGAGCCAGAATTGCTCGCTGAAGGAAACACGTGTGACTCTGGGCGAATGGTATCGCCTCGAAAGACGAGACCATGAGCCCCAGCACCCACATACAGAATCGTAATGAAGACCGACGGTGCGACAGAAGGGTTTGCACTGCCGACTGCAGAGACAGCAACTTGGCTGGAGGGAGGAACACCTTCGCCTGCACTGTGTCCAATATCAGACTCAGGTACTCCAGGCGACTGGTTGGTGACACCGACGACTTCTGCAGGTTGAGTAACCAGCCGAAATCCTGCAGCGAGGTCACTGTGATCCTCACATTTTCCTCCAGAGCTGAGGCGGACTCCGCTCGCAGGAGCAGGTCGTCTAGGTAGGCTACCACCGCAATGCCTCTCTGTCGCAGCAACGCCAACACCGGGGCTAGTAGTTTTGTGAAAACTCGGGGTGCTGAGGCCAGACCGAAGGGGAGTGCCACAAATTGAAAATGGAGGTCTCCCACTGCAAAGCGCAGGAAGCGCTGATGCCATGGACAAATGGGTACATGGAGGTACGCATCCCTGATGTCCAGGGACGCCAGAAACTCCCCCTGATTGAGGGTGGCCACAACCCAGCGGATAAGATTCCATCCGGAACTTCCGCGCCCTGACCGGTTCAGGGCCTTTAGGTCCAGTACTGGCCGAACACCCCCCCTTTTTTGGGGACCACGAACAGATTTGAGTAGAAACCTCGAAACCTCTCTTCTGGAGGCACGGGCACAATCACTCCCTGGTCTGAAAGTGCTTGAACAGCCCTGAAAAGGGCCTCTCGGCGATCCTGTGGGAGCCCTAAGTTTGATGGGAAGAACCTGTCTGGGGGTAGAGTGTTGAACTCTATCCTGTACCCGGTGGACACCACATCCCGGACCCAACGATCGGGAATGTGAGCCAGCCACCGGTCTGCGAACCCCAGAAGACGTCCCCCCACCCGAAACCCGGGTGGGGGCAACCCATCAGGCTGAGGACTTGTCTTCCGCCTTTTCGGTTTTTGCGCTGCCACTGCCGCTTACCGGCCCCTGCAGCGACCTTACCGGGACGGGTCCTCTTACCTGTTGCGCTAGGGCGCGCAAAAACCTCTGACCCGAGGGAGGGGGCCCCTGTCTACGGCGAAACTTGCGCCTCCGGGGCTCCGGAAGAAAGGTACTCTTATCTCCCGTAAAGTCTTTTATGATCTCATCCAAACGTGGACCAAATTATCCACCCTGAAAAGGGAGGTCAGCAAGACTTTTTGGAAGCATGGTCGCCAGACCAAGAATGCAACCAGAGTATCCTTCTGAGGAGAACGGCAAAAATCGCTATCCTGGATAACATCGGCAGTAAATCAACGGCCGCATCACAAAGGTACTTGAACCCTTGGAGCAAAAACTCAGCCCTCTGCGGAGCATCCATCAGGCGGCCGCATTCCAGATTGGACTGAAGCTCCGCCATACGCTCAGACAGATGTTGAGCCGCCATGGTGGACGCCAGGGCTGGCCGCACAGCAGAACCTGCTACCAGGAAAAGCGACTTTAAAAGAGTCTCTGTTTTTCTATCAGTGGGGGCCTTGAAAGAAAGAGACCCTTCCAGAGGAATAGTCATCGCCTTACTAAGGCGGGCTATCGGTGAGTCCACCACAGGCGATTCCCATTTTTTCAAAAAGCTTTCCTCAAAGGGATAGCGAGCAGTTTTGACAGCGAAACGGAAAGCTGCGGACGCTGCCATTCACGGTAAAGAAAAGGATAAAAAAATTGATCGTAGGGGTAAACCTTGGGGACCCTGGGGGGCCTAGAGAACCCACACACATATGCAGAAGTCTGCTATTCACCATCCTGGCTCAATCGCAGCGTAGTGCGAATGCCAGTGATAATGGCAGCGACCAACGCTTTTTCGCGCGCAGCCGCCGCCACCCCTTGATCCTCTTCACCGTCCGATGGGCCCAGTTCCCCATCAGATAGGTCCACTGGGGTCCATGAGACCCCTGAGGCCACTTCCGGATCAGAATCCTCCCCCGATGAATAAGGGGAGGGGGGAAGTTGGCGCTTCTTGGAGGCCTGTTGGGCGACCTCCGCCCAGGGAAGAAATTCACTAAAGACCGCCTATAGCTGGTCTAAAAAAAGCCCCTTGCGCAGATTTTGCCGCCGCTGCCTCCTCAGCAGGTTCAGCAGTGTAATCTGCCATTGCTTTTGCCCCTAGACCCCTCTGACACACCGTGGTACTAAAAAGAGGATGAGGCACCCCCACACTGCCGCCCCACAGCGCACCAGGGAACACAGGAGGCCTGCACCCGCCGCCACCAGCACCCACAGGGGAGCCCAGCTGTTACTTGCTGTTTTTTTGCTGCCAGTAACCGCAGAGGACCGTCAGAAGAGCCGCGCCGTCTGATCACCACCGCTCCACAGAGAAGGGAAAACGCTGTACACACGTTTTTGCAGACATGTGGTCAAAATGGCTGCTGTTAGACACTAGAGGCCGAAACCCCCTGTACAGAGACTTGCAGTACCGCAAACGGCCGCTCTGAGCACTAGAGGGAAAGCCCCATAGGCCAGATATGTCTGCGGCTACTGCAAAATGGCGGCGGTCCGCCGCAAAATGGCGGCGCAAACTAAAATGACGGCGCAGACGGACGGGGTGGGGTGTAGGTGTGAAGGGGGGGGGGGGCAGGAGCTCCACGCGCCCCTGCCGGCGGCTACCCAGACAAAAAAAGAAAACATTTTATTTTTTCAACGGTCCCCCTTCCGCCCCTGAAAAGGGGGGAAGAGCGTAACTCTCACTCACCACTCCGCGAGCGCCATGGGTAGCGACCCAGTTGCAGACTTTCCGCCCCTGCCTGGACGGCACGCTGCAGGCCAGAAATTCGCCCTACCGAATCGCATCCGGGCTGGGCGTAAGTGGGGATCATCCCAGGCCACCCGCACGGAACGGGCACTATGCGGCGAGTCCCCATACTTTGGGACTGGCTCGCATCAGTCGGCCAGGTCGGGGAAAGTACAGAGCCCATGGACTCTCCATGCACCGACCGGCTTCTTGATAGCAGATCATCTTGATAGAAGACAAGAAAATAAAATAAAAAGAATGGTCACAAACAGGACCGCAATTTCGCTAAAGGGAAGCCAGGGCAACTCCTTACAAACTAGGCATTTAGACTAATGAGCTATGCTATGGAGGGGGTTTATGTGGGAAGAGGACAACGGCCCCATGGGAGGGGCCAGCTGTTTCTTTTCCCTGCCTAGTTAACTCCTAATGAGACCAGCATAAACCTCACACGTAATGGAGAGCTGCGTCTGTTAGTGAACGATAGGAGAAAGTAGGCAAATTTGTACTTCTGTTAACAGGCTAAGTCCTGCTATACACTGACCCAGTGCGGGAACGCACCAGCACAGCTACCCACCTGCAACCTGGACTCAGGGACACAGACATCCTGTGGAACCACCCAGCAAATGCATAGCAGGAATTGCTTATCAAAGCACCAAACTGAATTATGAGGTCACTGGCATTCAGGTGAGAATACACCCAAAGGGGAGCATTACTGAGGGGTTTCACCAGCTAAAAATAAAAAATTATTGAGCACATAGTAGATTGGTCGCAATTGCCAGCATGGCAATAAAGTACTGAACACTTCCTATTGATTTTAAGGACTGCACGTATATTTATATATTTTTTTTCACACAGTGTTACTATTGCACAGATACTGTGAATGGTTTACACCATTATTTTATGTATATTCAACACTTATGATTTTAAAAAGAAATGTTATTTGATTGATTTATCAGTTGTAATTTATATTTGATTTGGATCAGAGGTAATAGAAGTATGGCCATTGATTGAATTTTTATTAATGCTTTACACTTTGTATGGCAAGATTGTGTTTTCCTTCCATTTCTATGCATAAGTGCTGGTGTTGGGACTCCCCTTTCATCTGCGGATCCTCTATGGACTGTATAGCTTAAAGTTTTTAGCGCTGCAATATTATATCTTTTTTATATGTTTAATTGTTGATCAAGAAATTTTTTGTCAGCTGCGGTTTTTAGCGTTCAGCGCGGATATTGTATGTTTAAATTTTACATTTATTGCCAGTTTAATGCCATATACTTATGTGTGCTTTACTGCAAGTTTAACGCCATTTACTTCCGTGTGCGTTTTTGCAAGTTTAACGCCATATAGTTTTCAATGGATTTGTTCTAGGGTTGCTCGCAAGGTTTTTGGTTTATGGTAAGGACCGCCATTCAGAAATTTTCTGCAATATAGACATCATAAGCAACAACTAGCATGGATTTAGGATTTATGAGTTCTTGTCAGACCAAAATTTTAAACATTTAATGAGAAAGTGAGAAATTGGATGGTGGAAAGTCCAGTGGACACAGTTTTTAAGATTTTCTTAAAGCATTTGATACAGTATCTCAAACATTAAATCTCTAATATAATGCAAAATAATGGCAACATCATGAAATGCCAGGCTGCAGCTAACAAAGCTTGAAAAAAAAAAAATACTGTCAAGCATTAAAAAGGACACATTCAAGAGCTAAATCAATAATAATACCCATTTACAAAACATTGATTTGGCCTCATCTTGACTAGAAGATTTAGCATTTGAAAGTGATATGGATAGTGCCCACTGGGAGGATCATGGAGCGACCTACGCTGTTACTTTTCCGGGTTCATTCTGATTTCTACCCAATGAATTCACGTTGTCCTGAGATGGACAAACTTTGGTTGAACGTGATCTCACCTCTTTGGCGTATAGCCCCATGATAGCTCCCACAACATGACTCAGAAGGAAAGGGCAGCCGGGGGAACTTGAAAGGGACACAGCTATCATTATCCGTAATTCTGGCAAGGGCGGTTTAGTGATAGTTATTGTGACGAACGCGGGTATCAGATTGCTGCCCTCCTCACCGACAAGCGACCGAAGACCCCCCTGAGCTAATACCGCGCTTGTCACCAATGTAACAATACCACTACCCCGAGGCAGACTTGCCGGGCCTTGAGCCCTTGCCCGCTGCACCGGGCGCACAAAAAAACTGCTTCTGACCCGAATTCCCGCCGCCTGGGCTCCGGGAGAAAGGTACTCTTCCCCCCGGTGAAATCCTTAATGATTTCATCCAATTGTGCCCCAAAGAGCCAACCACCCTGAAAGGGAAGATCAGTGAGATCCTTTTTAGATGCGTGGTCACCCGACCAATAGCGTAACCACAGCACCCGTCTGATAATGACTGCAAAAACAGACATCTTAGACAGCATGGGAAGCAGGTCCAAAGCTGCATCACACAGATACCGGAGACCCTGTATTAGATGGTCTGACCGATGTGAAGCCTCAGCCGAAGACCAGCAGCTCAAGTCATTGTGCAACTCAGTCACACACTCTAAGAGATTGTGCCACCATGGCCGACGCCAGAGCTGGTCTCATGGCTGACCCCGCCACCAAGAACATTGCCTTGGATACCGCCTCCGTCCACCTATCGGCCGGATCCTTAAAAGAGGGAGACCCCTCCAAGGGGGTGGTCGTTGCCTTATTCAGGCAAGCCACCAGAGGGTCCACTGCGGGGGATGCCCACTTCTGCACAAAACATGTCCTCAAAAGGATAGCGCACAGCGAAACGATTGGGCAATGAAAAGGAATTCTGCGGACGCTGCCATTCCTTATAGACCAGCTGGTCAAAAAATTGATCAGAAGGATATTCCCTAGGGGACCGAGATGGCTTAAAAGACCCAAAAACGTAGGCCGTCTCCTGCGACTCCCCGGCCTTGTCCAGCTGCAAAGACGCATGGATATTGGTGATCAGGGAGGCCACCAGCGCACTCTCGTGCGCTACCGAGGCCCCCTGGTCTTCACCATCTGAGGGCTCCAGTTCACCATCTGAGAGCTCCACGGGGGTCCCCGTGACCACTGAGGCCCCTTCCGGTTCAGAATCCTAACCCGAAGGGGGGGGTGGACGGTTTTTAGCCACCCCCTTAGCACGGCTCGGCACCTCTCGGGGGAAAAACTCCCCCAACATGGACTTTAACTGATCCAGGGGAACCAGAGGGCCCAGCGCAGGTTGCGCTTCCACAGGCTCCTCCGGAGGAGAACCCGCAGGTTCAGCCGCCATTGCGCCACCGGAACACTGCTAGGCCAATAGGCCATGACACCCCCACAATGCAGCCCTACCACTGCCCCACAAAGCAACCGGGAGAATACCCAGGAGTAATGCACCCAACGCTTCCAACACCCCAGGGAGAGCCAGCTATACTTGCTGTGTAACAATTGCCCTTCAAGCGCTGCGTCCTAGCAGGAGTGCTTGCCTGCCTGTCAGGAGCCTTCACCACCACTGTGCCTTCCACGCTGTCCCAGAGGAAAAGAGGAAGAAACGGCGCCAGCCGCACGTTTTCGTCACAGGCACATCAAACATGGCCGCCGAGCGGTCACAAGAGGCCAAAGCCTGTCCACACACGCCGCGACTACGGCAAAATGGCCACCGCTCCACCACTAGAGGCCAAAATAGCCCAAAAAATGGCGGTGGCTACGGCAAAATGGCGGCATTCCGCCTCATAATAGTGCGGTGGGGGGAGAGGGGTGAACCTGTATCCCTGAACCCTCCACTGGCCGGCTCAGTCCAAGAATCGGCCAGCCCCCCCCTCCGCACACCGGGGAGGGGGGGGGAGAGAGGGGAGTCACTCTCCAATCCGATGGGCGTAGCGGGTAGCCGACCTTCCTCCCATCAGGTGGGGAGGGATGCTGCAGGCCAAGCGCCCCTGGATGTGAGCACAGCCCGGTCACTGGACGTGAGTGGGGGTGATCCACTAGGCTCCCGCACGGAACGGGTACGATGCGGCGGCCCCCGCCAAGGTTAAGGGTAGCTCGCATCGGTCGGCCATGCTGGGGAAATTCCAGGATTCAAGATATCCTCTATGCCCCAGCCGGCTACTTGATAGCAGTCTTCAAATAGCTTGAGAAGGCAAAGGAAGAAAAAAAATTGGGGAACCGCAGGTCCCAGGTCTAACTCCTTGCACTAGGCATAATAAAACTGATATGCTGATATGCTATACAGAGCTGGGGGGGGGGGTTATATGCTGGAGTGAGGACGGCCCCCTGGGAGAATACGTGTAGGATGATCCTCATCTGATCCGTTTATCTTTTTTCGTTCGACTGGGGAGGGTCCCCCGGCAGGAGT
Source organism: Glandirana rugosa (assembly GCA_018402905.1). NCBI lineage: Eukaryota > Metazoa > Chordata > Amphibia > Anura > Ranidae > Glandirana > Glandirana rugosa. Next base: position 137,422 of record BLSH010203300.1, read on the forward strand.
GAGGTCGTATATTGGGGGGGGGGGTCGAGACATATCGTATAGTCGTATAGTCAAAATAATACGGATCACGTTCCTCAATCTGGACCCTGGACGCCAAGGGGTTAAAAAAAAGAAGGAAACGGAAGAGTTCGATAAACTTCTGACGATAGTTCATCGGCCGACCCCGTATCTCCTATAGAACTTAGGACCTTAAAGGGGTCGTACCGGCTGGCTACGCTCGATGGGAATTGGAACCGCCCCCGGCGGCGTAGCATGGGCAAGGCACGCCCTCGGATCACCTAGTGGGGGTGAGTGCAGGTCACTGGCCCGACACGAGT
>BLSH010203300.1:153016-166013 GCA_018402905.1 Glandirana rugosa
TTTGGGGGAAGGATTGGTCTGGTTAAAAGTCGTGACTGAGTAATTGTCATTCAAAATGTGAGCACTGAAAGCTGAAAATTGGTCTGGTTAGGAAGGGGGTTTAAGTGCCCAGTTGTCAAGTAGTTAATAGCCCAGTCATGTGAAGAATGAAGCCAAGATTCAGCTATACCAATCAAATCATAGTTCTCCTCATGCACCAGAGCTTCCAACTCGCCTATTTTGCTTGGCAGACTCCTGGCATTGGTGAACAAACACTTTAATTCACTGTCACATTTTGCACATGTATTTTGCATATTTTTAATTTTAGCACAAACTGTACCATTTCCAATGGTTGATTGTAACATGGGAACCTTCATATCATCTTTCTTTGCCCTCCCCCCATCTTTCCCTATTCCACCCACCAATAGGGGCTGACCCCTGTCTGACCTGTCTACCCCATTATAATCTAATGCACCCTCCCCCCTCAATCCTAGTTTAAATACTCCTCCAGCCTCCCCATAAACCTCTCCCCTAACACAACAGACCCCCTTCCATTTAGGTGCAGACCATCTTTAGCATATAGGTTGCACCCCAATGAAAAGTCAGCCCAGTGCTCTAAAAACCCAAAGCCGCCCTCCCTTACACCAGGTCTTTAGCCATGCATTCAGGGCTCTAATCTCCCCTTGCCTTTCCTGTGTTGTGCATGGCACAGGCAATATTTCAGAGAATATTGCCTTGGAGGTCCTTCCCTTCAACTTGCAACCTAATTCTTCAAATTGGTTTTAAGGAGCCTCCACCTTCCATCTATTCTGTCATTGGTTCCAATGTGGACCAAGACAGCTGGGTCATGCCCAGCCCCTCCCAGTAATTTATCAACCCGGTCCACCACATGCCGAACTCTGGCACCAGGGAGACCGCAAAACATTCGGTTGAGGCGATCCTGGCGAAAAATTATTCTATCAGTCCTTTTAATTATAGAATCCCCAATTACCACCAACTGTCTAGGCCTACCTGCACTACCCCTACCACCCCTACTAGATGGGCTGCTCTCCCGGCTGTTAGGGGGAGCAGTGACATCCAGGGCTGCCACCTCTGAGTTTGCCACCCCCACATCTTCACTCAAATTGGCAAATCTGTTAGGGTGCTCAATCCCAGGGCTGGCCTTCCTTTTCTGTGAGCCCCTACCACTCCCTCTAATTGTATTAACCCATCTACCTACCTTATAATCCTGACTTACCCCTCTACCCTCCCCCTTAACCCTACTAGCCACCTGCTCAGTGAGCAGAGGATCCCTTTCAAGGTTGACAGCTCTGTCCAGCGTTGCAATTTGCCCCTCCAGATCTCTAATGCGAGCTCCCAGAAGGGCAACCTGCTCACATCTGTCGCAGCGGTATCCATCCTGGACCTGTTGCTCCATAGTTGCATACATGGAAAAAGAGGGGGGATGGGACCCATGATGTCTCTCGACTAAAATAGTCGGGAACACTGTGCTGCCTCCCCAATTACGAATTTGCAAGGAAGAAGGCCCACAGGGATTTGACGCAGCACAGAGTTCCCACAGTGTAAGAAGGTATGCAAACGAACATGAAAAAAGTGTACAATTTATTAGATCAAAGTTAAAATTGTCACATGACAAATGAACTAATTGCCATATACAACCATACAATTAAAACCAAGTGGATACAAAGATAGCAGTGTGGAAGCTAGCAAACCCTCAATTGGAAGGTATCCTAGTAATGAATATTTGGCTTCCTCTCCAACATGTTTCGAAGTTCTTTTGGTTATGTAACAAACTTCTTCCTCAGGGAGAAAAAATTCACTGTATAGCTTTGATTCCCAATGGTTTGGACAAAACGTACATCAGCCGGAGTAAGGCTGTAGGTCTGGTGTGTACCAAACAAAACCCAGCAAGAAAAATGGCCCGGGGACACTACATCAGCGTCAGATAAAAGAGCCCTCCATATATGGTGGGGGAAGGCAAAAAACCAAACAGTGGCCTGCCCTGCCGCGTCCTCCCAGCGCGTTCACAAAAGTCTCCCACAAGAATCAATAGCAGGACACAAAGTCAACCCAAGATCAAGGCGGATGGCTATATAATGAAGTAATATGCTAGTACAAAGAGATTATGGATGGATATGGCTGGAGGGCCACAGCAATATTGGGCGTCCGGAGCAGCAACGGCCAAGGGTCTGTATATCAAGCAGTATCGATACTGCTTCGATACTGCTTGATATACAGACCCTTGGCCGTTGCTGCACCGAACGCCCAATATTGCTGTGGCCCTCCAGCCATATCCATCCATAATCGCTTTGTACTAGCATATTACTTCATTATATAGCCATCCGCCTTGCTCTTGGGTTGCATAACAACAAATAATACTGCGCTCACATGTCACTAACCAAAACATGTTGGAATAGCTCTCATACCACTCTGGCATGTAGAGGGTAAACATGGGCAGAGGGAAAGAAGGTCCCAAGGAAGTCCATGGGCAAAGTCCGGAGGAGGTGTGCAATTCAAGGCAGCCGGCTAAACGGAGCAGGAAGACTCTGTAGACCAAGACATAAACAAGAGAGCAGCGCCTCTAAGTGCAATACCTTCTTTAATGATAAAGGGTATAAGTAAATTTACACTCACATAAAAAATTGGATAAAAGATCGGATAAAAACAGAAAGGATCATCTGTGGATCACCAGGTGGTGTGCAGGCAGGTGTGGAGAGGAAGCCGATGCCCATCACGCTGTTGGCTTGCAGCGCAAGCCGGGACACAAAGCCGATCACAAACCGTCCACACGCTCAGCACCACGTCACTTCCGGGTCACCAAACAGGAGATGCGCGCGTTCGGATCATTCATGATCCCTCATCAGGCAAGATAGAGGTCAGCTTGTAGTAGGACAGCTCTTATTTAAAGGCAACTGGGTGGGGCCCACAATATACTCATGAGTGAATTAAAAGGGACATGGCAAAGGATATAAATATAAACGCAGTTGCAACTGAAAAAAAATCTTAAACACAAAATAAAAATGAAAATAAAAATAAAAGTAATGATAAAAATAAATTTAATAAAAATTGAATATAAAAATAAAAAGAAAAAGAAAATAAAAATATATTATTTATTTTATTTTTTTTATATTTTTATTTATATTTTTATTATTATTATTATCTTTTTCTTTTTATTTTTATATTCAATTTTTATTAAATTTATTTTTATCATTACTTTTATTTTTATTTTCATTTTTATTTTGTGTTTAAGATTTTTTTTCAGTTGCAACTGCGTTTATATTTATATCCTTTGCCATGTCCCTTTTAATTCACTCACAAATTAGCTCAACAGAGAGCTTTATAGGAATTGAATCACCTGTGACCAATTAACCACTCCCCTTAATTAGCAGTCTAAAGGAAGGAAAGAAAAAAAAGCCATTTAAAAAGTGACAGAAAAAGTGCTAAAAAGCTGCAAAGAAAAAAACCTTCCGTCAGCACAAAGAATCAGACTTCCGAAAGGAAGCTGTAGAAATCAAATACACCCGCAAGGCCCTCATCACATCCAAAGAATGTAGTTCAAATTCTTTGGGATGCGACGGGTGCGGGCACAATGAGGGAAGAATAATATCCTCATTCAAATGAAAAGAAGAAACCACCTTCGGAAGGAAAGAAGGGGAAGGTCGCAAAACCGCCTTGTCCTTTTGAAGGACCATGTGAGGTGACTTGCAGGATAACGCTGCCAACTCAGACACCCGCCTAGCGGATGTAACAGCCACCAAGAAAACCACCTTCTGCGACAATTGCAAGGGAATGTCCCTAATCTCATATGGTGGCTTCTGAAGCACAGAGAGCACCAGATTCAAATCCCATGGCGCCAAAGGCGACCGTATCCCAGGAGCCACATGACGTACACTAGAGCTGCATGCTTAACCACTTTAATACCATGCACTTAGAACACTTCCTGCCCAGACCAATTTTCAGTTTTCAGTGCTGTTGCGATTCGAATGAGAATTGCGCGGTCGTGCGACGTTGTACCCAAACAAAATTTTTATCATTTTGTTCCCACAGATAGAGCTTTCTTTTGGTGGTATTTGATCACCCCTGCGGTTTTTATTTATTGCGCTATAACAAAAAAAAGGCCGAAAATTTTGAAAAAAAAAACAAAAAAAAAAACATTTTTCTTTGTTTCTGTCACAAAAATTTGTATAAAGTACATTTTCTCCTTCACTGAGGGGCACTGACGTGGCTACACTGATGTGGCTACACTGATGGGCACGGATGAGGCTACACTGACGGGCACGGATGAGATAGTACTGATGAGGTGGCACTGATAAGGTTGCACTGATGGGGCGAATATGCAGCACTGATGGGCGGCACTGACAAGCAACACTGACGGGCACTGATAAGTGGCACTGATAGGTGGCACAGGTGGGCACTGATGCAACAAGCACTGTTAGGGATGGCACTGGCAGGCATCATACATGGGCACAGTGCCATCCCTACAGTGCATAATATTGCCCTTACCTGGTGGTCTAGTGGGGGCTCCCTGGTGGTCCTGGGCGGCCTCTGTGCACCTTCCCTGGTGGTCCTGGGCGGCCTCATTGTGATGCCTGGGAGGGGGGCTCCCTGGTGGTCCTGATCCGGCTCCCTGGTGGTCCAGTGGGGGTGATCCTGAGGGTGGCTGCGCTGATAAACGTTCAGCGCAGCCCCCCCCCCCCCGTCAGGAGAGCAGCCGATCTGCAGACCTGAGCAGAGGAAAAGCCGATAAATGGCTCTTCCTATTTACACTGTGATCAGCCGTGATTGGTCACGGCTGATCACATGGTAAAAGGCTTCGGATCGAAGCCTTTTACCTTGGTCGGTAATGTGGTGGGTCAGACTGACCCACGGCACCACCGATCGCCACGTGATGCGCGCGCCCCCCTGGGGCGCACGATCGCGGATTATCCTGAGGACGTCAATAGACGTCCAGTCAGGATAATGAGCCACCCGCCCGGACGTCATTTGTCAATGCGCCGGGCGGGAAGTGGTTAATCATATTAAAAACGCGATCTTGATCTACCCCCCCGCGATCTCCATTGGGCATTACCGCGATTTTCAGTGCAGTTAATGGGGTCTGACTTGCGGGGCGACTCAGCGCGACTTGACTAATAAAAGTCAATGTAAGTCGCCTGAAGTCTTTTCAAGTCGGAGCGACTTGAGTCTCAGGGGAGACTTCCAAGTCTGGGCAGAAAGCCAAGTTCTGAATCACCATTGATAAAAGACGCTAAAAGAGATACAAAGTAATTACTTCAAAGGAATGCACTCTGAATTAACTCCCCTTGTATAGAAGATGTTTGGTTTAACCATTTAAAGACTAAATCTTTCCTGACACTTGCGGTTTACAAATAAAAATCCATTATTTTGTGCTAGAAAATGACTTAGAACCCCCAAACATATATATATATATATATATATATATATATATATATATATTTTTTTTTTTTAGCAGAGACCCTAGAGAATAAGATGGCAGTTGTTGCAATATTTTATGTCACACGCTGTTTGTGCAGCGGACTTTTAAACGCAATTTTTTTGGAAAAATTACCCTTTCAAAAAACTAAACAGTGCTGTTAGCCCAATTTTTTTGTATATTTAATATATTACGCCGCGAGAATCGTGATCTTTATTCTAAGCAAAAAAATCGTGATTCTCAATTTGGCCAGAATCGTGCAGCTCTAACACACACCCTGTACAAATCAACGAATTTGACGCCAAGGGCCGTTGAAAAAGAACCGTCAGAGCCGAAATCTGACCCTTAAGCGTACTTAACGCCAGGTTCTTGTCCAGTCCCTGCTGCAAAAAAGTCAGCACCCTGGACACTACTTAAGAGTGGGGATTCCAACTACCCGCCTTACACCAGGCAATATAGGCCTTCCAGGCCCTATGATAAATCTTACATGAAGTACACTTGCGCGCTTCAATCATAGTAGGGATCACGGAGTCAGAGACACCCCTATCCCTCAACATCTGGGACTCAATAGCCAAGCCGTCAAAGCCAGCGAGGGTAAAGCAGGGTGCAAAATGGGTCCCTGAGACAGTAGGTCTTCGCGAAGTGGAAGAAGCCACGAGACATCTGCCACCATCCATACCACATCGGCGTACCAAGGACGCCGAGGCCAATCCGGAGCTACCAGGATTGTCGGGATGCCCTCTGCTTCTATCCTGTGCAGAACCCGCGGCAGAAGCTTCAGAGGAGAAAAGACTTACAGCAGCCGATACCGAGCCCAGGGTGCTACCAGTGCGTCCGTGGCGACCGCCAACGGATCTCTGGATTTGCACACAAAGGTCTGTACCTTGTGATTGAATCTGGAGGCCATGAGGTCCACCTCTGGCGTGCCCCACTTGAGGCAAATCTGGCAGAACACTTCTTTATGTAGGGACCATTCCCCCTGATCCAGAGTCCTAAGGCTGAGAAAGTCCGCCTGCCAGTTTTCCACGCCTGGAATGTAGATTGCGGAAAGTGCTGGCACGTGAAGTTCTGCCCATCGCAGGATCAGAGCCGCTTCCGCCGAGCTTCTTGTTCTGCCCTGATGGTTCACATATGCCATAGCCGTGGCATTGTCCGACTGAACCCGGACAGGGAGGCCTCGCAGCCTTGCCGACCAACGGGATAGACAAAGTCTGAACGCTCTCAGCTCCAGTACATTTATCGGAAGACATGCTTCCTGAGTTGACCAACGGCCCTGGGCAGAAAACTGACCCCGGACCCCTCCCCAGCCTGATAAGCTGGCATCCGTTGTTCCTATCGTCCAATTGAGGGGGGAGGGAACATTTTCCTAATTTTAGGGTTGGAGCCCGAATTCACCAAACCAAGGATCCCCGGGACGGATGATCCAACCTGATCAGTCTGTCTAGGGATAGGGGAGATTTGTCCCATTGCGACAAAATCGCCTTCTGCAGGAGCAGAGTGTGACTCTGGGCGTAAGGCATAGCTTCGAAAGACACCATGAGGCCCAACACTCGCATACAGAACCGTAAGGAGGACCACTGGCGTGATAACAGGGTTCGCACTGCTGCCTGAAGTGTCAGGAGCTTGTTTGGCAGTAAAAACACCCTTGCCTGCAGAGAAAACATCTGGATCCAGGCTCCATTCTGCCTCCTGAATTTTTTGCCTGCTCAGAAAATTTGCCACCTCGTCTAGAGTGACTTTTATATGGACTGCTGATAGAGATCTAGAGGGATGCGTTACACAATCTGCTCTCACTGTTGACAAGATCTCAATCGACCTGCTTCTAGTGCCCCCCTTGTCCAAGTAGGTCACGGTCGTGGCGTTGTCTGATAGTATCTTTACGTGAGACTCCTGGAGGACTGGGGAAAAAGGCAGCTAACGCTAAAGCGACTGCCTTTAATTCTCCCCAGTTTGAGGACTTTTCCGCCTCTGCCTTGGACCATGCACCTTGTACTAGGTTCTGTCTCCAGTGAGCCCACCAGACCCAGCTGCTGGCGTCCTTTGCCACTGTTTTGCCGTTTGGCCAAGTCCACAGTAAACCCCTTTGGTTGGTGGAGGAACCAGGAAAATCTTGCAAAGAGCCCTTTTGACCCTTGAAGGGATTTTTACCTCTGCATCTAGGGTGTGTGGATTGTGATTCCAAACCCTTAAAAGAAATCTTGCAGAGGTCTGAAATGAAGACGAGCCCACTGGATGGCCGGGATTGGTGTGGTTAGGGTTCCCAGGGCTGACATCCCCTTTCTGAGCGTAAATACCTGGTTGGTCTGGAGCATTGCTGCCACGCTTTGGACCTTGACCCTTTTTTCTTCTGGTAGAATGGTTTTCTGCTCTACTGAGTATCTGGTAGCCCAAGAACGAGACCTGTTGAGCTGGATTGAAATTTGACTTTTGTACATTGAGAATCCATCCCAATGCCTCTAAATGACTGCAAGCTTTTGCGAAGAAGTAAATCATCCAGGTATGGGATTACTGCTATCCCTTGTAGACAGAGGCGCCACGGCTTCTGCCATAATCTTCTTAAAGATTTGTGGCACTGTTGAGAGGCCTGAATTGAAGATGAAAGGTTTCTTTTCCCCAGTTTACTGTTAATCTCAGGAACTTCTGTGACTGCAGTGCTACTGGCACATGCAGATATGCATCTCGAAGGTTGATTGATGCCATAAAGCATCCTTTTGTTAAATCCTTTACTGTGAAGATGGAGTCCATACAGAACCTCTTGTACTGAACTGACTTGTTTAGGGGTTTTAAATTGAGAATAAGTCGGAAACTGCCAGACAGCTTCTTCACCAGAAAAATGTGGGAGTAAAACCCCTGATGTTGTTCCCCTGGAGGCATTTGAATAGCAACTTTTTGACGCATCACATCCTTCAAAAGGTTCTTCATTGCCAGTGCTCTTGTGGCGTCTCCTGGAAGGTTTGTTACCAAGTATCTTTTTGTGGTTTTTCCACAAATTCTATTTTGTACCCTAGGGCTAACAAGTCCAGAATATACTGATTTCCGGACACACTTGCCAAGTACAGGAGCAAGTTCTGAAGTCTTCCCCCCACCTGGAGTGATGAGTCACTGCATCTTGCTGGAGGTCGCAGGAGGATTGAACTCTTCTCTAGAGCTTTGCCTTGCTCTTGAGTTCTTTGATTAAAAAACTTTACTGGTTGCTTTTTCTTTTTTATTGGACATGATTTTTTTATCGGCCGTCTTATCTGTAACAGAGTCTAGATCAGGGCCGAATAAAAGATCTCCTGTAAATGGTAGGCTGCAAAGCTTGCTCTTAGATGTTGCATCCCCCTGCCAGGTCTTCAACTATAGGGCCCTTCTGGCTGAGTTAGCCAAAGCCGCCAACTTGTCCGTCATCCTAATTGACTCAGCAGAGGCGTCTGAAATATATGCCAAGATCTCTTGTTTAGGAGAATCTGCTAAAATGCGTGACTTTAGCCGATTTATCAAATATTCCAGGTTTCTGGATATGCATGTATTAGCCATTGCGGGCTTCAGACTGTTCATATTAGACTGCTAGGCCCTTGAGCTGTTGGTCTATTCTTTTATCCATGGGTTCTTTGAGAATCCCCATATCCTCAAATGCCACTTGCGAAAAAGCCGCATCCAGCCTAGGGACCTTGTTCTAGATAGCCAACGGGTCTTCGTCACAAGGAAAACGCCTCTTATGCGCTTTAGGAAAGAATGGCTTCAATTCTTTTTTTTAATGGCCTCTGAAATCACCTGGTGCACTGGGAATATGTGACTTTTAGGCTCACAAAGCCCTGTGTACATACGGTCATGGAGGGACAACTTTTTCTTCTCTCCCACTAGACTCAATGTATCGTGCACAGTTTTTAACAGAGCATCCACCTGCTCTAACGTAAATTTATATCTTGAGGGTCTGGTGTCTGACATGTCCTTTTCTTCCTCAGAGTTGTCTCTGGAATGAGAGGGAGATAAGCCCCCAGGGGTAGAACCCTCTTCAGTTTATACCACTGGGATTAAGAGAGAGCTCTGAGAGGAACCAGAGACTGATGGCTGACTCTTAGATGGCCCTGAAAGCGAGGAGTGGAAGGACTTAATAGTAGCGTCCAACTCCTTTTTGACTGATGCAATTATATCACTGCAAGTGGAAGAGGCTTCAACCAATGCATCAATACATAATTGGTATAAAGCTTTCTTCCCTCAGGCAACTTTGCTTTGCATGATGGACACTTCCTTTAAGTTGGTTGGTCAGAGCTCTTAGCCTGCCAAAAAAATAAGAAAAAACAAGGATATAGACCCCTGTAGTAAGTCAGCCAACCTCTAACAGGCTCACCCTAGGTGCACAATAAAGTAAGATCACACCACCTTTATGTGCCCTGACAGGCCCCCGCCACCAGGGGGAAAAAAGGGACAGATAAGGCAATACAGAGTTTAGGGGCTCTCCACTCTTACCTCAGCCTTGCTGGTGCCTGTCCCACACGTCGACACTGCTGACTCCATTGCAGATCTGGCGTCCACCTGTGGCTGAAAGACCGGTTTTGGACTCCCAAGCGCCATTGCGCCGGACAGGAACAGGAAATGAGCACCAGCTTCACTTCTAGCCCCTGCTTACTCACGGCATCCTGACGGCACACGCTCGCTCTGCAGCACCGCCCCCTGCCGGTCACCTCACTTCCGGCGGGGTTGAATACCCATCAGCCATCCATGCGATGGCAGAGTCTCTTGACGGCGCGAAAATTTTAAAACAAAAAATGTGGCTGTCCTGCTGCTGACCTAGAGTGGTGTCCACAGAGCGGCACTCAGTCCCCCTGAGCGTAAGAAGGGGAGAAGGAGCCCACCTCAGCCTGCCTGTGCAGAGGTTTGGGAGGCCGGCTCTCCATGGAAAAAAAAACACAGGTAAGGTGAAAAGGGGGAGCCCCGGTCTCTCAGGACAGCACCTTAAAGACCTGACCCCCCTTCTTAGGTGTTCCCTTGCAGGAGGAAACACAAATAAGGATGGGAATGTGGAGATGCCTCCTTTTAAAAGGTGGAAGTGGGTGTTTCCTGGATTTCGAGGGAGGAGCCATCTCTTAAGGTGCTGGCCTGAAAGACGCTTAGGGAAAATGACCTTTTCTTTTTAATCTGCAGCCGATGTAATTATCTGAGAATGCATTGCAAAATGGCTACCTGGAGTGATTCTGTACAAAGAATGTGTACTGACAACTCCCCAGAAACATAATTTCCTGCTTGTGATTGGCTCACCAATTTTCCCAGAAGTCTGCCCAAGATACAAGTCACATTTCAGGCAACCCATGCAACAAAAATGAGATACTTTTTAATAGGAACAAGTCTAAAGCAGGCCTCGACTTGCTTCTCTCCCTCTCACTATCTTAAAACACAGCGTCTACGATTTAGCAAGAGAGACATTCTCTGCTTAAAGAGGGAGTAAACCCTGATGGGGTTTACTTCCTCTATATTCCCCTGCAAAGTAGAAGCATAATGGGCTACTATACATCGCATCGCATAGTAACCTATTATGTGTCACTTAGCTGCAAACGAAGCCTGCGATGTCCAGCGATGTCCCCTGTGCAGGCAGCGTCCATCTTCAGCCCCTCTTCCTTCCGGGGCTGCGACTGCGTCTCTGCGACTGGCCGTAGTCGTGTGACGTCACTCCCATGCATGCGCGCAAGAGCCGCCGGTCACGACACGATCTCACGAACAGGGGCCGTTTCTTCACTGCACATGTGCCGAAATGACATTGGCACATCTAGTACACTGTATATCTCCTAAACCATGCAGGTTTAGGAGATATGCAGGGCACATACAGATAAGCCTTATTATAGGCTTACCTAGAGGTTAAAGTGGTTGTCACGGGTTGATAACCACTTTAAGGCTCCATTTACATGGGATGCTTTATCAACCTCCCCTGAACGATTTTTTTTGACAGCTAGAAGCCAGCATCTAAAACAACCGTTTTGCCGCGTTTTGCATGTCGCATTTATCCGCGTTTTGCATCTAGGAGCGAGTTACCGCGTTTACCGGTGTTTACAAGCTGTTTGGCATTTCAAATGCTTCTGAACTGCCGTCTGAACCCATTTTATCGCGTTCCAAAAAAAGCCTTTAAACTCAACTGCCTGGAAACGACCTTAAACGAACCTGTGTAAATGTACTGATAAGATAACAGAGGAAAGTTCAGGGGCAGCTGAACAAAATGCCCAAATGCCTCAAAAGGTCAGTTTACCAGCAGCAGTGTAAATGAGGCCTTATCCAACAGCTATTAAACTTGGCAAGCTGCCCGGGATATTTGTTTATATTTAGAAAAAAAAAAGTACAACAATGTTTATTCTCCTTTTAGCAAAGGAATAACCATTTAACCACTTTAAGAAGCGGGCCTCTTTTCAGTGGTTAAGAGTTAAAAAAGGGATTTTATTAAAACTTACAGTAAAATCCTTTTCTCTGAGTTCACTGACAGACGCAGCTCTTCCTTGACATGTGGGTTTATGCTCATCCTACTAGGAGTTGGCTATTCTGGACAACATAGGCAGTAAATCCCCGGCCGCATCACAAAAGGTACTTGAAACCTTCATGCAAAAAATCAGACCTCTGCAGCGCATCCATCAGGCGGCTGCAGTCCAGATCATTCTGGAGCTCCGCCATACGCTCAGACAGATATTGCGCCGCCATGGCGGACGCCAGGGCTGGCCGCAGAGCCTGCCACCAGGCAGAGTGATTACAACAGCGCCTCTGTCTGTCAACAGGGTCCCTGAAGGAAGGAGACCCTTCCAGAGGAATGGTCGTCACCTTATTAAGGCGAGCTATCGACGGGTCTACCACAGGCGACTCCCACTTTTTCAAAAAGCTTTCCTCAAAAGGATAGCGAGCAGCGAACCGTTTGGACAGCGATAAAGAATGCTGCGGACGCTGCCATTCACGATAAATAAAATGATCAAGGGAGACCCAGGACGACTGCACCCGCCGCCACTAGCACCCACAGGAGAGCCCAGCTATACTTGCTGTTTGCTGCCTGTAACTTTTGAGGATCGTCAGAAGAGCCGCGCCGTCAGGAGCACACACCGTTCCAAAAAGAAAGCGAAACGTTTTAGACACCTTTTTTTGCAGTAGCAGGGGACTCCAATATGGCCGCCGATGACCACCTGCAGGGAACGAGTAGTACCGCAAACAGCCGATCTGAGCGCTAGAAGGAAGGCTCCATAGGCCCAGCATGTCCTCGGCTTCAGTTTTTTTTGCTATAAAATTACTTCGAACCCCCAAACATTATATATATATTTTTCTAATACCCTAGAGAATAAAATGGCGGCCGTTGCAAAACTATGTCACACCGTATTTGCGCAGAGGTCTTACAAGCTCGATTTTTTTGGAAAAAAAAAAAAAGGATTTTATTATAACTTACCGTAAAATCCTTTTCTCTGAGTTCCCTGACAGACGCAGCTCTTCTTGACACGTGGGGTTTTATGTCGTCCTATCAGGAGTGACTAGGCAAAACAGATGCAAAAGCATCAGGGATAGGCTGGCCCCTCCCATGGGGGCCACAGATTTTGCAAAGCGAAAGAAAAACCTTGCCACACACGAGGACTGCCGCGCCGAGAA
>BLSH010203401.1:0-17254 GCA_018402905.1 Glandirana rugosa
CCCCTGTCATAACTGCCCCTGTCATAATTGCCCCTGTCTTACTGCCCCTGTCATAATTGCCCCCATTGTACTGCCCCTGTCATAATTGCCCCTTGTCATAGTTCTCTTGTGGTGTCCCCCAGGCTCTACAAACAGAGCTGAGATGATCAGCTCTGCAATTAAAATCAGCAATGCTGCATCCATCCACTGACAATCTTGACAATAAAGGTTTATTTGCCCTTTTTAAAGATGGCGCCGGGTGCCTCCCTCCCTCACATCGCGTCATTTCCTGTTTGCAAGTAACGCGATGCTATAACTGGGAAATGCCTATTGTCTCCTGGGATTGATGACACACATCTCCCAGAAGACATTGCAAACCGTAAATGACGCGGCGGGCCGCGTTCGAGTAGCAGGGACTAAAGAAAGAATTTAAAATCCTCAGAGTAAGTGATTGAAAAAAAAAAATGCCAATTCGTTTTAAATGCCCTCTATAGAACTGTATGGTGAGGAGTTGCAAATGTGGGTGGAACTCCACTTTAAGGAAAAAATCCAATAAAACCACTCAACAAGGAAGATTGAAGGGGTAAGGGTGAACCCTTGCCTCGTGTCATAGGTGATGGCAAACAAGTCTGAAAAGACCCCTTCTGAGAAGACTCGGACAGTAGGATTGGAATAAAGAGCAAGGATGACTGACAAAATACTGCCTTGGAAGCTGAATTGCATGAGAGTATGTTTCGGTTATGCCCAGTGGATCCTGTTGAGCGCTTTTTCAGTGTCTAGTGTTACAAATAGGGTTGGAATATTTCTTGACTCTGTATAATGTAGGAAATTTGTTATTATCTGTGTGCCATCAGGGGCTTGCCTTTTCCAGGGTGAAATCGACCTAGTCAGGGTGTATGAGATGGGGCATGATAGGGGTTAGTCTCTGAGCCACTAGTTTGGCATATAATTTATGGTCAGTGTTGGGGGCGTGGCTGGCGTGCGCAGCAGATGGCGGCATGAGCTAGAGCTCCGGCGCATGGAGAGATCATAGCGACGATCCCAGCACAATGGACACTCGCCGACCGGTGAAAACCACCATACAGCTTCAGCGGGACCTGGTGACCGTGACACCATGTCTAGGAAGAGGCAAAAGCGACTGCAAGCCGAAGAAGTTAATGGCATACTTTCATCAGGCAGAGGAGGACCAAGATGGCGGTGGCAGGCCGGAGCGCTCCACGCTCTCCAACCTCTACTCGTAGCTGCCAGACGCGGAAGAGACAGCTGAGGATGAGGTCCCCCAGCTAGCACCACTTCCACCTAGCCCTCAATCATACAGCCCAGCCAGAACAAGGATGAGACTGGACACGGAGGAAACGCTGCAAGGGGTGAGTGCAGACACGCCACAACCACAGCAGCAGGCTGCACACATATCCCCCATAGTGAGCTTCCCAACAACAAACCAGCCTGTGCTGGACACTCAAATTAAGGAGATGCTACTGACGCTCCACAGCTCCCTACATGAAGAATTTAGCACTATAACCCATAAGTTCATCAGGGAAATGTCTTTATTGGGGGACAGAGTAAATCGGGTAAAAGTTGTCATCACAGACATAGCGACAATGGTTAATGATATTATAGATCAACAGGAAGAAGGGGAGGAAGAAAGGCAATGAATTAAAGCTAAATTGGCAGATCTCGAGGACAGAACGAGAAGAAACAATATTAAGAAGAGGGGGGTACCCAAAAATGTGTCCCAACAAGATCTGCCTAAATACGCCACAGATTTATTCAAGGCCTTGGTGCCAGACTTAACCCAGAACCAATTAATGATTGACCGCATCCACAGGCTCCTCCAGTACTCCAAGAGACGTGCTGATGCAAGTACACTTTTATACAATGAAAGAACAAATCATAATGAAAGCTAGACAACTAGGAAAGCTCCCTGAACCATACGGCAACATTCAGATATTTGCTGACCTGTCCAAATACACCTTGGATAAACACAGGCAACTGAACAACATAACCAAAACTCTACGAAACAATAATATACCATACAAATGGAAACACTCCACAAAATTGGTAATAGATCATAAAGGAGAATCTCATTGGGTCACTTCACACCAGCCTCAGAATGGAGACAAACCCGAAAAAGTCCCCCCGCAGTGGAATTCTACTAAATATGGGAACAAAGTACATTACAGGAACCGCTGACACACACATGTCATGTCTAAAATGATTTTACCTCTCCAGCGCTACTTACAAAATCGTCCCTGAACTGTTCCCCCCTAGCACAGTGGCAGCAGCCATGCAGCATAGTACAAGCTGCACACCTATTGTTCTTTTTTTCGTTACTGTTTCAGTTACATTTCACTCTTTTCTTTCCCTCAATTTGTTAACCACGCATGTGCTCTCTGGACTTACCTGCAAGATCCATCAAACATCTACAACCGTCTACTGGAAAATAGACCACAACAACGGGCAACATCAACACCTCAAGACTCCACTGAAGCAATATAGAGAAACTGTAAGTTCACATACAGCACCGTACACCTGACACCACATGGCTCTAAACTTCATATCCATCAATGTTAAAGGACTTAATCACTATGCCAAGAGGAGCTCTCTCTGGAGAACAGCATCTCAAACGCATAGCGACATAGTCTGTGCGCAAGAAACTCACCTACTTTAGAAAGATACCCACCTATGTCGCAACAGACATTACCCAAACATCTTCTGGGTGTCCAACTTAACGTAAAAAAAAAGGGGCGTGATGATAGCCATCCACAAGAGACTAACATTTGTTCTTATTGACAAGATAGAAGACCCCAAAGGCAGATATTTGATCCTATTGTGTAGCATTAACTCTGTTACCTGTACCATAGTGAGCTTTTACGCTCCGAACACTCATCAAGTTCATTTTCTTAACAAGCTGATGAAGTCAATAAGTAAAATTTGGAAAGGGGCATTAATCATATGCGGTGATTTTAACATAGTGCCGGACCAAGCACTGGATACAACGAACTCTACCTATAGATTTCAGTCAGCAATGTCATTATTTATGAAAAAACATGATTTGCATGATGTTTGGCGTTGCCTCCACACTTCAGAACGAGACTACACGTACCATTCACCTCCACACAATTCTTACTCTAGAATAGATTACTTTCTAGTAGACAAGTGGTCACTAATTCAGTCAGCAGACATAGACCCTATTACATGGTCCGACCACGCGCCAGTGAGAATGAAATTATTACTCAGCACTCTGAACAACTGGATTGTGGAGAGCCAACACATTCATCATGCAAAACCCACCGTACTCAGAATACATAAGAGACAAGATAGCGGAATTTTTTGAAATGAATGTTGGATCTGTGACCTCTCCAGTCACATTATGGATGGCGCACAAAGCCCACATTAGGGGTATACTGATCCAGCAGAATGCAAGGGCAAACAAGAGGAGGACGCAGCACCTAAAAGTGATCACAAACGAAATAGCCCAACTAGATTCCCAAAATAAATTAAACCCATCCCAAAACTTAAAGTCACAGTTGCTGACCAAAAGAATGGAACTAAGAAATTTACTTTTAGAAATACATGAAAAAACATACAGCAGAATGAAAGCTACTATGTACTCCACTGCAAACAAAGCAGGGAAACTTATGGCGAACAGAATCAAAGGACAAAAAATCAAAAACCACATCCCACATCTTTCCCACCCCTTTACTAAACAAAAAGTAATAAACCCCCAAGACATAGCAAATGCCTTTAGCGATTATTACAGCTCCCTTTACAACCTAAAAAATGACACAAACACCCCCCAACCCACTCAAGACAGAATTACCCAATTCCTATCACAAATCAACCTGCTTTCAATTACACCCGAACAGCTTGAGACCCTAAAACGCTCCATTTACACAGGAAGAAATCATCCAAGCGATACACACCATTCCCTCTAACAAAGCCCCTGGCCCGGATGGCCTACCAAGGGAGTACTATAGAAAATACCAGGCGATTCTCAAACAACACTTATGTGATCTTTTCAATGATGCTGCCTCCTCCTCCTCGCTACCTTCTGAAATGCTATCCGCAGTGATAATCACCCTACCTAAGCCAGGGAAACCCCCCAAGTCACCACAAAACTACAGAACCATTTCTCTGCTGAATGCAGATTTAAAAATATATACGCCAAATTGATAGCCCAAAGAATAGCTGACCTACTTCCTGGCCTAATTAACAAGGACCAAACTGGGTTCATGCAAGGAAGGCCAACTTCAGATGCCACCAGAAGACTACTTAACCTGATCCACATTGCCAGATCTAAAGGAATGCCTTCTCTGCTCCTCACACTGGATGCAGAGAAGGCGTTCGATAGAGTGCACTGGGGATATATGAAAGAGGAACTTATCAAATTTAGCTTCAAAGGCACAATACTCTCGGCCATCATGGCCTTATATACCTCACCATCGGCCAGAGTGTATACAGGTGAAATGCTATCCCTCCCCTTCAGCATCACCAATGGCACCCGTCAGGGATGCCCCCTTTCCCCTTTAATCTTTAACCTCTCTTTAGAACCCCTATCAGAACACATAAGACAATCACCCCAAATCTCCGGTCTACAAATAAAGAAATATGATCATAAGATAAGTCTCTTTGCAGATGACATAATATTAATTCTGACAAATCCACACACGTCCCTAACCACAGTAAATAACCTATTACAAGACTTTGGCCGAGTCTCCTATTATAAAATCAATGCAACGAAATCCCACCTACTTGATCTAGACTTAGACGCCATAATGAAAAATTTGATCAGCCAACAATTCCCTTTTCAATGGGTGGATGAATCAGTTGAATACCTAGGCATATCTCTAACAAAGCACCCTTCAACCATATTCAAAGAAAACTACCTGAAGTACAAAGGGAAATTCACCCAAGCCCTAAGCGACATCAGCAAATTTGAATTCTCCTGGCAAGGTAGATTAGCCGGATTTAGGATGATCATTCTGCCCCAACTAATTTACAAATTCCGTACCCTACCCATACCTATCCCAAAAAGCTACTTATCATTCCTGCAGACGTCGCTACAAAGATATGTATGAGCAGGGAGGAAACCTAGAATAGCCAACAATCGACTAACTAAACACAGACTAGCAGGAGTCTCAGGCTTGGTAGACTTGTCTGATTACTACTGGGCGAGCCTGCTCTCCAAAGCAAAAGAATGGTTCAACCAAGAGCCCTCAACAAGATGGGGTGAATTGGAGCAATACAATACCCCTAACTATCAACTCTCCAACTGGCTATGCAGCACACACCCCATGGCCAAGCTTCCTCAAACCCTTCCGCTAACCATGTTGGCTACGGCCAAGGCTTGGCACAAAATCACAAACTTAGATTGGCCAAATACCCCGACAAGGGCGCTAGATATAAAATTAGATATTTTTAAAGACATCGCCCCATGAATGCACCTACCAACCCACCTGCTGCAGAATCCCCCATACCTGCACACAATACTCACTAACGGGAAAATTAAACCATATACTACTCTAAAGACAGAATTAAAATTAAAAGATAACTCACAATTTCTATATCTACAGATGGCACATTGCTTCGCAAGCAATCCTCAATTAAAGATAAAACTCCCACTAAGTATACACTCCTATCTCACAAAAGAAGCCAACGATAAAAAAGGGATCTCCCTATTCTACAATAATATTCTGGACAAACTCATCTTTACTCCCTCAGGCCCGTACTCGCAATGGGAAGTGAATTTAGGCAAACCAATAGCTCCAAGTAACTGGAGTAAGGCACTGAAACAAACAGATGAAGCCACAAAATGCACAACACTTTGGGAAACATCCCAAAACATATACCAGAGGAGATACATGACTCCAATGCGGATGGCTAAATTTGACAGGCAAACTTCTCCCTCATGCTGGAGACAATGTGGAGGTACCGGCTCTCTACGCCACATATTATGGGGCTGTCCCAAATTGACAAAATACTGGAAGGAGGCCTTCTTACTAATCTCTCAGGTGACAAACTCAAATGTACACCCCTCTCCAGACTTAGCAATATTGAACCTAAATATAGACGAAATTCAGCCACACTTACGTCCAATAACCTCAGATATCCTATTAATGGCAAGACAATATCATCAAATACTGGAAAAACCTGGAACCCCCGTCATTTATAGACACAATTGCATATATAAACAACCATTATCAATATGAAAAAATGCTCTCAAATATCAATCAATTAGGTAAGAAATCTAACAGTAAATGGAAGCCCTGGTGTACTTGGATTCGTAACAAAACAAACACTTAAACCAGAACCCCCCCCAGCAGAACGCATGCATGATAGATAGCACATAGTTCTTGTTCCTCTCGTATGTTTCCCTCTTATCTGTTCCCCCCCCCCCCCACTCCTTACTTCCTTCACTTCCTCTACATATTTCTTACCCCTTTGTTATAAGGGAAATACTCAGAAATGCATATAATACCCAACCTGACCAAAAGTTATTAAAACATCTAATCCTTCACCAACTTCATTAAAGAACAAAATGGGGACTCCTCAGCTGAGGCGACCTCCGGGGGCAAAGACTTGGTCCCATTGGGGTGTCCTTTAGGAGGGAACCTCAACAAACAAAGTGTAAACTAACTGAATATGATACCCCACATTGTTCGTTCTATACTTAGACAATCTACTGAGAAGGTTACTCAAATTGTTACTCATGTACCATCATACCTCATTGTAAATGTTAAGCAACCACAGTTAACACTATAAGCAATGCATTTCTGTCTCAACTCTGTACCTGTTGTGAAAATCAATAAAAATTATTGTAAAAAAAAATAATAATTTATGGTCAGTGTTTAACAAGGAGATGGGGCAGAAATTTGAAGAGGTGACCGGCTCCTTCCCTGGTTTTGGTAGGGTTGCAATATTTGCAGAAAGCATTTCACTTGGGAATTCACCAGAGGACACAGCAACAATGAACATCTGGCACATATGTGGAACTAGAGTTTTGTCAAATATTTTATAATATTCGACCAAGAAGCCGTCCGGGCCAGGGGCCAGTGAAATTTCTTTGGTAAAGAATGGGGCATTGAGAGCTGATAGATGTTTGGTTGTTAGTTTCCAAGAAGCCCGAGATTCCAAAATCATTGGCTTGTGTAGCTGAGAGGTCATCTTTTAAGTTGTATAATGCATTGTAAAATGCTCGAAAAGCATTAGCTCTTTCTTTGGAGTGGTACATTTTATCTCCTTTTGTGGGGTGAAGGATGTATGGAGTTTTTTGTTTGACCCTTCTTTGTTTCATTTGGGTTGCTAGGAGTTAACCGGTTTTTTTGCTAGCTGTGCAAAAGTTAGCATGCATTTTAGTAAGAATTTGGCATGTTTAGCATTTAGGAAGGACCTGAGATCATCCCTGGCCTTAAAAATGTTGTTACTAGTTGTTGGTGTGAAGTTATTTTTGTTCAACTGCTCCGGTTCATTTATAGTGTCTAGCAATTCTGTTATCTGCTGTGTCCTTTGGCATTTAGCTTGAGAGCAAAGAGTATACCATGGATATTTGCCTTGTGGGCAGTCCATAAGATGGCAGGATTACTGAGGATACATTAAGGAATATAGGCGCATGGTCTGACCAAGCTATGGTGTGAATTTCTGAGTTAATGGCATCCTGGAGGAACTGTTTGTCTCCTAAGAACAGATCTTTTCTGGAATAAGTGCAAATGTCGAACAGATTGTTAGCTTGGAGAAAGGAATCAGAGCAGACTGTCTGGTTTTTTGGTTGTAGGGCCTTTGATGTCAATGGAGGCATCTGGAGCTAAGTTAAAGTCTCTGCAGATAAATGCATTTGTATTTGTCCTGAATTGGGGGTATAAATGTTCACAATTGTTTAAGTAGCATTGTTGAATTTGTAAACTAGGATGAGATATCTCTCCTGTTGGGTCAGTGGTAGAGGTGATCATTTTAAAAGCTACTGTGTCTTTAACAGCTGTTAGTACCCCTTTTGTTTTGTTTGGAGAGTTATCAAAATATATGTGTGGAAAATGTTAATTGGTCATATTGGGGGCTTTATCTTGGCAGAAATCTCTTGAAGACAGAGAATGTGACATTGGAGCTTGCAGATCTCGGAGCAAAGGGAATAGCTTTTCCCTGGATAATTCAGGCCTTTTACATTGAGAGATGATATTTTGAGAGGCATGTTGAGATCTCCTGTGTAGCTGCAATAAAGGGACTGGTCTTACCTTGAAGGTATCTAAGGCTGCTACAGTAAAGATGGGTTGAGTGTTTTTTAGCAAGGAGGTGTATAGATGCTGCTATAAGAAAGTGGAGGTCTTACTATTTGCATCAATAGTTAAATGAAAAACAGAAAAAAACGTAGTGCTTCCAAGGAAACTTAAAAAAAAAACAGCAAAACTATGAACTCAGAACTCTACATGAGCGGTGTATACCATGACTTATATTGGGGGTATAAGGTTGAAAAGCTGGGCTCAAGCAGACATTCCAGGGCTAGATCATAAGCCTGGTAAATCTGAAAGAAATCCACTGATCATGTCATCAGTGGGATCATCACAATCACTAGTGTTGTGGTTGCGCTGGTGTCAACTTTGCTGACTTTGCACTCTTGGTTCCAGGATATGCCATTGTCACAGCAGCAATAGGCCTTCATCCAGGATGCGGACAGAGTAGGACATGTTGGGTAACTGGAGGAATGCAGTCAATTATTAATTCTCCCAGAGGGGTATAAGGCCGTCATCAATTGGGTAAAATATTCCTTTAAGGCCGATTGTTGAATGGACTCTGGTATGCCTCTAATCTGTAGATTGTTCCTTCTGGAACGGTCCTCCAAATCCACTATTTTAGCTTTCATCCATTCTACATACTCTGATTCCTCACTCTGAGCATCTACTAGATCATTAAAGGAGGATGTCACTTCTCCCATTTTGGTTTCTATAGTTATGACTCTCTCTCCTAAAAAAAATTTCAGTAGTAAAGTGGTGCATCATTTTGGTGATCTCAGAATGAATGGAGCTTTGTAGTGATAGTAGCATGCTCTCAAAGTGGTGTCAAGTACTGGTTGATTTGAGGTTGGGTATCCTGCTATGGAATTAGACAGGGCAGTGCTCACATGGGGTGTCTGTGTAGGTAGGCTCACCTCAGTATTCTGGTCTGTGTCCTGTGTCAGCCGCAGCTTAGACTTTGTAGGAGTTGGCTGATGGTGTGGAGGCCGCAGAGCTGCTGCCTGGCATGAGTGGAGGAAGACCAGCTCCTTACGTGTGTGAGGTAGATCCGGGCTACTGTGTGGTGTAGCCTTGTGTCCGCCGGCACCATCTTGGAAGATCTGTCGGTTAGGCATTGAATAGAACTCTGTTCGTTTTCGTGGAGCTGAACATTCATTCCTCCACTTCAACATGCTCCGTGATGTCTCCAAGTTCCGATGTGAATGATGGCTCAGATAGCAGGCTGATTTGCTTGTCCCCATAATTAAGCTCTGAGGGACGGTGCAAAATGTGTTGGGGGCGCAGCCTGGTGGGAGCCCAGGCTGAGGTTGTCATTCTATCACTGATCATACACGTGGATGTGCAACACCAGGGACTTCCTCCTCTCTCTATCCTAATTGGCTTGTCGCTAGCACCCTGGAAAGCTGCCTTAGCCTGCCTTAGCCTGGAGCTGATAATGCAAACAGCCATCTCGGTCGGCTTTCAGCCATGCCCCTCTCATGGCACATATTTTTTCAGTCTGTTATTCGATACATTTTACTGATCTGTATTATGCTGAATTATGTTTCAATAGTAACATTTCTATCATTTATGTATTATAAATATTGTACTGAATTTTACCGGATTTGCTTTCCTGGTTTTACTCTGCTCTAATTGAAATAATTTAAATTTAAATAGCAATGTATTAATACAGTAGATATATATATATATATTCATATATATTCATTTCTAAATTCCATTCTCACTCGTCTGTTTAATATCATTAAAAAACACTGGCCTATACTAAATGAGAACTATCCATCTGTGCCAGAGTTTTTCAACAAAGTAGTGAGATCTGACCAATATAGTCAATTGGTCAAACCAGTTACCTGTTTAGGACCTAAGAATAATGGATCATATCCATGTTTAAATTGCATACACTGTAACAACACGATCAAAGGAAAGAGCTTTACACACCCACATAAAGGATATACTATCTCTATAAAAGATCACATGCCAATCATCATATGTTATATACATTATTAAATGTCCATGTGGATTAATATATGTGGGAGAAATAACACAAAAAGTTAAAGAACATGTTACTGACCATAAATATGCTATTAGAGATAAACTGGGTAAGTTGCCTTTGGTTAGACACTTCTTGGAAAAAGGTCATGCAGTTTCTCAGTTGAAATATATGGTGATAGATGGCATACCCCGAAATAGACGGGGGGAGAAAGGGGACACATTTTAAAAAATGAGAAGTATCTTGGATACATAGATTAGACTGTTGATATCCTAAAGGGTTAAATGCAGATTTTGATTTATATTTATTTGTTTGATAAGGGTAATACTAAAGTGAAGTGACACCCATTATGAATAAAGATTGGAGATAGTATATTATACATAGTATTTGTGTTATCTCTGAACACAAAGGTGATTCGGAGCTGACACATGTAACAAAAAGTGACAGCTCATGTTCCTTTTTTTCACTTTTGATGTATTTTTTCATTAATATTTTGGTGAATCTTTGAATTTATTTTGAGACATTATATTATATACATTATGTGTGTTATCTCTGAACACAAGGGGGATTTGGAGCTGACACAAGGAACAAAAAGTGAGAACTCAAGTTCCTTTTTTTTCATTTTTTTCATTTTTGATATATTTTTTCATCAATAATTTGGTGGATCTTTATTTGAATTTATTGTGAAGATACTAATTTGGTATGTTTTATGTATATTTTTGTTCATTCGATTTTGAGTCTACTAACGCACCTTGATATATGGGAATTTTGAAAACTGCTGTTGCTGATTGCTTCACCATTAGATGAATTTGAATGCTTAGACCATGATGATTGAAATGTAATTAAAGACTTAATAGGTTCCAGTTGATGTGATTAAGTATATATTTGTACGTTGTGATGTGAAACTCAGATGGATGTATTTGGTTTATGAAGAAGGGCGATACAAGTTGTAATTGGATGTTATTAAAAATGACCATTGCTTTTCAATCTGCAGCCACTGTAATTTTCTGAGAATGCATTGTAATATGACTACCTGAAGTTGTTCTTGTACACAGAGTATGTACTGACCACGTCCCAGAAACATAATTTTTTGCTTGTGTGATTGGCTCACCATTTTTCCCCAGAAATCTGCCTAAGATACAAGTCAGATTACAGGCATCCTCTGCAACAAAAATGTCATGTTTGGAAAGACACTTTTAATAGTAGCATGTCTGAAATGATGCAGGTCCAGTAGGTTTCCTCATTAGTGCGTTCCAGCTGCACACCTGACAGTAAATTATGAAACCACTCCCATTGGACCCACTAAGGCTCCATTCACACCTGAGCATTTTGTAGCTCAAATATGCCTGAAGCATGAAGCTACAAAATGCTGGAGGGGAAAAAATCAATGCTTCTGAATGGAGATGGTTCACATCTCCACTCAAAAACGCTTAAAGCCAAACGCACGACGCTCAAACTACTCCCGGAGGTATTTTTGTCACGCGAATCGGTATATTCCGGCGTTTATGACACTTTTCTATTGACATAGAATCAATGGAAAAGTGTCAAACGCACATATTAACGTGACATCGAGCGTTTGCAAACGCTCGATGTCACGCTACAAAACGCGCTACAAAACGCTTCAAATATGCCTGAAAACGTGTCGCTCAGGTGTGAATGCAGCCTTAGTACAGAGGCAAAGAGAAACACAAAGGGATTACTTCAGAATAACAAAAATTAGGAATCTGCAACAAACTTGCAATGTATATAGATCACCCAGATGGGAATGTTTTTTTCTCAACAAAAGTGGAGTTACGCTTTAAAATTTTACAATGCAATAAGCCTATTGGGTTTCACTTGGTTATTGAGTCAGTATTTTAAGTCTTTACTGTTTACTTTGACATTTTTGGGAAACAATTTTATAGATATTTAATCTGTATAGTCACTTTCTTTAGGCACATTGTATACATCATTGCTGGAAGGTTTAAAAATGTGCACAACACTCTTTTTCTATACCCAGGACTTTAGAAAAAAACTCACTTTTTTGAACTGGGAAAATGGACTTAATTATTTTATTTAGATAAGCCCAAGCACATACATTTTTTCTCAATTGACCTCATGTTTTCAATCCACTATTTAACATACAGTATATATAAATTGGAGGCGGGGCGTAACAAATCATGTTCCTATGGCATCCACTATTTAACATATATAGTATATATAAATTGGAGGTGGGGGTTGTAACAAATCTTCCTCCTCCTCTTCCTCTTGTGCCACATCCTCTTCCATCATCGCACAAAGTGTTTTTTCAAGGAGGCATAGAAGTGGGATAGTAACGATGAGAACAGCGTCATCGGCACTGGCCATATTGGTGGAGTACTCGAAACACCGCAATATGGTATACAGCTCTCGCATGGAGACCCACTCATTGGTGGTGAAGTGGTGCTGTTCCGCAGAGCGACTGACCCGTGCGTGCTGCAGCTGAAACTCCACTATTGCCTGCTGCTGCTCGCACAGTCTCTCCAGCATGTGCAAGGTGGATTTCCACCTTGTGGGCACGTCGCATAGGAGGCGGTGAGCGGGAAGGCTGAAGTTCCACTGAAGCGCAGATAGGCGAGCAGCAGCAGGGTGAGAAAGCTGAAAGCGCGCACAGATGGCCCGCACTTTCTGCAGCAGCTCTGACATATCCAGGTAGTTTTTAGAAATTTCTGCACCACCAAATTCAGCACATGCGCCAGGCGAGGGATGTGCGTCAAACCGGCTAGGCCCAGAGCTGTTACGAGATTTCGCCCAATATCGCACACCACCAGGCCGGGCTTGAGGTTCAGTGGCAACAACCACTTATCAGTCTGTTGTTCAATGCCCGTCCACAGCTGCTGCGCAGTGTGGGGTTTATCCCCCAAACATATCAGTTTTAAAACAGCCTGCTGTCGTTTCCCCCAGCCACCAGCCCCACCAGCCACTACATTTGTCCAGTGTGCAGTTAGCGAGATATAGCGTCCCAGCCCGTGCTTACTGGTCCACGTATCAGTGGTTATGTGGACCTTGCCACAGATGGCGTTGCGCAGTGCACACTTGATCTCGTCCCCGACTTGTTTGTGCAGGGAAAGGATGGCTCGCCTGGAAAAGTAGTGGCGGCTGGGAACCACGTACTGTGGGACAGACACCGGCATCAGGTTTTTAAAACTGTCCATGTCCAACAGACGGAATGACAGCATTTCAAAGGCCAGACATTTTGAAATGCTGGCATTCAGGGCCAGGGATCACGGGTGGGTAGCGGGGAACTTCCTCTTTCTCTCCAGTGTTTGGGAGATGGAGAGCTGTAAGCTTCGATGGCTGTGGAAATGCTTGGGGACGGTGGCGGACACAGTGGCATTGCTGTCACATCGTCTGTTTGCTGGGTGGCAGGTGACACTGGCACTGTAGAGGTGGAGGAAGAGGCCGAGGCAGAAGCAAAAGAGGAAGCAGGAGGAGGCCGAGACCTTTCTTGGATTTTGAGGTACTTATTCCACTGCAACAAGTGCTTTGAATTTAGAAGCCTGGTCATGGAGGTTGTGCTCAGGTTTAGAACATTTGTGCCTCGCTTCAGCCTCTCATTGCACAGTGTGCAAACCACTTGTGTCTTGTAGTCAGCACATTGCCTGAAGAACTGCCATGCTTGGGAATGCCTTTGAGCTGCCTTTGGTGTGCTAGGTCCCTGGGTGCGGTGGGTAGTAGCAGGCATACTGTCTAGGGGACGTTCGCTCCGCTTTTGCAACCTGCTTCCTCTTTTGCTGTGCTGGTGCCTCTGTGCGACCACCACCTCTTCCTCCAAACTGCACACGTCACTCGCATGACCTTCATTCCATGTGGGGTCTAGGACCTCATCATCCTCCACTCACCCTTCACCACTGCCCTCCTTGTCAGTCTGCACACTGAGGAAAGCCGCAGCAGTTGGCACCTGTGTTTCGTCATCATCAGAGACATGCTGCGGTGGTGTTTCCATGTCCTCATCCTGCAACAGAAGTGGTTGGGCATGGGTGCACTCAATGTCTTCCACTTCTGGGGCAGGGCTATGTGGATGGCCCATGGAAAGCACACTAGCAGAGTCATCAAAAATCATAAGAGATTGCAGCATGACTTGGGGCTCAGACTGCTTGGCTGATTTACAAGGGGCTGAGGTGAAACACAGATGGCTATGGGGTTCAGGTGCCAACTCTGAGCTTTCATCAAGGGACCGGGTCCCTTATTTGACACTCTCCTCATTCTGGACACAAATGTACTATGTAGCAATATTTATTAATACTAAAAAAAAAAGAATAATACATTTTTCTTTTTTTAAAAAAAAAAAAGAAAATTGTAGATGTACTTTTTATTTTTGTGCAAGAAATGCAATGCTCACACAAGCAGCAAGGACCTCTCCACCACTCACACCAGCAGCAGGAACCTCTCCCTACACCAGTATAAGATGATTTTGGAATGATAATCTATCTTTCACAGCACCAACAGGAACATGTCCCTACTGCAGTATGAGATGATTTTAGAACAATAATCTCCCCCTTACAGCATCGACAGGAACATCTCCCTAATGCAATAGGAGATGGTTTTATAACGATAAACTCTCCCTCAGTGCACCAACAGGAACCTCTCTCTAATGCAATAGTACATGGTTTTAGAACGATAAACTCTCCCTCAGAGCACCAACAGGAACCTCTCACTAATGCAGTAGTAGATGGTTTTAGAATAATAAACCCTCCCTCAGAGCACCAACAGGAACCTCTCCCTACTGCTGTAGGAGATGGTTTTAGAACAATAAACCCTCCGTCAGAGCACCAACAGGAACCTGTCCCTAATGCAGTAGTAGATGGCTTTAGAATGATAAACTCTCCCTCAGAGCACCAACAGGAACCTCTCCATAATGCAGTAGTAGATGGTTTTAGAATGATAATCTCTACCTCAGAGCACCAACAGGAACCTCTCCCTAATGCAGTATGAGATGGTTTTAGAACGATAAGCTCTCCCTCAGAGCACCAACAGGAACTTCTCCCTAATGCAGTAGTAGATGGTTTTAGAATGATAAACTCTCCCTCAGAGCAACAACAGGAACCTCTCCCTAATGCAGTAGTAGATGGTTTTATAACGGTAAACTCTCCCTCAGATCACCAACAGGAACCACTCCCTAATGCAGTGGGAGATGGTTTTATAATGGTAAACTCTCCCTCAGAGCACCAACAGGAACCTATCCCTAATGCAGTAGGAGATGGTTTTAGAACAATAAACTCTCTCTCAGAGCACCAATAGGAACCTCTCCCTAATGCAGTAGTAGGTGGCTTTAGAACGATAAACTCTCCCTCAGAGCACCAACAGGAACCTATCTATTATGTAGTAGTAGATGGTTTTAGAACGATAAACTCTCACTAAGAGCACCATCATTAACCTCTCTCTAATGCACTATTAGATGGTTTTACAACCATTAACTCTGCCTCAGAGCACCAACAGGAACCTCTCCCTAATTCAGTAGTAGATGGTTTTAGAACGATAAACTCTCCCTCAGAGCACCAACAGGAGCCTCTCCCTAATGCTGTAGTAGATGGTTTTAGAACAATAAACAATCCTTCAGAGCACCAACAGGTACCTCTCCCTAATGCAGTAGTGGAATTTTTTAGAACGATAAACTCTCCCTCAGAGCACCAACAGTAACCTATCCATAATGCAATAGGAGATGGTTTTAGAATGATTAACAATCCCTCAGAGCACCAACAGGAACCTCACCCTAATGCAGTAGTAGATGGTTTTATAATGGTAAACTCTCCCTCAGAGCACCAACAGGAACCTCTCCCTAATGCAGAAGGAGATGGTTTTATATTGGTAAACTCTCCCTCAGAGCACCAACAGAAACCTATCCCTAATGCAGTAGGAGATGGTTTTAGAATGATAAACTCTCCCTCAGAGCACCAACAGGAACCTCTCCCTAATGGAGTAGTAGATGGTTTTAGAACGATAAACTCTCCCTCAGAGCACAAATAAGAACTTCTCCCTAATGCAGTAGTAGATGGTTTTACAATGATAAACTCTCCCTCAGAGCAACAAAAGGAAACTCTCCCTAATGCAGTAGAAGATGGTTTTATAACGATAAACTCTCCTTCAGAGCACCAACCGGAACCTTTCACTAATGCAGGAGTGGATGGTTTTAAAACGATGATCTCTCCCTCAGAGCACTAACAGGAACTTGTCCCTAATGCAGTAGTAAATGGTTTTAGAATGTTAACTTTTCCCTCAGAGCACCAACAGGAACCTGTCCCTAATGCAGTAGTAGATGGTTTTAGAATGATAATCTCTCTCTCAGAGCACCAACAGGAACCTGTCCCTAATGCAGTAGTAGATGGTTTTAGAGTGATAATTAGAGTTGAGCGAACCTCTGGAAGTTTGGGTTCTGCTGGTCCGTCCGAACTTCGGGACAAAGTCCGGGTCCGGGTCTGGACAGAACCCGAACGAGCGCACGGACAACGAACCCCATTGAAATCAATGGGGACCCGAACTTTTAGGCACAAAAATGGCTGTAACAAAGTCCTGGAAAGCCCTAGAGGGCTGCAAAAGGAAGTAAAATGGGGGTAAGGGTAGGGCAAGTTCCCTACAAAAAAATGGGGATAGGGAAAATAAATTAAAATCAAGTAAAAAAACGGGAAGGGGGGTGGATGTGGAGTAGGAGCCTAGAGGTTGACTAGGCCGTGACCGTGGCAGTGTAGGTGGAAGTGGCGGTGGTAGAGGAGTAGGAGGAGGTAGCCAACATGTTTTTTTTTGTATTGAGGCCTATTCAAAAAAAGAAGTATATGAATGGCTGTGTGAGTCCGGTCTAAATGTTTATTCTGCACAAGGTACAGACAAGTCTTGTGGGCTCCATGCCTGATTCATTTTAATAAAGGTTAGCTTGTCCACATTGGATGTGGACAAACGGCTCCGCTTGTCTGTGATAACGCCCCCTGCCGTGCTAAACACACGTTCCGACAATACAATGGCTGCAGGGCAGGACAGAACCTCCAAGGCATAAAGGGCAAGCTCAGGCCATGTGGCCAATTTGGAGACCCAGAAGTTGAATGGGGCAGAC
>BLSH010203482.1:56793-72492 GCA_018402905.1 Glandirana rugosa
TAAAAAAAAAAAAAAAAAAAAAAAAACGACAATAGCATTGATACATTAATTTGATCCTGGTAAAAAGAAACTGGTGTACTCCGAGATACAGTATATGAGAAGAACCACAGACACATAGCCAACAATGCATGGGTACATAAACCTATATAATCTGGAGGGAAGTCCCCCTAATCTCCTACTCAGTTCCGATCCCAATGACAGGTGCCATGCCACTATGCTGTGTCATCTCTTTCCAACCACTTGGTCCAAATTTTGTCAAACTTACGTGGACAACCTCTGCAGCTATAAGTGGCCTTATAGAGAGGCAGCTGCGAGTTAACCAGCTGCCTCCAATAAGCCTCTGTTGGGGCCGAAGGCTTCTTCCAATGAAGCACTATCGTCTTCCTAGCATAGTAAAACAGGAGACCTAGTAAAGTCCTACCAGCATTTGTGTTTGTCAGCCCCTCCACCAGCCCCAGCAGACATATCTGGGGTGTTGGGGAGAGCGCAATCCCAGAGACTCCACTAACTCTACCAACCACCCCGCTCCAGAAAGGCTGCAATACCGGGCACGTCCAGAAAATGTGAAAGAAATCACCCTCAGCCCCCTGACAACGCCAGCACTGTGATGAGACCTCTGAATTTAGGCGATGCATCCTAGTAGGGGTAAAATACGCCCTATGAAGGATTTTAAATTGAATTAGCCGGTCCCTAAGGGACACCAGCTGTTTGAATGGTGCATCCCACATATCAGACCAGTCATCATCATCCATCTCTGGAATGTCTATCGACCATTTTTGTCTGAGTGCAGCTAGGTCAGGCAGTGCAATCATTGTCAGGTGAGAGTATAACTCAGAAGTGGGTTTTTTAAGCGAATCCGACCGGAGTAAAGGCTCCAATTCTGAACACTGCAAAATTATAGGTTGACAGGGGAATTGGCTGTGGAAGGCATGAGCAAGCTGCATATGTCTAAAAAAATAAAAAGGGGGGATACCAAATTTAGCTCGAAGAGAATAAAAGGGAAGAATGCCTCCATTCTCCGTTATGTCAGATATGGATCTTATCTTAAATTTAGCCCAAGCCTGTGGTTCTGGGAGTGCATACAAATGAGACAAGAGAGGATTATTCCAGAGAGGAGTATGGGGAGAGACTACATTTGAGCTCCTGGACTCTAGCCGCAGCCCATGGTTCCAAGCCCTGAGTGTGGTCAGCATTGACGGGGTAAGAGGGTACGGGGCTCCCGAACCCCGGTGCAGTAATAACTTCAGCACCTCAAGTGAGCCCAAAATGGCCGCCTCAAGCATCGTACAGGAATTTGAGACATCAGGTTGTAACCACCAATGGGCAGTCACCAGTTGTGCAGCTACATAATATTTTTGGCTGTCCGACAGGGCCAGTCCCCCATGCAGCATAGGGCACATCAAGGTGGCTAATTTGTACCTAGGGGCTTGATTTCCCCAGAGAAAAGAGGAGATTACACTATTTAATTGCGTAAAAAAGGTCTTTGGAATCCACCGAGGAGAATGACGAAACAGGTAATTAAACCGGGGGAGCAGTTTTTTATTTTCAATATGTTTATTCTACCCAGTAATGACAATGGCAGCTTGCTCCACACCCTCAACCGTTCTTTCATCTCTTGCAAGACTGGCGCCAGATTGAGCGCAATATAATCATTCGCCTTCCTCGAGATAATCACTCCTAAATAACGAAACGTTTCTACCCATTGTAAAGGGGGATCTGGTGGAGCATGGGAAATAGCGGCTTGATCTATAGGGAATAGAACTGACTTATGCCAATTTACTTTCAGGCCAGTGACTCTAGAAAAAGTGTTCAGCACCTGAAGTGCGCCCTGTAAAGACGGACCTGCATCCTGTAAAAACAGCAAGAGGTCGTCAGCGTACAGGGCCACCCGCTCCTCCACCCAGCCCACCCTCAGCCCACGGATATCGGGAGACACACGCAGAGCCTCTGCTATAGGTTCCATGGCCAGGGCAAAGAGGGTCGGAGAAAGAGGGCAGCCCTGCCTAGTGCCACGAGACAGCCCCAGAGGAGCCGAAAGAGCGCCCCCGAGCCTGATCGAGGCCGTAGGCTGTGTGTATATGACCTTGACCCATTGAATAAATCTCAGCGGGAGCCCCATCCTGCGAAAGACCTCCCATAGAAAAGGCCACTCGACCGCGTCGAATGCCTTTTCGATATCGAGTGAGGCCACGACCCTGGTGCCTGTATTCAGGTGTTGAGCATGAATGTTTGTGTAGAGCCTGCGAATGTTAATGTCTGTGGATCTATGGGGAATAAAACCAGTTTGATCCGTGTCTATAAGTGAATTTATTACCTGACTTAGACTTGAGTTCAATAACTTGGTCAGAATCTTCATGTCGCAGTTTAATAACGCTATGGGTCGATATGACGTGCACTGTGCAGGGTCCTTGGGGGGCTTATGGATTAAAGTAATGTGTGCATTCTGCATGGAAGGGGGCAGTAAGTCGTCCGCCAAACACTGCGTGTATAACGTCGTCAGCTTAGCCGCTAAAAGGGGACAATGAGCCTTGTAAAATTCAATGGGGATACCGTCCGGACCCGGGGATCTTCCAGAAGGGAAGGACATGATAATGCCAATCACCTCTTCCACAGTGAAGGGACGTACCAGAAACTCTCTCTCTCTGTCTGATAGCCAACCCAAGGCCAGTGGGTCTAGGAGAGTGTGAAGCTGAGAGGGTTCAAAGTCAGGAGGGATAGTGGTCGTGTACAGTTGGGTGTAAAAAAGAAGAAACTCATTGAGTATCTCTTCCTGATCAGTTACTCTCGTACCATCTGAGGTACAAAGTTCGGGTATCAAGGTGGAGGGCCTGTCATTTTGGGCAAGCATGGCAAGAAACTTACCATTTCTATCTCCCTGTTCAAAGAAAGTCTGTTTGCTATCCTGCATCTCCAGCCTAGTAACCTCAGACATGTGTATGTTCAGATCTCTCTTGGCAGCCTGTAGGCTGTTGAAATTTTCAGGGGTGGCCGAGGTAGCATATAAGACATTCTTCTCCTCTATGTCCCGCTGTAGTGCAGTGGACTCACTATGCTGCTCTGCCCTGACTGCTGCCGCAAGTGACATGTAGTGTCCTCTCATAAAGGCCTTAAATGCGTCCCATTCAATGCCAGGTGTAGCAGTACCTGCATTGGACTGCCAATAACCCTCCATCACCCCTGGCGTTTCCTCTAAAGCTTTGGGATGGGATATCCATTTCACACCTAACCTCCACATGGACGTGTTACACCTTTCCCCTGATTTCAGTGAAACTAACAGTGGACTATGGTCAGATAAGCCACTAGGAAGGTAAGAAGCCATGATAACATCCCGCAACATAGCAGAGTTAGCGAAGGCCAGATCTATTCGGGAAGCCGTCTTATGGGACGTGGAGAAGCAGGAGTAGTCTCGGAGAGAGGGATGTTTCCATCTCCAGATCTCCGTCATGAAAGGACTTTTATTGACTCGCAATTCAGGTAACAGTCTATGGGTCTGTAGGAATAAACAGCATATCCTGGAGATATTACATAAGTACCCAACTCAAATTAAGGGATGCACTACACACAGACACTGCATTACTTTAACTGACGATTGCGCTGTCACGGGATGCTGTACCCAAATTTAATTTATATAATATTTTACACAAATAGAGCTTTCTTTTGGTGTTATTTGATCACTACTGGGTATTTTATTTTTTGTTCTATAAATGAAAAAATACCGAACATTTGCAAAAATCGAATTTCTTCATAAATTTAGTCCAATATGTATTCTGCTACATAGTTTTGGTAAAAAAAAATCCCATACCCCTTGAAATTGTCCACATTTTGTCATGTTACAACCAAAAACATAAATGTATTTTATTGGGATTTTATGTGAAAGACCGACACAAAGTGGCACATAATTGTGAAGTGAAAGGAAAATGATAAATGGTTTTCAACATTTTTCACAAATAAATATGTGAAAAGTGTGGGGGGCATTTGTATAGCGCCCCCCTGAGTCAATACTTTGTAGAACCGCCTTTCCCTACAATTACAGCTGCAAGTCTTTTTGGGGAAGTCTCTACCAGCTTTGCCCATCTAGAGAGGACATTTATGCCCATTCTTCTTTGCAAAATATCTCAAGCTCTGTCAGATTGGATGGAGAGCGTCTGAGAACAGCAATTTTCAAGTCTTGCCACAGATTCTCAATTTCATTTAGGTCTGGACTTTGACTGGGCCATTCTAACACATGAATATGCTTTGATCTAAACCATTCCATTGTAGCTCTGGCTCTATGTTTAGGGTCGTTGTCTTGCTGGAAGGTGAACCTCCGCCCCGGTCTCAAGTCTTCTGCAGACTCTAACAGGTTTTCTTCTAAGATTGCCCTGCCCATCTTCCCTCCAACTCTGACCAGCTTCCCTTTTCCTGCTGAAGAAAAGCATTCCCTCAACATGATGCTGCCACAACCATGTTTCACAGTGGGGATGGTGTGTCTAGGGCAGTGGTTCTCAACTCCGGTCCTCGGGCCCCCCCAACAGGCCAGATTTTAAGTATTACCTTGAGGAGATGCAATCACTGAGCAGTAAAATTCTATCACCTGTGATGTATTTCAGTTATCCTGCAAACCTGGCCTGTTGGGGGGGCCCGAGGACCGGAGTTGAGAACCACTGGTCTAGGGTGATGTGCAGGGTTAGTTTCCCGCCACACATAGTGTTTTGCTTTTAGGTCAAAAAGGTTCAAATTTGGTCTCATCTGACCAGAGCACCTTTTTCAACATGTTTTCTGTGTCCCCCATATGGCTTCTCGCAAACTGCGAACAGGATTTCTTATGGTTTTCTTTCAACAATGGCTTTCTTCTTGCCACTCTTCCATAAAGGCCCAGATTTGTGGAGAGCATGACTAATAGTTGTCCTGTGGACAGATTCTCCCACCTGAGCTGTGGATCTCTGCAGCTCCTCCAGGGTTACCATGGGCCTCTTGGCTGCTTCTCTGATGAATGCTGTCCTTGCCCGGCCGGTCAGTTTAGGTGGATGGTCATGTCTTGGTAGGTTTGCAGTTGTGCCATACTCTTTCCATTTTCAGATGATGGATTGAACAGTGCTCCATGAGATGTTCAAAGCTTGGGATATTTTTTTTATAACCTAAGCCTGCTTTAAACTAATCCACAACTTTATCCCTGACCTGTCTGGTGTGTTCCTTCATGATGCTGTTTGTTCACTAAGGTTGTCTAACAAACCTCTGAGGGCTTCACAGAACAGCTGTATTTATACTGACATTAAATCACACACAGGTGGACTATTTGCCAATTAGGTGACCTCTGAAGGCAATTGGTTCCATTACATCACAGGTGTCAAACTGGTGGCCCTCCAGCTGTTGCAGAACTACAAGTCCCATGAAGCATTGCCAGGCTGACTCAAGCATGACTCCCACAGGCAGAGGCATGATAGGACTTGTAGTTCTGCAACAGCTGGAGGGCCGCCAGATTGACATCCCTGCACTAGATTTTAGTTAGGGGTATCAGAGTAAAGGGGGCTGAATACAAATGCCCCTCACACTTTTCAGATATTTGTAAAAAAAAAAAAAAAACATTTATCATTTTCCTTCCACTTCACAATTTTGTGCCACGTTGTGTCGGTCTATCACATAAAATCCCAATAAAATACATTTATGTTTTTGGTTGTAACATGACAAAATGTGGAAAATTTCAAGGGGTATGAATAGTTTTTCAAGGCACTGTATATACTGGGATTTTTTTTTTATTTCATACTAGTAATGGCAGTGATCAGGGACTTATTGCTGGACTGTGAATGTATGGCGGGTAGTCCTACACTAACTGACACTTTGTGGGACCCAGTGACACTAATACAGTGATCAGTGCTAAAAATATGCACTGTCACTGTACTAATGACACTGGCTTGGAAGTGCTTAAACATCTAGGGTGATCAAAGGGTTAAATGTGTGCCTAGCAGTGCTTGGTGCATTCACGGTATGCTGTTTCTTGCTAAGGGATGTGCCAGTTTTTATTCCCTGCTTTGCAGGGAAACAAAAACCAGCACAACTCCGCTGACAGGACAGAGCTCTGTACTGTTTACATCCACCACAGGAGAGACGCTCTGCTGCCATACTCCTATTTTAGGCGGTCGCCAAGTGGTTAAAAGTTACGTTCCTATTGTTAGGGTTACATTCAGCGTTAATATAACCCTAACAAAAATATATCTATTTAAGGTTAGGGTCATATTAAGTTTTTTGGGTTTTATTCAGTGTTCAGTTCTTATTAAGTGTTAATGGTTAGGTTCAGTGTTAGGGTAAAGAATAAGGGCCCTTTCACACAGGCTTTCTGATCAGGTCCGCCTGTCAGTCTTTCAGCCGGACCTGATCAGACGCTCCATTCACCTCTATGGGACAGCGGATGTCAGCAGTGACATGTCCACTGACACCCCTTGCTGTCCAATCCGATCTGTGAAATCAGATTGGATTGGATGAAAACAGACAGGCATTATGTTTTCATGCGATCTCCCCATAGAGGAGACCGGGGCTCTGACAGGCCCATCTCAGCACAGGGAGTGGACAGGACCTGTCATCCGCCTGCTCAGCGGGGATCAGCGGATCGCTCATGTGAATGGACCCTTAAGGGCATATTTAGAAAACACTGAATCTGACATTCACCAAACATTTAGACCCCTTTCACACTGAAGCGCTGCTAAAATGCTGGTCGTTTTCACAGTGCTTTAGCAGCATTTTAGCTGCGCTTTCGTGGCAATTTTCAGCCACTAGCGGGGAGCTTCTTTTAAGGTCATGTGACACTTAAGGACCCAGCCTCTTTCTGAGATTCGGTGTTTACAAGTTAAAATCAGGTATTTTTGCTAGAAAATTACTTAAAACCCACAAACATTATATATTTTTTCTAACACCCTAGAGAATAAAATGGTGGTCGTTGCAATAATTTATGACACACCGTATTTGCGCAGCGGTCTTACTTTTTTAAAAAATTCACTTTTTTGAGTTAAAAAATAAGACAACAGTAAAGTTAGCCCAATTTTTGTGAAAGATAATGTTACACCAAGGAAATTGATACCCAACATGTCATGCTTGAAAATTGCGCCCGCTCGTGGAATGGCAACAAACTTTGTCACTTAAAATTCTCCATCGGCAAAGTTTAAAAATGTCTGCAGGTTACCAGTTTAGAGATACAGAGGAGGTCTAGTGCCAGAATTATTGCTCTTGCTCTAAGGATCGCGGTGATACCTCACGTGTGGTTTGAACACCTTTTCCATATGCAGGTGGGACTTGGGTATACGTACGCATCTGCGCGCGGCGGGACAGGGCGCTTTATATATATATATATATATATATTTTTTTTTTTTTCTTATTTTACTTTTTATTTTTTATTTTTGCACTGTCCATTTAAAAAAAAAAAAATTGGGTCACTTTTATTCCTAGTACAAGGAATGTAAACATCCATTGTAATTGAAAAAACATGCCAGGACCTCTTTAATGTGAGATCTGGGGTCAAAAAGACCTCAGATCTCACATTTACACTAACATGCAATTAAAAAATAAAAAATTTAATTTGAAAAAAATGAAAAAAAAAAATTTCCCTTTCAGAGCATTGGGCGGAAGTGACGTTTGACGTTGCTTCCGCACTTCAATCCATTCTTGCCCTCACTTGGCATCCAGGCAGTGAGAGGAGCGGACCTGATTGTCTCAGTCGCTACCGAAGGACCCGACCAAAAAGTGGTGGGAGGGGTGGAGAGCACCCTACTGCAGAGACCACTTTTTTCTGTTTCTGCTAACATAACAATGATATTCCATGGCAAAGTACCACCGTATAATGACGGTGGGTGGTCCATAAGGGCTCGTTTACACTGGCTTCGGCTTAAAAGCACATTAAAGCCCCTACTGCTTCAACAAGCTTTTATGATGTGTTTTTGAGGCTTCGGTGGTGCTTCAGTGATGTTCTTTTGAAGCTTTGTTGAAGCTTGGCCGATGCCCTGTGTGTTTGTTGATATCTCACACCTGCAATTTCTCCAAAACAAAGCAAAGCTAAAGATGAATTAAAGCCTCTGAAAAGCCGCAGGTGCTTCAAGTGAGCTTCAAACAAGCTTTGTCATAGACTTCTATGGAGGCGTTGGAGAGGCTTTGAAGCACCACTAAGGCTATATGGGGTATAATTTTTGATGTGAAGCTAAAGCGAAGGAAAGCCAACACAAGGTGTAAACAGGACTGTAAGCTAACCATTTTATTTAGTGACATGAGCTTTGACTGGCTTTAAGGGAGCTTTAACAAAGCATGTCTGATGCCCTGTTTTGAAGCCAGACCAGTTTTGCGGTGCTTTTGAAGCGCTTTGGAAGCGCTGCCCATTCATTTCAATGGGCAGGGGTGTTTTAAAAGCGCTCCAAAGATGCTGCTTGCGGGACTTTTTTCACCGCCCCGCAAGCGGCAGCGCCCAGTGTGAAAGCATTCATGGAAATGAATGGGAGGCAGTTTTTAGTCGCTTTACAGGCGCTATTTTTAGTGCGAAAGCTCCTGAAAACCGCCTCAGTGTGAAAGTAGTCTTAGTGCAGGTGATTCTTCCAGATGCATGTGTTTTAAATAACAATGATTGAATCACCACCACCAGTCATTGGTAACAGTCAGGTCCACTGCTTTATAAATATGTCCCCAAGCCTGGCCATACACTATACAATTTTCTTGTACAACTTTCCTTTAGATTTACCAAAACCATATAATATGAGGTCACACCTTAACACTTTCAATGTGTATGCGGTCAGGTAGGCCCTTGCACTACATAGGTGAAGGTAAATCTAAAGGAAATTGAATAAGAAAATTGTATAATGTATGGCCTGCTTTAGTGTGAGGGTCTGATGAAGTGTAAATGGTTGGGTTACATGGTAGGGTAAGGATTAAGTGTATAAGGGTTGAGTGTTGAAGTCAGATGAACTGGGATAGGTTGGAGTTCAGAGACATTTAGGAGCACTCAGTACTATACAAATGACACACTGTATTGATGGTGCCCAAGGTCTGTTAAAATCCTAGCATTTTCCTGGTGCCCTTCCTATTTTTAGCCACTGGCCGGTCTGGCGGTTTCTCCGAAGAGACTGGCAGAGGCAGAGAACACACTTTAAAAAGCCGCTTGCTATGGGGGCAGTGGTACATGCTCGCTCCCAAGCCCTGCTCTATGCGTCCATAAGACACATAGAGCCGTGTTTCAGCCCCACCCCCACTCCCTTCTCATTGGCTCACTGGCTGTGATTGTCTCAGCCAATGAGGAGATGGAGTCCCAGGACAGCCGAGGCTCTTGTGCACATTGCTGGATTGAGAGGGGGCTCAGGTGAGTACTAGGGCCCTTTCACATGGGCGGTCCGCTCGGTGGACTCCGCTTTGCTCAGTGGGGGATCGCTCTGCTGATTCCTGCTGAGCAGGCAGATAACAGATCTGTCTCCGTCCACTGTGCAGAGCGGAGATGAACAGAGTCCTGCTCACCCTTATGGTTTTCACCCGATCTGATCGGATCCGATCCTCCAGACGGATGGAAAATAGGGTCACAATCCATCTAGATTTGCCAGACAGGATTGGATCGGATAGCAGTGGGTGTCAGCGGACATGTCACCGCTGACATCCGCCGCTCCATAGGTGTGAATGGAGGGTCCAGTCAGGTCCGCCTGAAAAACTGACCAGCGGACCTGATCGGGCCTCTGGTGTGAAAGGACCCTTTGGGGGGCTTTAGGGGGAGCAGCACATAGAATGCATGTAGGTAAAAACCTTCAGCCTTTACAACCACTTGAAGTTAGAAGCTGAGTGGCAACCAGCCACACCAGATTTTGCACTCTCCAATTTTAGTAAATCAATCCCATTGTATCCAAGACCAAAGCATGCACCCAGCATACAAAACAAGAGAAGTAGTACTGTGCATGCAGGGTCCAATCATAAAGAATAAGAAGAGATACTGAGAGTTACTCCCAGCACATGGGACAAGAGCACTGCTACTATGCATGGTCCATACATACAGCATAAGAAGAGATACTGAGAATTACATTCCGCATACAGAACAAGAGAAGTGCTACTGTGCAAGACCCATACATACAGAGCAGCAAACCGTTTGGCTTCTGTGACTTTTTTAATAAATGCTTTATTCATGAGGAGAACACAAACTATACTGTGGCACACAGATTACAGCACATTTGTTTTCATAGAGTAAAATGAAAGACAAGATTCATGAGAGAGCGGAATGTACATACTACATTACATAATAAGATATATAAATGCAGAGGATCAGTAATTATATATTTAGCACTCAATGTAATGCAAGGAACTCTTCTTGGCCTGGAGCAGGGTTGAGGCTTCCCTACTCGTGGCCTCTTATTCTTCTTTTGTTGGGTAAATGAGTACTCTTACCCCAGTAGCGTCCATTATTAGGGTGTCTAAAGCTGCTCCAAACAGACCTTCATCTTCACAAGGCATGGGTAGTAAACGCTTTTTACAAAGTAGCTCTGCAGAACAACATTTTAACCTGCCAACGTTCATGACGTAATCACTCATCTTCTTGTCCAGAAGCGGCCTGTTGGATTCCCGGGACCGGTTTATGTTCGTAAAAGCATTGTTCACATATACACTTGTGAGTATTTCAGTTGTTTTAAGTCATTTTCTACCCATACGATTTTACACTATATGGCTTCTTTGGCTTTGTTTTTATGAATCCTTCAGAGCTTTGGGTGGAGCCAGTAGATGCCTATATATACAGGTGCACCTCATAAAATTAGAATATCATCAAAAAGTTAATTTATTTCAGTAATTCAATTAAAAATTATGGCTTACAGCTAGTGAAAACCTAAAATTCAGTATCCCAGAAAATTAGAAAATTACATAAGACCAATAAAAAAGGATTTTTAATACAGAAATGTCTTACTGAATGTCCATGTACAATATAGTATGCAATCAATACTTGGTCAGCTCTCCTTTTGCATGAATTACTGCATCAATGCGGCGTGGCATGGAGGTGATCAGCCTGTGGCACTGCTGAGGTGTTATGGAAGCCCAGGTTGCTTTGATAGCGGCCTTCAGCTCGTCTGCATTGTTGGGTCTGATGTCTCTCGTCTTCCTCTTGACAACACCCCACAGATTCTATATGGGGTTTAGGTCAGACGAATTTGCTGGGTGATCAAGCACAGTGATACCATGATCACCAAACCAGGTATTGGTACTTTTGGCAGTGTGGGCAGTGCCAAGTCCTGCTGGAAAATGAAATCAGCATCTCCATAAAGCTGGTCAGCAGAGGGAAGCATGAAGTGCTCTAGAACTTCCTGGTAGAGGGCTGCACTTTGGACTTGATAAAACACAGTGGACCAACATCAGCAGATGACACGGCTCCCCAAATCATCACAGACTGTGGAGCATTTTCCATTTCATTTGCAAATCAAGGCCCCAGAGTCTGGAGGAAGAGTGGAGAGGCACAGAATCCAAGTCGTGTCATCTGCTGGTGGTGTTCCACATTGTTTTATCAAGTCCAAAGTCAGCGTAGCTTGGTTACTTGATTTAATGATCATGGTATCACTGTGCCAGCAAACTCGCCTGACCTAAACCCCATAGAGAATCTATGGATTGTATTGGTTCCAGCTTACGAGAGGAGCACTTGGAGGGTTGTAGAAGTGCATTTTTCCTTGACATCACCCGGGAGAGCCATGCATCAGTCATGGCAAGTCTTCATCAAGAGCGGACATGTTGGCATGTTTTTTGTTTTGGAGGGACAGTCGGCATCATTAATAAAGGTGTGTGTTTACTTAAGAAACCAATAGAGGATTTGATTTTCTTTCACCATGGTTGGTAGGAAAGAAAATCGCTCAGTTCCCCCATCGATACAGTCAGTGTTGATGGGAGGGTTGCCTTCTGCAGTGCTATTGTGTTCTTGCCAGAGGGGATGGGGGTGATGATGAGGGGAGATTACTGCTAGCGGCTATAGCTGCAGTAATCGCATGTACAAAAAAAAATCCAACATGCTGGTTGTACCCAATCAGCCTGCCCATAGATAGATCAAATCTTAGCCAGTGAAAACGCAAACCGATGAGGGCGCTAAAGGCCTAGTGCATTATCCAATGGATTTTACCAGTCTGGAGGTAATTTTTGCTGTTTGGCTCTGAAAAAGAAGGAACTCCTTGGAAACGCGTTAACCTAAAGGACCCTGTTAAGGTTCCCCCTATGCTCTGGGTCAGTGGCGGGTCATCCATTAGGGGCCCATGGGCAGTGCCCCCCCTTCCCCATCCATGCATCCAGCCCCCTTATGTACATGCAGGGCACTGGACACATGGATTCCAATCAGGTTTTTTTTTTTTTTTTTTTTGAAGCACATGATTCGAGCCAGAGGCTCTAATAGGCTTCAAAAAAGACTGTTGAATATTCGCTATTGTCACACTGATCCTCCTCCCGTTCAATCAGGAAGCGGGTCCTGAGGCCCGTCATCCGATTGGCTAAAAGGACAGGCGATCCTATTGGATGCCTAGGAGGAGGAGAAAGGAGATCCACGGCGGAAGCCGCCGTGATGCAGAGGAGGAGGAGACATGATGGAAGCCGCCGCCCGTTGCCTGTAGGAGCACTGCCTCAACCTAGATGGGTAAGTATGCGGCTGGATAACCGACTGCCCAACC
This sequence comes from Glandirana rugosa, assembly GCA_018402905.1. NCBI lineage: Eukaryota > Metazoa > Chordata > Amphibia > Anura > Ranidae > Glandirana > Glandirana rugosa. The sequence goes on from BLSH010203482.1 coordinate 69,408, forward strand.
GCCCATGGGGATATTTACTAAAAATCCATTGAATAATGCACTAGGTCTGTGCACCCTTTTCTGTTTGCTTTTTCAGTGATCTTAGGACATCCCCAGTCCTAGAGGACAGCAGGGCTTCAAGCGACTATCCATATGTGCAGTAGAATAGGTCCTATACTCTACTGGGCTATCACACGCATGCGCAGTAGTTACATGTTGCTGTTGGTTATGAAACTTAGCCAGTCCCTGCTGAACCAGCCAAATTTCGATCCATGTATGGCTGCCTTTTCCCCTCGTTTCCTGTTTTGGTAACAATCGTAAATTTGGGATTTCTCATCATGATGATGACAATAATCACCAGGACGAATAGAGATGGTGCACCTATCCAGCGGGGACATGGACAGCAATATGGGGTTTAAAACCTTCCTAGCTTTATCCACATTTTAAAAGGTACGTTTTGGTTTTAGATTATATTTAAGGTGCCTTTCACATGGGACATTCTCTCAGTCCAAGTCTGACCTGTGATTAGACTGATCAACAACAGACCGCAATGTATTCCTATGGGCCTCCGGATGTAAATTGATGCGCCGTCTGTTTACTTTCATGTTTGTCGGATCAAATGCAATAAAAGTTTGCCTTCGGGTCTGTTTTTGCAGATTTGCATGATGCTGAATGGATGTAAATGAATATGAATGGATGCACGTTTATTTACAGTATGTCCAGCTACCCATAGGGATTGCATTGGGCCATTTTTGTTCCCTTCCAATGGGATGGGAAGGGAGACGGATGTCACATCAATGTCTGTTCTGACTCCGCAGGGGATCCGTCTATGGACAAGGAAGCTGCCCATATGAAAAGCGCCTAAATCTCTGATCAGAACAGCGAATTCTGATCCCCTTCAAGGCAAAGACTAATAATTGACTCAATTTTGTAAATTTCTTGGCATGATCTGGATGAATATGATAAATGGTTTAAGCCAGTGAAGAGATATGATCTACGTCTATCATCCAAGGATATGTAAATATAACATCGGACAGACACTAAAATATCTTCAAGTGGGATTGAGACTCATTCATTGCTTCTAAATCTGACAAGCAAATAAATATTATTAATATTCCAATAATACAATAACCGACTTCCAGCTGTTTGATGTACTGTACGCCGCAAAATTTGCAGCACGCTCCTTTGACTGAAGAACGCCAGCCGTTCCCCGGTGTATATCACTTTATCTTGTCATTAAATGCATGCAAAGTAGGTCAGTTATTACACTGAGTGATATATAGATTAATTGCAGAGGCTGATGAAAAGCCTTATTCCTCGCCATCCACGCTGACATCCTTCTGGTATTTATTGCCAAAATAAATTTCATCTTGCCAATTCTGTTCAGAGTCTCATTTCCTTTTGCCTTAACTCTATTTTACCTGTAAAGTTATCCTTTGCCCTGCTGAACCTCTTGAGAGCTGAATGGCAAAGGTTGGACATCCTGCAAAAGAAGGCCGGCAATTAAGTCGCTCCTCCCTCATTTGTGATTTTCCTGCATGTTGGCAGGCAGGCAGCCTGGTCATGCTGAGCTGTATGGTTTCAGAGCTAGTTCCCAAGAGGTTGTCCGCATGATTACATCGCTGACTATGATTTTATCTCTTACAAATCAGTAATGCACTATATTGTCAAAAGTATTGGAACACCTGCCTTTACGTGCACATTTGTGCACTGGTCCATAAACACATGGATGAGCGCATTTGGGGTGGAGGAACTCGGCTGGCCTGACCTCAACCCTATAGAACACCTTTGGTATGAATTAGAGTGGAAACTGTGAGCCAGGCCTTCTCGTCCAACATCAGTGCCTGACCTCACAAATGCACTTCTGGAAGAATGGTCAAACATTCCCATAGAAACCTTGTGGACAGCCTTCCCAGAAGAGTTGAAGCTTTTATAGCTGCAAAGGGTGGTGCAACACAATATTGAACTCTACGGACTAAGACTGGGATGCCATTAAAGTGGTTGTCAACTCATGACAACTGCTTTAAACTACAGGTAAGCCTATATTCAGGCTTACCTGTAGGTCCCAGGAATATCTCCTAAACTTGCACAGTTTAGGAGATATTCCCTGTATCTGCATGTGCCAACATCATCGGCACATGCACAGGGAAGAAACAGCCCGACTGGGCCGTTTCTTCACTATGTGTGCCATAAATGACGGCTCCCGTGCGCATGCGCAGGAGTGACGTCAGCGCAGCTCCTGCCAATCACAGCGCTGGAGTCCGCGCTGTGATTGTTCGGAGCCCGGAAGACGACGGAGACATAATGACGCCGGTCACAGTTGTGCTCGGGGACCGCTGCAATGGCGTAGATCTAAGGTAAGCATTTCATAATGAGCTAGTATGCGATGTATACTAGCTCATTATGCCTTTCTCTTGCAGGGGTTTTTTTTTTTTACGAGCCTTGGCAACCACTTTAAAGTTCATGTGCGTGTAAAGGCAGGTGTCCCAATACTTTTGACAATATACAGGGAGTGCAGAATTATTAGGCAAGTTGTATTTTTGAGGAATAATTTTATTATTGAACAACAACCATGTTCTCAATGATTCCAAAAACTCATTAATATCAAAGCTGAATATTTTTGGAAGTAGTTTTTAGTTTGTTTTTAGTTGTAGCTATTTTAGGAGGATATCTTAGTGTGCAGGTGACTATTACTGTGCATAATTATTAGGCAACTTAACAAAAAACAAATATATACCCATTTCAATTATTTATTTTCAGCAGTGAAACCAATATAACATCTCAATCTCTTGGACACCAGGTAGTACTTTACACTCTAAATGTTCCTCCCTTTTGTCATGTGGAGAGACTTGTCACAGACCCTCCGACACCAACGACGACGTGCGTTACAACTACCACTTGTCTAGTTTTGTGACTGTCTTAGGTACCTACCGTCCGAAAACTCACAGGAACGTTTCTTTCCACCGATATAACCAGTGACTAAACAAAAACAAAACAAAAACTTACAGTCTTTACATATAAATACTTAAAACTCTACAATATAACCAAAGTGACGACTTTTATTTATTAACTTTACCCATATATAAACAAAAAACAATTCAACGGA
>BLSH010203482.1:72712-93198 GCA_018402905.1 Glandirana rugosa
GACAGATTGCACACCTTGTGCTTTTGGGCACTCCAGTGATGTTGCAGCTCTGAAATATGGCAAAACTGGTGGCAAGTGGCATCTTGGCAGCTGTACGCTTGACTTTTCTCAGTTCACGGGCAGTTATTTTGCGCCTTGGTTTTTCCACACGCTTCTTGCGACCCTGTTGGCTATTTTGAATGAAACGCTTGATTGTTCGATGATCACGCTTCAGAAGCTTGGCAATTTTAAGAGTGCTGCATCCCTCTGCAAGATATCTCACTATTTTTGACTTTTCGGAGCCTGTCAAGTCCTTCTTTTGACCCATTTTGCCAAAGGAAAGGAAGTTGCCTAATAATTATGCACACCTGATATAGGGTGTTGATGTCATTAAACCACACCCCTTCTCATTACTGAGATACACATCACCTAATATGCTTAATTGGTAGTAGGCTTTCGAGCCTATACAGCTTGGAGTAAGACAACATGCATAAAGAGGATGATGTGGTCAAAATACTCATTTGCCTAATAATTCTGCACACAGTGTAGTGTATATCATTAATCCAGTTCTAGTGGTGTGTTCTGCAGATTGAGAATGGCTTACAGGGTGGTATCATGTGTGTCAAATGTTTTGAGACTATTTTTATTATTATACAGGATTTATATAGTGCCAACAGTTTGCTTAGCGCTTTACAATGTTAGGGCAGACAGTACAATTACAATGCAATTCAATACAGGAGGAATCAGAGGGCCCTGCTCATTAGAGGCTAGTTTTGTAACATGCCAACAGATGGCAGCACAAGGCTCCATGTACAGTCGCAGGGAGCGCCGACCTTCATAAGTCAGTGTGCCAAATGACATCTTTCTGTGTACATCGGGAGTTGTGCAGCTGGTGCTATTCTGACCACATGCATTACCACATCTGCTATTTCATCATGGACAGCAAGTTAAAACAAAGAGCAAACGTGAACCTCTATGTGAAACTGGGCAAATCTTCTATAGAGATGTTTGACGTGATTTGCCAAGTTTATGGCAATGTTGCAATGAGTCGTTCAAGGTGTTTTGAGTGACACACTCAATTATTCTCTGACCATCATCATGCACAAGTTGCCGAATGGTTTTTACATTTTCTGCATTTTTTTTTTTAGCTCTTTAGCATCTTCCAGTGATGTTCTTCCACTCTTGAAGCATGCATGCCGCTCAGAAAACCTCAAAAGACTCATTGCAGTGTCACCGTTGTTGTCATCAGTGACGTCATTGCTGTCCATGATGAAATAGCTGACGTTGTTGCACACGTGGTCAGAATAGCACCAGTTGCACAGCTCCCAATGTTAACAGGACACTGTCTTTTGACACACTGACTTACGAAGGTCGGTGCTCCCTGTGACTGTGTGTGCAGCCTTGTGCTGCCATCTGTTGGTGTGTTACAAAACTACTCTCAAAACTTTTTGATACCACCTTGTATGTCCAAGGGCCAGTGTTGCCATTCTCAAGGCTTACGTTGATAGTAACAAGTGTACAGTATCTCTGATAGTCTATTTTTCTCATATATCCTTATGTAGTGCTACCCCCGTATGAGCCATTGTAGATGTACACAGGTGCTTTCTGTAATCAGTGCAGGGCAGCCAGGCACACAGCAGCATTTCATCCACTCATTGTCAATAAACAGTCTAGGGAAGAGTTGCCACCTCATCCCTTTAAACCCGAACACATATGAATTACACAGGTTCTGGGGCTAATTTAATGCAGATAAGGCACCAAGTGAGTTTAATTACCTCCTTAATCGGCTACAGAACCTGTGTAATTCATATGTGTTCGGGTTTAAAGGGATGAGATGGCAAATCTGGTCTAGGGGTGCCTTTTTCAATGTAAATTTATTGCTAGTAGAACTTTGGAGGAGGTTCAGGGAGAGAAACCGGATACTCCAAACAAAACCGGTTGCTTGCAGAGGGCACTTCTATCCATAGGTGTTCGCAGCCTATTGCATTAGGGTGTGCACCCAAGGCTCAAACACACATGCCTTTATCTGCAGTTAAGCTACACTGGATAGTGAATGAGTGGGATAGTGCTCTGGGCAGAGTGGCCTCCTTTTAATTCACAAATTGAAGCATATTAAACACAGTTTACTATGCTTCAGTTATGAATGAACACAGTGAGCAAGTGTGTTCATTTACAAAAAGTATGGGCCAGTAAATGACATATTTACTAGCCCCTTCCCCTACTCTCCACTCTGGGAGCGCAGAATAGGGTGAAGCCCAGGCAATAGGGGGCATTGGCACCGCATGCAGTGATTAGGGTTGCCTAGGCACACCTGGCACACCCCCTGCGCACGCCTATGCTTCTATCTAATTACACACTGTAAGTAGTAGTAGTAGCAAACCAGGACAGTCTATCTGCACAAAGCTGGGGACTATGCAGCAAAGTCTAGAGCAGGTAATAGGAGGCTGAAGTAGTCCATGTTTCATGGCTGGGGACTATATGCACAGCTGCACCAGAGCTTACACTCATCAGTTTTAATAAATAAACCCCTCATTGCAGACATTCTCTGGCTCTTTTAGTTATGTGTATAATCTGAGCTTCAGCTACAGAGCTCTATTAACTGTATTTTTATTGATCACAAAAATAGATATTTTCAGCTCACATCTACAGTATCTCACAAAAGTGAGTACACCCCTCACATTTTTGTAAATATGTTATTCTATCTTTTCATGTGACAAGACTGAAGAAATGACACTTTGCTGCAATGTAAAGTAGTGAGTGTACAGCTTGTATAACAGTGTAAATTTGCTGTCCCCTCAAAATAACTCAACACGCTAGCAACAAAACTGAGTACACCCCTAAGTGAAATGTCCAAATTGGGCCCAATTAGCCATTTTTCCTCCCGGTTGTCATGTGACTTGTTAGTGTTACAAGGTCTCAGGTGTGAATGGAGAGCAGGTGTGTTAAATTTGCTGTTATCGCTCTCACTCTCTAACACTGGTCACTGGAAGTTCAACATGGCACCTCATGACACAGAACTCTGAGGATCTGAAAAAAAGAATTGTTGCTCTACATAAAGATGGCCTAGGCTATAAGAAGATTGCCAAGACCCTGAAACTGAGCTGCAGCACGGTGGCCAAGGCCATACAGCGGTTTAACAGGACAGGTTCCACTCAGAACAGGCCTTGCCATGGTCGACCAAAGAAGTTGAGTGCTTATGCTCAGTGTCATATCCAGAGGATGTATTTGGGAAATAGACGTATGAGTGCTGCCAGAATTGCTGCAGAGGTTGAAGGGGTGGGGGGGGGTCAGCCTGTCAGTGTTAAGACCATACGCCGCACGCTAAATCAAATTGGTCTGCATGGCTGTCGTCCCAGAAGGAAGCCTCTTCTAAAGATGATGCACAAGAAAGCCTGCAGATTACTGGAACCATGTCCTGTGGTCTGATGAGACCAAGATAAATTGGTTCAGATGGTGCCAAGTGTGTATGGCGGCAACCAGGTGAGGAGTACAAAGCCAAGTGTGTCTTGCCTACAGTCAAGCATGGTGGTGGGAGTGTCATGGTCTGGGGCTGCATGAGTGCTGCTGGCACTGGGGAGCTACAGTTCATTGAGGGAACCATGAGTGGCAACATGTAATGTGGCATACTGAAGCAAAACATGATCCCCCCTTCGGAGACTGGGACGCAAGGCAGTATTCCAACATAATGACCCCAAACACACCTCCAAGACGACCACTGCCTTGCTACAAAAGCTGAGGGTAAAGGTGATGGACTGGCCAAGCATGTCACCAGACCTATAGACACTATTGAGCATCTGTGGGGCATCCTCAAATGGAAGGTGGAGGAGCACAAGGTCTCTAACATCCACCAGCTCTGTGATGTCGTCATGGAGGAGGGGAAGAGGACTCCAGTGGCAACCTGTGAAGCTCTGGTGAACTCCATGCCCAAGAGGGTTAAGGCAGTGCTGGAAAATAATGATGGCCACACAAAATATTGACACTTTGGGCCCAATTTGGACATTTTTACTTAGGGGTGTACTCACTTTTGTTGCCAGTGGTTTAGACATTAATGACTGTGTGTTGAGTTATTTTGAGGGGACAGCAAATTTACACTGTTATACAAGCTGTACACTCACTACTTTACACTGTAGCAAAGTGTCATTTCTTCAGCGTTGTCACATGAGAAGATAGAATAAAATATTTACAAAAATCTGACGGGTGTACTCACTTTTGTGAGATACTGTATATGGTTAGTAATGCTGGCAAGCACACTATTGATTTGTGTGCAGTGTAAATTTTTATAACTGATACGATTTAATTGTGTTTCATATGAGGTATTTGTCAGCAAATCTGCTATGTGGCCCTTATGGATCCTGATACAGTGCAGTTGAAATTTGTAGGCAAGCATGCAAAGATGGGAAAAAACGAAAAAGTTCTTACAAAAGTAAAATTGAGTTTTCATTTTAGAATTTTAATAGCAGGCAATCTAATTGAGTGATTTCTGCCAGCGTTGACTCTTGTCTGCTCATAGAAGTCGTTCCGTGTCATTGTTGTGTGACATTCCATTGACAGAGCTGTTTATTTTTAGCCAGTAGACTATCAAAGCCCTCTCAGCAGTTGGGACATTGTTCTTACAGTTGGAATTGTGTTAGCAGGAATTCTGTGGCAGAAGGGAAGAAGAAAAAGAAAAAACTATGGGGAACTACAAGTCCAGACCGACCCAGACATGCACAGGTAATGTTATAGATTTCATATTCCTTACATTTGTCACAATGTATTGCTGTTTTATTGGTAGGCCTTTAAAGCTTGACCACCTACCTACTGGGCACTTGTTCCCCCGTCCTGCCCAGGCCAATTTTCTGCTTTCAGTGCTGTCGCATTTTGAATGACAACTGTGCGGTCATGCAACACTGTACGCAGACTAAATTTTTATAATTTATTTCACACACACACAGCTTTCTTTTGGTGGTATTTAAGGGCTGTTTATACTTTGCTAAATAAACTAAAAAAGACTGAAAATTTTGAAAAAAAAAAACTTTTTCATAGTCTGTTATAAAATTTTGCAAACCGGTAATTTTTCTCATTCACTGATGGGCACTGATAGGCTGCACTGAAGGGCATTGATGGGTACTAATAGGCTGCACTGATGGCCACTGATGAGGAGGCACTGATGAGGCTGCACTGATAGTCAACACTGATGGGCACTGATTAGTGGCATTGATAGTTAGCACTAATAAGGGCCACTGATAGGCTGCACTGATGGGCACTGATGAGGCTGCACTGATGGGCAACTCTGATGGTCACTGATAAGTGGCACTGATAGGTATCACTAATAATGGGCACTGATGGATACTGATAGGCAGCACTGGTGGGCTCTGGTAGGTGGCATTGATAAGTGACATTGATGAGGAGGTAATGGTGGGCACAGATTGGCAGCACTGGTGGGCACAGCTTGGCAGCACTGGTGGGCACTGTTGGGACTGCACTGACAATCAGGACACTGATAATTGGTGCTCTTATTATCAGTGTACATTTCCTTTTTACACAAGCTGGTTATCATCTCGCTTCTCTCTTCACAGTGTCAGCTTGAGGAAAGGAGTGCTGATAACCGGCTTTTGTTTACATCGTGATCAGCTGTGATTGGACACAGCTGATCTCATGGTAAAGAGCTGCCAATTGGCTCTTTACCTCAATCACAGAGTGCACTGCAGCGTGTGCACGGCGGACTCGATCGTGGGAGGCCATCATATGACGGCCTCCCAGAACTAGCCCGCCATGCTGTAGTGGTTAAAGTAGAACTGTAGGCAAAACATAATATTTTAATTTTAGATACAGTAAGCAAGGGTTATAACCCGTATAAGCTTTTTTTACCATTTGTGTCCCATTGGGGAGATTTTTCTACACTTCCTGTCCCATAGCCAAACAGGAAGTGAGAGGAAATCCCTGCAAATTAAGGCAATCCCTTGGGACCCCCTAGGTTCCCACAACTAGTGTCCCCATTGGCAGATTTCCCCTCTATTACTTTTTTGGGTACAACCCAAAATTTGGGGATTTTCTTTTACTTTCACTTTCGGGGATAATGATGTACAGGAGAAATAGAGAGGGGGAATCTCCCTAATGGGGCACAGACAGCAATAAAATCTGACAGGGGTTCTAATCCCTCTCCATTCTGTCCAAAACTATAAAGAGAGTTTTGCCTGTAGCTATACTTTAACTAGGAATTGACTCACTGGACTCTGTGGGCAAAATCAAATCAAAAATAACATTTATGTTGCACACTGTCACATGTATTTTCATCTCTCCCAACTGTCCCTGATTTTGAGGGACTGTCTGTAATTCGAAACAAAGTCCCTCCGTCCCTCTTCCCTCCTCATTTTGCTCTGATCTATATAGTTGCATTTAAATTGCACTACTTACTGTATCTGTCAAAAAGTGTTTCCCAGTGCTAAACCTTTCATTCAATTTCTAAATTGCTGCATTTGTAAATTCCAAAAGTAAAATGAAATCCACATTAATAAAGTGTGTACAGGCTGCAGTGTTATACTATAAACATGGATAGCCGCACCAAACATTAATGTAAACCAATATATCACCTTCAGATACACAATAATGCAATATATTAAAAATTATACACAATGTCCGCCAATTCAAAAAAGTGATTGCTATTGCATCGTCACTCTCCTTTAAGTTCAAAATTCCAATTCAGTGCTGTGCATGCTTCCACCACAAATATTGTGCGTGATCCTCCACCTTTCAAAATTCTCACCAGATAATACTAATAATGAGCGTTTATCATCCAATCCTCTATTATGTTCTCCCTCTGGGTAGTCATCATGTACGTGGTCATCCAATATCACCAAGTATCTCATGCTGACTATTATGGGTTCCAGTGGCGGCTGATGCTCCATTTTTTCGGGGTCTGATTGGTCGTTCCGTCAGTCAAAATCCCCCCCCTCCTTCAGTCGGTCGGTCCGTCCAGTCAAAATCCCCCCCCCCCCGTCACTAGGTTGATCGACAATACAACACACAACCCCCCCGTCGCTTGCCCATCCATCCGCCTACCAGCCCCGCACATACCCCATCTAGGTTGCAGGCAGCTTCAGTGGCTTCCCCCTGCGTCTCCTCCTCAGTCGCTTCTCCTCTTGGCCAATCAGGTCTCAGGACCCACATCCTGATTGGCCGGGAGGAGAATCAGGAAGACAATAGGGAATAATAATTCGCTATTGTCACACAACTGGGTGGGCTCACTGCACCCTGAGCCCACCCTTTTTTGAGGCCAATTAGAGCCTCAGGCTCTAATCATGTGCTTCAAAAAAAAAAAAACCTATTTAAATCCATGCATCCCTAAGGCCTGATTCACACCTATGCATTTTTGGTGCTCTTTGCATTTTGCAGATTTGCACTGCAGGATGTGTTCCATAGGAAACCATGTTAAATGGACTGCAGTGCAAATCTGTAAAATGCAAAAAACACTAACAATGCATAGGTGTGAATCATCAGGCCTTATGGACGGGCTGCCACTGAATTTGGAGTGTTTTATCTTTTGAGCACCACATTACAAGTCTTGCTCCATATGCTGAATGTATTCCAAAAATTACAAAATTGCAATATGTTGAATAAAATCAGCATGTTGAGCAAGAAGTTTTGTAATGTGGTGCCTTTCCTAGATGGAGAGTTTATAAATATAAACAGAAAAGCAATAAAATAAAAATGACCTTGGTTATGGTTTCCTTTTACATCTCCACCACCATTACCAGTGTCACTTTTTTCCCTTTCAATACATCATTGTTCCCCAGGCTAAGTGGCTCATACAATATAAAATGCATGGGAAGCTGGAAGTGTTTTCTAAGTACCGTAATCAACCTATGGTAATGTTTCTATTGGGACACTGGTCAAGCATTGTGGGGTCAGAGCCGACTCCAGCTAGAGTTGAGGACACAGTAATGTCTACTATCTGCTCCCTGCTGCTACAATACTGTTTGTGTTCCTTGGTCTGCTTCATTCTACCCTTGAGATTTCTTCCAATGAATCTGTTTGGATTATTACTTTGACTCCTTCTCACATTCACTTCCATCCCGTTTACTGTGCAATGTTCAGGCCAAATTACAAGCATCACAAAATATCAAAGTGAAAAAAACACACCGGCTACAATTCCTGCAGGCTCCACCGTGGCATGTGCTATTTCCACTTACACAAAGGGAAAGTCTCCACTCCATGCACTAAAAAATATGGCAAAGCAACAGTAAATTATTATGGCTATCATTTTCTCTTATTGCATCATTAATCTTTTCTTTTTTTTTGTTATAGATGAGTGGAAGAAAAAAGTAAGCGAGTCCTACACGGTTATTGTGGAGAGGCTGGAAGATGACCTTCAACTTAAAGAAGTCGAGCACACCGAACTTAAAATGGTGTTCACGTAAGTTCAAACTATAATTGTTTGCTATACATTTAATTATATTCATTATTATATATTATTTCTTATATTCATTGTATATATTTTAACAGGTAATATTTGTAGTATATTTATTATATTTTAGATCGTGAGCTCCATGAGCAGGGCCCTCCTATTCCTTCTGTATTGAAATGTATTGTAATTGTACTGTCTCCCTTTATATTGTAAAGCTCTGAGCAAACTGTTGGCGCTATATAAATGTATAATAATTATAATTGTGTCATACAGAAATGCAATACTTCTGCTTTCCATTTATATATTACTTATGTATAATTTAAACTCTCTAATGTGAGGTGTTCTCAAGATTAGCTTCTTCAATTTCCTGTTTAAATGACATTGGCAAAATTTTAACTTCCCAGGAGGACTTTCAAAACTTAAAGTGGTTGTAAAGGCTGAACGTTTTTATCTTCATGAAGGTAAAAAACACCCCCCCGGGTCACCATCTTGCTCGCTCAGTTCTGCACTTAACCCATGCAGGTCACGTCTGCGGCTTCCACCCTCTGTGTCCCGGCCAATTGGGTCTTCGGACTCCCGGCCAATGTTGTCTTAGGGGAAACATGAAGGCATTAGCGAATATTAATTTGCTAATGTCGAACAACAGGGTGGGCTCAGGGTGCAGTGCTCTACACCCCAAGCCCACCCTGTTTTGAAGCCAATTCGAGCCTCTGGCTCTAAACATGTTCTTCAACAAAAAAAATCCCCATTGGAATCCATGCGCCCTGCATGTAGATTAGGGGCCGGGTGCATGGATTAAGGGGAGCAATGCCCCTGCGCCCCTAATGAGTGGCCGCCACTGGTAAAAAACCTTCAGTGTGCAACTCCCTCCTCAGCTCCCCCTAATACCTACCTAAGCCCAGTCCTGATCCAATGATGTGCAGAAGACCTGAGGCTCTTTTGGGTCTCTCCCTCCTGATTGGCTGAGATGCATCAGCGGGAGCCAATGGCTCCCGCTGCTGTCACTCACAGCCAATGAGGCAGGAGCGGGGGGCAGGGCTGAGTCTTATGGACGCAGAAAGCTGGCTCTGGAGCAAGCATGCAGGAGTGCCCTCACAACAAGCGGCTTGCTATGGGGCACTCAACAAGCAGGAGGGGCCCAGAGTGTCGGCGGGGGACCCAAGAAGAGAAGGATCAGGGCTGCTTTGTGCAAATGAGAGAGCTGGTAAGTATAACATGTTTGTTATTTTTTTAAAATAACATTATTTCAATCACTTTAAATGTTGGAGCATTTGTTATTGAGAAGGGTTTGTCCTGAACTCATCCGCTGTTTTAAACTTTTTAATGTATGTTTTCTGCCTTAAAGCAGGCACCATAAAGAGGTGCCATCCATTACCTTTGCTATATAGAAAACCATCCTTTGCGTGCTTCTCTGAAATTGTTTAGTTGGTTAGCTTAAAGTGGAGCTCCAGTGGTTTTTGTGTTTATTAAAAGTCAGCAGCTACAAAAAGTGTAGCTGCTGACTATTAATAAACACACACTTACCTGTCCCAAGAACCGTTGCTTCTCTCCCTTTCCTCTCCACGTTGCTGGCATTTCAACTGTGGGCACCCGGCTGTGACAGCTTGCGGCTTCACAGACGCGCGCACACTATGCACAAGTGAGCTGCGCTGCGCCTGCTAAATGGTCCGGCAGTCTTCTTGGACCTGTGACGTGTCCCAGAATACTGCAGTGAGGGTGGGGAAGAGGAGAACTTCTGCTTGGATTGCCTAGGCGATCCGAGCAGAAGTGGTAGTGGGTACCTGTCAAAACTAGGTACCCACTCCCCCCAAAATGCAAAATTCAGTAAAAACACACTGACGTGAATTTTAGGACAAACAAACGCAATAAATTTGCACCGAGTAAATAAATACCCAACATGCCGAACCCGAAATTTTTCTGCACCCCATGAATTGGCGTCAAACTTCAGTACCCTATATTTTCTATAGGTGATGCTTCAGAAGCCACCTATAGGTATCAGTTTAGCGTTATGGAGGAGGTCTTGTGTTAGAATTATTGCTCTCACTCTGGCTTGCGCGGTGATATGTAACATGTGTATTGCAATCAACGTTTTCACATGTAGGCGCCCCGACGTATGCATTTAAGTTCGTGTGTGTGTAGATGTGGGGGGTGGAGGGGGCCTCAAAATTTTTTGGGGGGGATTTTATGATGTAACTTTATTTTTTGCAAAAAAAAAAAAAGCGAGTTCCTGCGCTGACGTACAGCTACGGCGATTCGCGGGAACGAGCTGACCTGCCGCAGTATAATGGCTGCGGCTGGTCTGCAACTTTTTTTTTCATCACATAGGGGACAAAAATGATTTTTTTTCATGACAGGTTCTCTTTATTGAGACCCTGCATGTCTCCCCTGTGCTCCACTAAATGTTTTGCAATGCAGATCACATTGCAAAACATTATTTCCTGGCTGAGCGAGCCGGGGACATGAAGGGCTTGACCCGGAAGTGTAGTCAGAGACGTCGCTTTCCAGGTCACAGCAAAAAGGGGAGGAGAGTGGACATGAGCCGCCGCCATCCGCAATGGAGTTCCCGGGCCCGCAGATGGGCATGCGGAGCCCAGTAAGCATGGTGGGGGCGTGTGCGGGGGGGGGCAGGCTGGAGACTGCCTGTCAGTTTCACACGCAATCTCCTAATTGTGCACTGTTTAAGATGTTTACTTTAGATGCAGCCAGTGACATCACCGGCGCATGAGCTCTGAAGCAGACCTGTAGCGTTCCTTCAGAGCCGTGCCGTAAACAGTGACTCCCACGCCTCGGCCATTCATACCGCTGAAGCCCACGAATCCGGAAGTAAGACTGGGCTTTAGCGGTAACCACACGCTGCTGGAGGGCTGTGTTTACTAGCACATTGTGTCTTAAACTGTCCTGGGCCCAAATTTTTTTTTTTTGCTGCGGTTTACTACCTTTTTAAAGGATGACACCTACTTAAAGTTGTTCTAAAGCCTTTAAGGCCTTTAAGGTGTGTTACCTTAATGCATAGAATGCATTTAGGTAAAAAACCTTCTGTGCTACAGGATCCCTCGCTTATGCTTACCTGAGCCCGACTTTGATCCAGCTCTGTGCACGAGAGCAGCGGCTCTTTAGGCTCTCTCCCTCCTCACTGGGCAGTTTAATAGCAGCAGGAGCCGTTTGCTTTCGCTGCTGTCAGGCAAATTCTGTGATGAGGGAGTGTGGGGCGGGGCTGAGCTGCCCTGTCTGTTTCTATAGACACAGACAAAGCAGCTTGGGAGCAAGCCCACATGAGTACCCCCATAGAAAGCAAGGATCACCGGAGGGGAACCTGAGAAAAGGAGGATCCAGGAGCGCCAAAGGGGGACCAAAGAAGAAGAGGATTGGGGGTGCTCTTTGCAAAACCATTACACAGAGCAATTATGACATGTTTATTATTTTAATGCAAAAGAACCTGACGCTTTAATATCACTTTAATTCCAGAAAAAGGTCATAGTAGTTTTATCAACTGCAATTTACACCATTTTATCACAGAGAAAGGGATCTGAAGTATTCAGTTTTGGTATTTAACATTATAGTAGCAACTGTAACTTACATTATTTATCACTGAGAAAGGGTTCATAAAAACATCTTATGAACAATTTAGCTAAAATATTATGTAAGGAAGCATAGCCTTTATCAACTGGAGCCCTATATAATTTATATTGCAAAGTTTATTCAGTTTAGGTACCTAAGTGTTGTAAATGTAGAAAGGATGAGAGTGCCATAGCACTCGTTAAAGTTCAAGTCAATTCTTATTTTACGGGAAAATAAGCCATGAATATAAGCCAACGCATTTCAGGGGCTCAAGGGGAATAAAAGCATAAGATTCTGCAGCTGTAACAGGGCGCCAGTGACCAGTTACAACCACAGATCTAATTTTCAGTGTTTCTTCTTCAGTTTTATCCTCTTTTATTTCTATCACGTTGAGCCCTGATGAAGTGGTAGCTTTGAGCCCTCGAAACTCATTGGCTTATTTCCATGGTTTATCTTTATGTACAATAAAAAATGAGGGGACTTAACTAGTTCTATGGTGCTTTTATCTCTTTTTACAGGGTATTTACGCTTTTGCAGACTAATTGGCATAATACCTACATTATATTTTTTACATGTACCTATTTGCATAGCATAACTTAAAAAAAAAAAAATTACGCTTAACATTTATGATGCTCTTTTTTGGAACTTCCACCAAGGAAAACATTCTAATTAGTTCTCCTTGTCATGAGAGATGCTGGGAAGCTTTGTTTTCCATAGCTAACCCTGTTTGGAGGCAGATATCTCATCATTTGTACTAGATTTGAACCCTATCTTAATAAAAAGCTTAGGACAGGGATGTCCAACCTTTTGACCTTCCTGGGCCACACTGGAAGAAGAAGAATTGTCTTGGGCCGCACAAAAAATACACTAACAATATAGCGAGCTGATGAGCAGAAAAAGTTGGGCAGATCATAAGATAAAGTGATTGTAAAGGCTGTTTTTTTTTTTTAATAAATAACATGTTATACTTACCTCCTCTGTGCAGTTGGTTTTGCACAGAACAGCATAGATCCTCCTCTTCTCGGGTCCCTCTTTGCTGCTCCTGGCCCTCTCTCCTATTACGTTCCCCCTCAGCCAGCAGCTTTCTATGGGGGCACCCGAGCCAAATCAGAGCTCAGTGTACCATTCATACACGGAGCCCCGACCCAGCCTCACCCCCTCTCTTC
Organism: Glandirana rugosa; assembly: GCA_018402905.1. Classification (NCBI taxonomy): domain Eukaryota; kingdom Metazoa; phylum Chordata; class Amphibia; order Anura; family Ranidae; genus Glandirana; species Glandirana rugosa. Next base: position 85,802 of record BLSH010203482.1, read on the forward strand.
CCTGATTGGCTGACTGATTTTGATTGACAGCCACGGGAGCCATGGCGCCGCTGCTGTGTCTCAGCCAATCAGAAGGAGTGTCTGGGACAGCTAAGACACTCGTGGACATCACTGGAGAGAGAAGGGGCTCAGGTAAGTAATTAGGGGGTGCTGGGGAGGTTGCTACACACAGAAGGTTTTTCATCTTAATGCATACATTAAGATAAAAAACAGTCTGCCTTTACAACTCCTTTACCAATCACTGATATAGATAATGTACCTATCTGAGTAATAAAACTTAATTTTTTGTATTTTTTTTTATTCTAAAAGTATAAAAGGGCAACATAAAACTAGTGACTCACGATTTGACATGGCTTTTGATGAACTAATGCTGTCTGGTCCGATGAATGGAGTAACAATTCTCAAGGCGCTTATCAGATATTTTGGTTCTAATTTGGCCCTTCCTGTGCTTCATCCTTGAAAATAGTTGCTCACAAATATAGGTGATGCCGAAAACCGATGACATAAATAAGGCACGATTGTGAAGAGTGGAAGATTTTTCTTTAGGAAGATAAAACTTATAAAAGTCCAGTAAAGAGACAGTCAAATTTTTCTTTGGCCGAATGTGTTCCCTAAGGCCACTTGCACACTGGGGCGGGCGGGCGTTAGGGGTAAAGCGCCGCTAGTTTTGGGCTTCTCCATTCTATGTTAATGAGAACTAGCCTGTTCTCAGCCCAGCTATTGGGACAGATCACACTGAGCTAGTTGAAAAATGCTAGAAGTCAGCCATGACACCTACTCCTCAGAACGTCTAAATAATAAGAAATATATACTGTGTATATATATATATATATATATATATATATATACACGGTATATTAAAGGTTTTTAGTTATGCTATGTGTACAGGAACAATTAACAAACGTATAGTTTCGTTTTCTCAAATTTGACTACAAATATGGAAGTACATTAATAAACTTAGAAACCTAGCTACTTAAGGACCGAAAGGATTTCCCACCTTAGGACCAGAGCACTTTTTGCGATTTGGCACTGCGGCACTTTAACTGTCAATTGCGCGGTCGTGCAACGTTGTACCCAAATTAAATTTGTGTTCTTTTTTTCCCACAAATAGAGCTTTCTTTTGGTGGTATTTGATCTCCTCTGTGTCATTTCTGATCACCGCTATAAACAAAAAAAAGAGCGACAATTTTGCAAAAAAACAATATTTCTTACTTTTTGCTAAAATACATATCAAAAAATGTATAAAAAAACAAATGTATTCATCAGTTTTGGCCAATTTATATTCTTCCTCATATTTTTGGTAAAAAAAAAATTGTAATCGGCTTTTATTTTTGCACAAAAGTTGCCGCATTTGCAAACCATGAGAATTAATTGGCATTTTTACAATTCTTTTTTAGTAGTAATGGCGGACATGTCAGACATTTTTGACACTTTTTTGGGACCAATGACATTTATACAGCGATCAGAAATGTAAATATCCACTGATTACTGTGTAAATGGCATTGGCAGGGAAGGGCTTAACCTGCAGGGGGCGCTCTAGGGGTTAACTGTGTTCCCTGTGTGTGTCCTAACTGTATGGGGGCTGGGCTGCCAGGGGCACTAGAGAACTAACTGATCCCAAGTACAGGGGTCAGTAGATCTCTGACATGCTGCCTGTCAGAACGGGAACCGCCGCGTTTACATCCCCGTTATCCCCGTTTTGGCTCTGTCACAGGCCACCGCGGGTCGCCAGCGGATATCGAGTCCGCCCGACCCGCTGCCCCACTCAGTGACGACTATAAGCGGCGATTCGCGGGACAGAGCCACGCTGTCGCTGCTTATAGTCGCTACGGTTAAGTGGTTAAACTGAATAAAACTTCAGTTGGTAAAGGCTATTCCTTATAATTTTTTTAGCTAAGTAGTTCAAAAGATGTTTTATATGGCACTTGTATGATTTATACATCCACTAAAATAATCTGGGGCTCATGAGATCACCCCAGGTAACATAGAGGACCAAGGATTTGGTCCAGCGCTGAACTAACACATCTCTTTTAAATTCCTAAGGTGGCTGAAGGCCACAAGGAAGAAAATAAAGTGTTGCATTGGGCCCAAAAAAACACCAGTTTGACATGACTGTTCTTGAGCGTTGCTGTGGGACATGCCATCATGACCAGGAACCTCATACTCAGTAAGCACCTTGTGTTCCTGAGTTAAGCAACAGGATTGCAAATTGTAGACTTGTAGATTCCTACTCCAGCTCTAGCTGCGCAACAAAGTCTTTAAAATCCTTTCAAGGGTTGTGTATACTCCGTCCACCTCTGTTGGTTGCTCAGGCCTTTGGGAATCATCCATTTTTAAGGGTCACCATGTGTTACACTACAGCAGGCTTCACATTCTTCCCTGGCATCACTATCTGTGGTATGGCAATATGGACTCACTGCCTGTGTCATGATTACTATATAACATAGCACTGTCAAAGCTGTGTAGACAAAGATTTTTCACCTCTTAAAGTTTCTCCATACTTCCTTTGGTAGCTGACACTAATGTAATTATATTCTACTGCGAGCCAGTTCTGCACAGGAACCTAGAGACCTGCAAGGTCCAATATAATGTAGGGCGATTACTAGCAGTGGTCACTTCCGGCAATTTAGGAGTTATTATTCTATGGTAAGCAAAAGGGTCAAATGCTTCATGGAGATCCTCAACCCCATATCCAGATTTACATCTATGGTAAATGTTTGGGGTAAGCATAGCCCACCTTTATCATGTTGACATTAAAGTCTAAGCCAAAATTAAAACAAAAAAATCAGCAGAAGGAACATATCTTCCTGTACAGTCGGTCCCTTGTGCTGATATCTCTTTTGTTAGGTGACATTTTGCTCCATCTATGCGCCCCCCCAATTTTCATTGCGATTGTGCAGTGCAACTTTGATGTGGTTTCCATATTCTGTAGGTGCCAATACTGTGCTGGAATAGCACCAGAGTAGTACAGGAACCTTTTCCAAAATTCTGAGTGACTCAAGTCGCATCTGTGTGAGCAGGACCTTGAAATGGTTGTAAAAACTAAAGGTGCATTCCCTGCATTAGGGTAAAAAACCTTTTAGGTCCAGCTTGGGGGCGATCGTGTGCCACCGCACGCTCCCTGAGCGGGGCCGCAGGCCGGGCGGACTCAATGTCGGCCAGCGACCCGCGATCACCTGTTAGAGAAGAAAAGCACGGAACCGCCAATGTAAACACAGCAGTTCCCAGCTGTGTCAGGCGGCATGACAGATCTACTGACCCCTGTCATCGGGATCAATTATATCTCATCCCCCTGGCAGGCCAGCCCCCACACAGTTAGAACACGCCTAGGGAACACAGTTAACCCCTTGATTGCCCCCTGCAGGTTAACCCCTTCCCTGCCAGTGACATTTATACAGTAATCAGTGGCTATTTAAATTTCTGATTGCTGTATAAATGTTAGTGGCCCCAAAAAAGTGTCAAAAATGTCCGACATGTCCGCCGCAATTTCGCAGTCCCGATAAAAATCGCAGATCGCCACAATTACTAGTAATAAAAAAAATTTGTAAAAACGGCATAAGTGAATTCTCATGGTTTGTAAACGCGGCAACTTTTGTGTAAACCAATCAATAAACGCTGTTTGCGGTTTTTGTTTTTTTTTTACCACAAATCATGTAGAAGTATATATATCACCCAAAACTGATAAATACATTTTTTTTAAGATATTTTTTGGACATTTATTTTAGCAAAAAATAAAAAATATTGTTTTTTTTTTTTTTTTTCAAAATTGTCGCTCTTTTTTTTTGTTTATAGCGGTGATCAGAAGTGACGTAGAGGTGATCAAATATCACCAAAAGAAAGCTTTATTTGTGGGGAAAAAAAAGAATGCCAATTTAATTTTGGGTACAACGTCGCACGACCGTGCAATTGTCAGTTAAAGTGACACAGTGCCGAATTGCAATTATTGCTCTGGTCCTAAAGTGAGAAATCCTTCTCGGGCTGAAGTGGTTAAAAAGAACCTTTAGTTTGCCTTTAATATCACTTTAAACAACCTTATCATTATACTTACCTACCTATGGAATCAGAGGGAATTTATATATAAAATTGCCATGCAACTACAGTATGAAATGAGGTCTTCTCTTTATTTGGTTCACTGTGCTTCTATAAGCCGTAGTTCTGTTCTGGATTTCACTGTTCTGGTTTCCAAGCTTTCCCCTTTTAGCTGCATCTGCTCAGGCTGTAGGCTTCCAGTCCCCGGAGACAGGTGCATGTAGATTGTAATGTTGTGCAGTATATCACAGGCACGCAGAAGCAGATTAATTGGCTGGGGGATTTAGGAAACAATTCCTCTTCTCTTGCCAAGGTTGTGGAGTAATAGAGAGGTTAATACGCAGTATATGTACCATCCTTGACACGGCGCATTCCAGAGGACCAGAACTAGATGGCAGATTCTGCTGCCTCACTCGGGTTTCTGAAAGGCAGAATACACTTTACAAGTGAAGGACCGTAGTTTTTAATTTCCTCTATAATTGTCAAAATAGAGTGTAGATTCCACTTCCGCCTTTTGGGATTTTTATGACATTGAAGGGAAGGTGTAGCTGTTTTGTATGTGATTTTCTTTCTTTATATGGGTCAGAACTGAAAAAAGTAAATGAAAATGAAATATTGCATATCATTTTTTTTACATCTTTATAATCAGCCAGCAGTTGTAGCTTTTGGCTTGTTTCATGCGTTTTCCAGATTTTCCTTGTCTGCTTTGTTGTAAAAAATCTTGCCATTCATAGAGCTGAAAAGCTTAAAGGGTAAATCCACTTCCATGGGGAAAAAATACTGCAAATAAAAGAAAAAACAATATTGTGTATACAGTTGCAACACAAGTGACATTGTGATTGAATGTTATTAAAAATTACCTTTACTTTTCAATCTGCAGCTTTGTAATTTTCTGTGAAATGTAATATGGCTACCTGGAGGCTTTCTGTACACATAATGTATACAGAACGCCCCTCAGATATGTAATTTCCTGCTTGTGTGATTGGCTCACTGATTTACCCAGAAGTCTGCACGAAGATGCAAGTCACATTTCAGACATCCCCTGCAAATTTTTAGGGAGATACTCCCAAAGGCAAATCACATCTAAAGGGATGCAGATTTTCCTCATTAGAGCCCTGCAGGCGCAGCAGCTGATTGATAATTATGAAACTTCTGACAAAGCGATCCACAACTTGGCCCCCAGCTACATCACTAACCTAGTCTTAAAATACCAAAATAAGACTCCTTTCATACTGAGGCAGTTTTCAGGCATTTTAGTGCTAAAAATATTGCCTGTAAAGCACCTGAAAACTGCCTCTCAATTCTCCCCAGTGTGAAAGCCCGAGTGCTCTCACACTGGGGCGGTGTGCCTGCAGGACGGGGAAAAAAGTCCTGCAAGCAGCATCTTTAGGGCAATGTATACACTGCTCCCAGACTACCCCTGCCCATTGAAATTAATGGGCAGCACTTCCAAAGCACCACAGGCATTTTTAACCCCTTCTTGAAGGTTAAAAAATGTCTAGCTAGCGGCCGAAAAGAGGTAAAACACCGCTAAAATTAGCGGCACTTTACCACTGACTCCCACACCGCCACAGTGTGAAATGGCTCTAATTGTTTTCTTCATCCCTCTCAAGACCTCCTGCTCTGTAGCTGCCTCGTCCCCTCCTCCCATGCTTGCCTCCAGGACTTCTCCCGAGCCTCTCCAATCCTGTGGAACACATCCACCTCTCCTCCCCTTCTTGTTGCTGACCCGGAAGTGAAGTCACTTCTGAGTCCCTGTTGACAGTTTCCTCGGCCACCAAGGTCGGAAAAGAATGTAATGCAGTGCTATGTGCATTGTATTACATTCAGTGGAGCACAGGGGAGACATGCAGGATCTTTTAGACCCTGGATGTCTCATTAAAGAGAACCTGTCAACAAATAAATCATCACATAAGGGTTTTTTTGTCCCCTATGTGATGGGAAATAAGTTAAGTAAAAAGAAAACATTTTTTTAATTGTAAAGAAATTAAAGTTACATCCAAGCACATAAAATCCCTCCGCCTTCCAAAAAAAATCTAGGCCTCCCACCCCCACATATACACACGTACAAATGTAAACCGACGCGGCGGGGTGCCTATGCCTGAAAATGTTGATTGCAATATACATGTATTTCCCCACACGTGCCGCAATGAGAGCAATAATTCTAGTGCCAGACCTCCTTCATAACACTAAACTGATGGCCTATAGGGGGCTTTTAAAGCATTGCCAGGCATGTGCTGGCCATCGGGTCCACCGGGAGTTTCCCGGTGGGCCGATGGCTCAGTGGGCCGGCCTCACTATCACAGGGGCCGGCCGTTCTGTGGAGCAATCTGGAGATCTACCCGTCAATCACACACAGCTGACGCCTGACGGGTAGATCGGGATTGAGCATGCAGAGTAGCGCAGGAAGCGGCTGTGTAATTTCTCTGTCATGTCACGCTGCTCCCCGGTGGCCCCGCCCCCTCCTCTCTTCTCATCCTTGCCAATTTGCTTGTGACATCACCTGGGATAGATGAGAAGAGAGGAGGGGGCGGGGCCACCGGGGAGCAGCGTGACATGACAGAGAAATTACACAGCCGCTTCCTGCGCTACTCTGCATTAAGTAAATACTGTGCCCATGTGCCCTGATGTCTGTACCCCATGTGCCCTGATGTATGTGCCCCATGTGCCCTGATGTAAATGCCCCATGTGCCCTCATGTATGTGCCCCAATGTCCTGATGTGCACTGATGTATGTGCCTCATTTGCCCTGATTTATGTGCCCAATGCCCTGATGTATGTGTCCCATGTGCCCTGATGTATGTGCCCCATGTGCCCCATTTGACCTGATGTATGTGCCTCAATGCCCTGATGTATGTGCCTCAATGCCCTGATGTATGTGCCTCAATGCCCTGATGTATATGCCCTGATGTGCCATCATGTATGTGCCCTGATGTATGTCCCTCATTTGCCCTGATGCATGTGCCCAATGCCCTGATGTATGTGCCCTACATGCCCTGATGTGTGTGCCCAATGCCCTGATGTATGTGCCTTGATGTGCCCTGATGTATGTGCCCTGATGTCTGTGCCCCATGTGCCCTGATGTATGTGCCATGATGTATGTGCCCTGTTGTGCCATGATGCTTGTGCCCTGATGTGTCCCATGTGCCCTGATGTAATGTGCTCCATGTGCCCTGATGTGCCATGAAATATGTGCCCTGATGTGTCCCATGTGCCCTGATGTAATGTGCCCTGACGTATGTGCCCCCTGGTGTATGTGCCCTGATGTGCCATGATGTATGTGCCCTGATGTATGTGCCTCGTAGTACCGTGTTGTCCCGTGTATGTAGTACCGTGTATGTAGTCCCGTGTACCCCGTGTCTGTAGTCC
>BLSH010203482.1:123204-152706 GCA_018402905.1 Glandirana rugosa
CTTTTATGTAGTCCCCAGCCGCCACTGGACCCAACACTGTTTTTTCTTGTTTTGCAAGAGGTCCTATTAAAGTCTATACCAGGGATATGAGATTAGTGGACCTCCAGATGTTGCAGAACTACAAATCCCATGAGGCATAGCAAGACTCTGACCGCCACAAGCATGACACCCAGAGGCAAAGGCATGATGGGACTTGTAGTTTTGCAACAGCTGGAGGTCCGCTAATTGCATATCCCTGGTCTATACCAATCCCCTATCTAGGTTAAGGGTCTGGGATAAGTGAAATGAATCCCTGCCCATTTGTTTATAAACAGAATGAAACAGCTGGGAACTGTCATTTAATGGCAATCTAAATGATTTTTTTCTTTCTAAACGCTAGTTTTTTTGTAGTGGTACAGATGTGTGACTTCACAGGCAGAATAAGGGAAACCCTGATGTATTTTCATAGCTCCCAACTGTCCCTGATTTTGAGAATGTGTCCCTCTGTCCCTCATTCGTCTTTATTTCTCATTTTGGTCTGATGCATAAACCTATATATAAAATGCACTATTTATCTATCAAAATGTCTTTCCCAGTGCTAAACCTTTCATTCAGTTTCTAAATTGCTGCATTTGTACATTTAAAAAGCCAATATAAAGGAATAGTAGTGGTAAAAAAAGCACTTGTGGGTTTAACTAATATTTTTTTTTTGTATAATTCTCCTTTAATGGGGCGTGGCAGGGGGTGTGTCCTATGTCTACATACTTTTGCTAATAGGTGTCCCTCATTCCCATCTCAAAAAGTTGGGAGGTATGGTATTTTATTTAACGGAATTTTTCATTTTCAATCTTTCACTTTCAAACATTATTATAATCGTTGATCCCCGGCCAAACTGAATTGTAAAGGTTTTTATTTTTGCTTTGGTATATGTTTCCCAGGGCAGCGCCCAGCCCCTTATGCCATTTGTTTGACAAACCCTTGCTTATTAGCGTCTAACTGAATTCTAAGCTTCAGTGGAGTTTGGATTCAGCATATGAAGTTCATTAAAGTTTGATGAACCTACTCCTAACTGAACCCACGCTCATCACTAGCTAGAATAAGTACCAAGAGTCTTTGTATGTATGTATGTGTGTGTTTTTATATTATCTTATAAAAATGAGAGGATCACCAGGTATTGTTTTAATAAAAACTGAACATTTAAAAATATTGAAAATGGCTTTTGAAACTGACATTTTATGATTGGTTTTACATATATTTTAAAATATTCTTTATTTTGTTTATTTCTTTTTTTATATATATATATTTCAGTATTGCTTGGGGTCCCGGATATATTAAATAAGCTAATGTGTTTTATAAGTAAAGTTATCCTTTAAACGTGCATTTCTTTAATGAACGCACAGCAACACAACACCATGCAAAATACACCTCTAAATGTGGATTAACTCACTATCTCTCTAGCTAAAGAATTAAATCACCGGGGAAAAGAAAGCAAATGCTAGATCACAAAATTAAAAGTGATAATGTTTTCCTCTGTGATAATTTACTGCATCTGTTTCAGCGCCGTTCTGACGGCGGTGCTTTGGGAATTCTGCAAGCTTATCTGGCGAAACAGAACTCTAGTAAGCCGCCTGCAGTAGAAAAGCAAAGCAAGTCAGAGCTTGGCATTACACAGCAACTAAGGGGATCACTGATGCTTTAAATGTTTTATAAAGTTTTCAATTTCAGTTGAAACCAGTATTAAAGCTAAACTTCAGGCAGATATATACAAATTAATGCAGCTGTGTGATCAATAATACATAATTTAACCACTTAAGGACAGAGACTTTTTGAGATTCGGTGTTTACAAGTTAACATCAGGTTTTTTTGCTAGAAAATTACTTAGAACCCCCAAACATTATATATATTTTTCTATCACCCTAGAGAATAAAATGGCAGTCGTTGCAATACTTTATGCCACACCGTATTTGCGCAGCGGTCTTACAAGCGCCTTGTAAAAAGTTAAAAAGAAAGACATCAGTAAAGTTAGCCCAATTTTCCCATATTATGAAAGATAATGTTACGCCAAGTAAATTGATACCCAACATGTCATGCTTCAAAATTGCGCCCGCTCAGTCCGCCCTAGGTGGCTACCTAGGTAGCCTAGTGGTAGCGCTGGCCCTGCTCTACAGCAGAGCATAGACTTGAAAAGGGAGAAGCAGCAAAAGAATCCAGTCAGTTGTGCTGCAGTTCTATGTGCAAAGAACATGCTGATAGGAGGGGAGAGCAGAGTGACAGAAAGATAAGCTGATCAATTTGCTGTTTGTGAGTACCAGCCTGTACCTACCACCCCCTAATTACTTACCTGAACCCCATCTCTTTCCAGCGATGTCCATGAGTGTCTTAGTCATCCGGGACTCTCCTGATTGGCTGAGACACAACAGCAGCGCTATTGGCTCACGCAGCTGTCAATCAAAGTTAGTTAGCCAATCAGTAGAAAGAGGGGGTGGTGCCGGGTCGGGACTCCGTGTCTGAATGGATCTGGTCGGGTGCCCCCATAGCAAGCTGCTTGCTGTGGGGGCACTCGACAGGAGGGAGGGGCCAGGAGCAGGGAAGAGGGACCCGAGAAGAGGAGGATCCGGGCTGCTCTGTGCAAAACCACTACACAGAGCAGGTAAGTATAACATGTTGATTATAAATAAAAACATTAAAAAAAAACAAGACTTTACAATCACTTTAATTACGAAGCCGTTTTTTAGTGTACTGATAGTTTGACATTTAATGAATCCATCATGCAATAGTATACCCAAAATCATTTTACACCATATCATTTTTTTGACAGAACTTTCTTTTGGTGGAATTTAGTAACCACTTTTTTTTATTCCTTGCTATATAAAAGGAAAACAACCACATATTTTGAAAAGCACCTGTTTATTTTTTATTTAGAAACATGTAACATAAATGCAAATAAAAAAATGTCAGGCAGTGTAAACCCCCCTTTTGAGGAATGATCATTCATTCATTAGTTCCTCCCCCGTCTCTTGTAAGAAGGATGGGAGCACCACACCAGCTTGTACAGACCTTTCCAATACAAGTTCCTGCACCATTCTAATTTTAGCCCTGATGAAGAGGGAGTGCTGAGCCCCAGAAATGTGTTGGTGTTCCAAAATAAAAATCTTTAAAGAGATTAGAGATAAGTCTGGACAAGCTGCTGTGGCACTTACATCCTTTCAAAACTTCAACAAACTCCTCTGGTGTTCCAGCAAGACCCTACAGTTGCTGATGAGCAGCCTCTAGGACCATAAACCACCCATCGCGTTAAAATACATATGCATAAGGTTCAGCGCTCCTATATCACAAAGATTGCATCTGTCCATTGTTAGAGGAAGGAGTGATCTCTCCAATGTAAACAGTATGCTGTACATCAGTACTAGAGTAATACAGTGTGAAGACACAAGGTTTATTTCGGGAAATGGAAGGTTATAATTTGTGTTTATTGTGATTAGTCATTATAGCAATCACATGGTACAGAGCAGTTCAAACTGGCTCTGTACATTGTGTCTGTGACTCGGTTCACCACCATTGTGCACATATGCGATGACAGGCATTGCATGTGATTCGCACCGCATTGCTGTGCAGATCACATGCGATGTCTGTACGATGCAAATTTCAGCCATGCAAACTGTATGACTGAAATTGCATCGCATTCGCACCAAAATGGTGGAGGACCCTTTTTTGGTCCACACTGAAACCGGATTGCAAGGGATGTTCACGCCTATGCGATCTGATTTTGCACTATTTAACAGTTCTTACTGCGACGTGTGAACCGATTTGGGGGGGTGTCATTACCTTACCTGTTATACAAGCTGTACACTCACTACTTTACATTGTAGCAAAGTGTCATTTCTTCAGTGTTGTCACATGAAAAGATAGAATAAAATATTTACAAAAATGTGAGGGGTGTACTCATTCTTGTGAGATACTGTATATGTATTGTATATTCAAATCTTATATATAATTATCAACCGGCCTCAGATACCAATATTCAATTCATCACATTGTAATGAATTATTGTGTTGAATTCATTCATTCCGTTCATACTTTTTAATAAATTTCATGCATATAGTATTATTAACATGTCATTTACTTATCCAACATTTCCACCAGAGGTTGACTGATGGCTGTGGTCCAACTTTGATCCAATCTGCTCACCTATGGTGCATTGTATGAGCTCAATGTACGAAATGGTGTAATGTTCAATTTAGTTCAGGTACTCCTTACACGGAGTCTAAACCTCAGGGTGTATTAATATATAGGATCAATATATAATATGCTATTATGCCTTGAGGGTTTTGTATTTCTATGAATACTGAATGGATTTAGTGTTATATTTTAACATTAGTGATGTTCTATAGTTAGTAAAGATTGTATTAAGAGATGTATGGACTCCAGAGAGAGAGATATCATTTTGCCCCCCTGTACAAATCATTAGTAAGACCTCATCTGGAATATGCAGTTCAGTTTTGGGCAACAGTTCACAAAAAGGATATCAGTGGAACTGGAGAAAGTGCAGAGAAGGGCAACCAATCTAATAAGAGGCATGGAGGAGCTCAGCTATGAGGAAAGATTAGAGGAACTGAATTTATTCTCTCTTGAGAAGAGGAGATTAAAGCGGTTGTCTACCCTCTAAAGTCATTTTTACCTACAGGTAAGCCTATAATAAGGCTTGCCTGTAATTAAAATGAATATCTCCTAAACCTGTATGGTTTAGGAGATATTCCACTTACAATGCAGACGCTGACGTCACGGCGCATGGGCATTGATGGCCCGGCGCATAGCGCCGCACCCTGATGGAAAGTCCACCGGAAAGACGGCCTCCCGCGCATGCGCAGGAGTGACTTCTCGTGGCTCCGGCCACTCATAGTGCCGGAGCCGACAACCCAGAAGAATGCACACAGCGAGATGTCAGCTCCCTCTGCAGGGACCGGGCAGCCCTGCGGGAGCTTCGTACTAAGGTATTTCATAATGAGCTAGTATGCGGTGCATACTAGCTCATTATGCCTTTGTCTTACAGGTTTTTTTTTTTTTTTTTAGTTTGGGTAGACAACCGCTTTAAGGGGGGATATGATCAACATGTATAAATACATAAGTTGTCCATCTACTGAACTGTGTGTTGAGTTATTCACTTTTAGGTCATCACAGAGGACAAGGGGACACTCTTTACATCTCGAGGAAAACAGATTTCAACCCCAAATATGGAAAGGTTTCTTCACAGTAAGAGCTGTGAAAATGTGGAATAGACTCCCCCCAGAGGTGGTTCTGTCCAGCTCAGTTTATTGCTTTAATGAAGGTCTTGATACTTTCCTAAATGTTCATAATATAACTGGATACTAACATTTATTGGTAATGTTGATCCAGGGAATATCCGATTGCCTCTCGGGAGATCAGGAAGACATTTTTTCCCCTGCTATAGCAAATTGGATCATGCTTTGCTGGGGTTTTTAACCTTCCTTTAGATCAACTGTGGGTATAGGATTGTGTATATGGGATTGTATGATTTTTTTTTATTGGTTGAACTAGATAGACTTGTGTCTTTTTTCAAACTAACTATGTAATTATGTAGAAATATATATTGTATATAAAATAAATATATATATATATATATATATATATATATATATATATATATATATATACTACATCACCTTCTTTTGGCACTCACAGCTATGGCAGTTGAAGGGGTTGGTATGGCTTAGAATTTACACTGATGCCAAGAGATCTGAGATGCTGAAAAGATTGTTGAACTAGTGGTGGTAGAGTGATTATTTGGAGAATTAAAGTGGTAGTAAAGGTTACAAAAAAAAAGCAAACTGCAAGGTAAAGGCACATTATGAAAGACAGCTTGAAACAAAGCCTTCCAGCGACGCGCTGTCACCACTGCAAAGGCTTCCATCCTCACCCAGTCTTCCTTCTGGGTTCGCCGGCTGCAGCCACTTGAATGGCTGAGCCACGATGATGTCACTCCTGCGCATGTGCGTGGGAGTCACGGCTGCGGCACGGAGCTCTGAAGGAATGGCATGGGTATGCAGTTCCTTCAGAGCACATGCGCTGATGACGTTACGGCTGCTGCTCCCTAGAATATCTCCTTAATGATGCACGCTTAGGAGCAGTGGTGGCACGTAATGCAGGGTGCAGGGGCACCTGATGATCCGGCAGCGGCGGCCGGAAAATCAGAGCTGGGTGCCGGAACGAAGAGCTCCCGCGCGCAGGTGAGGGAGTGACATCACGTGGCTCCGGCCATTCACAGTGCCAGAGCCGCGTACCTGGAAGAAAGAAGAGGACCATAATGTCAGCTCCCTCAGCGCTGACCGACTCAGGCTTTATTGTAAGCTTTCCTGTAGGTAAAAATACAGAGTTTGCTATAATTTTAATGTTAAAAGTAAATTCTCTGCACTGATGCCACCCTCTTTCCTGACAGCTTCTGTCCACTTCCCTGGTCCCTAGTAATGTACTAAATATGTCGACAGCTCTCCTGCTACTTGTCTTTGATTGAGACATGCTTTATGCTAAGATCAATGACAGTAGGGAGGTTGTCAGGTTGCCCCATCAATATTTTGTTATGGGGCCCAATGATCTGTAGTTACAGCTTGCCTTCGGGCTCACATACACTGTAATGCCTATATCTTCCATTCACTAAGAGGGCCTAATCTAGCAGCATAAAATTGAAAGATGGCGGCTTACTGTAGCCTCTGGTAGCAGAATTAAAAGGCAATTATTGATCGTTCATGCTGTTTTAAGACACAGTAAAGAACACAAATTGTATCTCCATTCCTTATAGCTAAAGGTGGAAATTGTAGGTCAGCGTTAAATTACACTTTTTGCTTTTTTCACCCCCTGTTATTGGCGCATTTCACGCAGTGATCACAGTGTAAAGCTTCTGATCATTTAATTTTGCCCAAGGACAAACACATTTCTTTTAAATCAACCCTATCCATCCATTGTCCATCCCACACCAAGCCTGACTGCCGATGTGTTCATGTCATTGTCTCTCTGTCATCGTGTCTTTGTCACACGCCATGTCTATTCTTTGCTCAGGCTGTGGACATTTTACTGCAACATGGAGCCTATGTCAATGTTCAGGACGCCGTCTTCTTCACTCCGCTACACATCGCAGCGTACAACGGTTATGAGCAGGTAAGGTATACCGAGTGAATGTAAAGAAAGATTATATAATTATATACAAACAGGTCACAAAACCTCAAGATGTAATTTTGGAGAAATATCCTGTTATGTGGAACAGCTTCCGTGCTTCCAGAGGTATACACATGTGTATAGATTTAAAAGATTAGGAGTTATGGTCCGTTTTCTTGTTCATGTAAAGGAGAAGTTGAACCAATATGAATTATTCTCAGTGTTTCTAGGTGTATCACAGTGGCTTTGGTATTGCTGCTCTCTCAACCAGGGTGCCACGGCACCCTGTGGTGCCATCAGGGTTTTTCAGGGGTACCCTGGCAAAATGCCTAAAAATTGTCCCAATTTGCCCAGAAATTGTCAACCAGCTGGCAGGTGGGTCAAGCCCATAGTTTCTTGTTACAGAAAGCCACAGGTTTTTATTGTGCTGCATTACAACCTTGGACACTTTTCTGGCCAGCCACTGATGGCATCACTGGTTTATAAGGAGCACATCGGGCACCTGCACAGCATCTTTGTTTTCCCCTCTCCATCAATTTTGGGGTCATCTTAGCTATGTGAGGGAAAAATAGTGGAATACTTGTCAGTACCAGTGTACAAAGGTATATTTGCTTTGTAAAAATAAAATCACCTCTGCTATCAGGTCTCCTATGTATGCGGATGCTGCTGCATTATGTAAACCTATTGGTTTAAGTTTTTCTTTTACATAAAGGCTGGTTTCACATGGGCGGTCTCTGTAATGCGCATCCGCCTGCTCAGCAAGGGATCTCTCTGCTGATCCCCACTGAGCAGGCAGATGACAGGTCCATGTCCAGTCCGCTATGCAGAGCAGACATGGACACAGCCCGCTGTTCTCCATTGGGCTGTCAGATGGAAATAGACTGCCTGTCCATTTCCAGCCGACAGTCATCCTATCCGTCGGACAGATGGTGAATTGATCCCCCATCTGACTGTTTTTGTCGAACAGGATCAAATGGAATGCTGGCGGGTGTCAGCGGACATGTCCACTGCTCCATAGAGAGCAATCAGGTCTGCCTGAAAAACTGACACGTTGACCTGATTGGACCACCCATGTGAAACCAGCCTTAAGTATGAGGTACCACGATCCCAAGCAGTGTATCTTGGGTATCTTAGACTCAATACAACTACAAAAACTTAACAGGCAGGCAATTTCGAGGGCCATGTTCCAAGTCCGTAGAATGTTCCTATCCCAATGGAAATCCGCCGATTTCGCGCACACACACTGAATTGATATGGGAGACACACTTTGTTTGGAAATATATATTTACCAGTATAGAGGTTGCCTAGGTACATTTGAAAAAGTATGTATCCTATGGCTTCATACTCCTAGTCCTCTAGATTTAATAACTAAAATGATTCAGTAATTGTTTGATTTGCATACTACCATTTAAAGCGTCAGTAAACCACAGTTAAAAGAAAAAAAAAATCCCTGCAAGGCAGTGTCATAATGCGCTAGTGTGCATCACATACTAGCACTTTATGAGAGACTTACCTTAAGGCCTCATGCACACTGAGGCTGATAAACAGACGTTCAGGGGCATTGGGACGTTTTTTCCAGCTACCCCTGAACTCATTTAATGTTATCTTATGTGTACATTTACACAGACTCATTTAGAGTCGTTTTTAGGCAGTTGCGTTTAGAGGCTGTTCTTTGAACGCCCCAAAACGGGTTCATACGCCAAGTTTACCGGCGTTTCAGACGTCGAACGCGGCAAAATGCCGCTAAACACGCCTGAATATGGCAACTCGTGCCCAGGAAAGTTTCATTTACAGGTGTTTCCATTTAAAAAAAATAAATAAAAAAAAAAAAATATATATATATATATATATATATATATATATATATATATAGAGTTTATTTCTATTTTTTTAAATGCTCCTAGACGTGAATGCGGCTAATCGCAGCACGCAAAGCGCTTCAAAACTGATGTTTTAGATGCCGGCTTCTAACTGTCAAGATAAAACCTTCAGGGGAGTTTGAAAAGCATCCTGTGTGCATGGAGCCTTAGACGAAGCCCTTCAGCGTCATGCTGTCAATGCTGAGAGGACTACCACCTTCACCCGGTCTTCCTTCCGGATGTGCAGCCTCTGGCTACAAGAGTTTACAGTACGGGCTCTGAAGGTCCGGCACAGTATGCTGAACCTTCAGTGTGCACAAACTCTGAATATCTCCTAAACAGTGCAAGCTTAGGAGATATTCACAGTACATACAGGTAAGCCTTATTACAGGCTTACCTGTAGGTAAAATATGAAAGAATGGGTTTACTACCACTGTAAGCTAATGGTAAGCTAATTGTACTTAACTCCCTGGCAAAGCAGATATCTCAATAATATTAGTACTGTATTATGTGAATGTATCACTCTA
Organism: Glandirana rugosa; assembly: GCA_018402905.1. Classification (NCBI taxonomy): domain Eukaryota; kingdom Metazoa; phylum Chordata; class Amphibia; order Anura; family Ranidae; genus Glandirana; species Glandirana rugosa. The sequence continues at coordinate 132,737 of BLSH010203482.1, forward strand.
TAGCTGCACCACGGATGGATTCAGAAGTTGTCTTTGCAAACTGTCCTCCTTAACTGTTGAATGCTCTGGAACTGTATGTTAAAGTTTCAATAAACATTCTTCCTGATTTAAAAAAGTAGAATGGGATACGTTAAGATTGTGCATAATTTTAAAGGGTGCCTTGACTGAAAAAAGTTTGAGAAACACTGGCTTAGTATATGATTGAAGCTCTAATTAGAAGGATAAGGAAACAGAGAGAGAGGTGGCACACACATAGCACATTTTCACCAAAAATATTTATTGTTACAAAGCAAAAGTGGTAGTGGAGACTTGTACCATGTAAGCCATTGATTAATGAAGAAAGTTTGGCATTTCAGCATGGTACATGGAATTGTATCACCAGCCTGGGACTAACAGAGTAAGACCAGTGGATAGCCAAGGTATGGGCCAACTCTGCAAGACTACCTCCCTGCTCCAGGCTCTTTACAAACCAACCACTTTCTTAGCTATATGTGAGTGCAATTCAAGACATTTTTAGTTTGAATGTGACCATTTATGTGCTAAGTTATTGAAGATGCAAGCTTTTGGTGTCTTCTATAGGCTTCAATTGTATGAAAACTGTGGAGGGGGACTAATGGATCCTGAAAGCTTGCATCCTTAATAACATATAGTCAATAAATGATAACATTCAAAGTAAAAACTTATTGTATTGCACTCAAATATAGCTAAGAAAGGGGTTGGCTCCTAAAGAGCCTGGAGCAGGGAGGTAGTCTTGTAGAGCCGGCCCATACCTTGGCTATCCACTAGTCCTTCTCTGGTAAGGACCGTACACATGGTACAACTGTTGTACAACAGCAGTCATAGAACAACTTGTTGTACGATCATCCGACCATTAGTATGCGTGATTAGAACAGCCAACGTGCGATGGACGTACAACAGAAGTTGGATGAGCAGACTAGAAAACTTTGGTTGTACAACAAGCGGTTGTACGACTGTTGAATCATGTGTACAGAGAAGTTGGCCAACAAAGCTGTACATGCAAAACACGCATGCTCAGAAGTCAGGAACGCCTGGAAGTGTCCGTTTGTGTAAACCTACGTTCCTAATTCACAATTCACCTGAACTTGCTCTTTATACGCTCGTAGCACGTCACCACGTTAGGCTTGGTCGTACGATCACTTAGTGCACGTCAGTACACGAGACACAACAGCCAACATACGATTTTGGACGTCCAGCCGTACGACCATCGCACCGTGTCTACGAGGCCTAAGTCCCAGGCTGGAGATACTATTCCATGTACCATACTGCCAGTGAGAGTAGCTACTATCTTCTGGTGTGCTTGGCTTGCTGAGCAATGCATTTGGGAGGTGGTTGTCTCTTTGTGTTTAGTTCTCCTGATCAGCCTTTCGTAGCGATCAATACCAGTGAGTGCACAACGCGGCTCCAATTTACACCAAATGATTTAAAAGGATAATTAAACCCAAGAACAAACGTGTAATATATTGCAACTTTCCAGGTCATAGATGTGGACCCCAGTTTTTTTAGGCTAAGAAAAATTTCACTAAGCACAGACAATACCTGTTAATCTTTTTCAGAAATACAGTGTTCTTGTTCATGTCACTTGCTGTGAGATGTAGAGTTCAATGGAAAAATGACTGCGCTACCAGAGAAGTATATCAGCAGCTAACACTACAATCCAACCAATTGTACCAAATTCATATTATATAAATTGTGTAGTGCTAAATATAAATCAGAATCACACTTGAAAGTGCAATGTGCAAACAAACAAATGCATAAAAACCAACTTAGAATATGGATCAAAAATCACACCTAAAGTGCAATGTGCAAAATTCATCAATGTGACAATATAAAGATCATAAACCAATACATATAATTGGTATACTGGTACTCATGTGAATATAAGTCTAAATTAGAAATATGACACCACAGTAAAGTGCCACGTGTATAAATAATATAATAAATCATAAGTTCATAAAAGTCCAGAATCGGCGGTATTTCGGAAAGAAGAAAAAAGGGAGGTGGTGTCCAATTGATTGATTATACCACCATGAATGAGTGCATCCACCACCAGGGAAGGGATGTATACGCTTTGCCCTAAGGTGGCTTCAAACAAGCCTGTAGTGAGAGAACATCAGGATCACGATCTAAAGGATAACGACCAGGCATATGTGACACAACTCTCTGTAGGGAACCAGCCACACACACACTATTCCGATTTGGACATCCACTCGATCAGATCGTTTAATGGTTTATACTCCAATGACCAGAAAAAGCAGAGGAACTCCACATAGTGTAAGACTATTTAAGCCATGTATTTATTAAAAGGTATTGCACTTACATAAATCGTAGAAAAGAACCCATTCATGAACCAGATGTTGCGGTAATCACTCAAATGTTCCAGGACAAAATCAAGGTCAATGGTGTGGAACCGACTCTAGACATCCAAGGTTATATTATATTATTTATGCACGTGGCACTTTACGGTGGTGTCATATTTCTAATTTGGACTTATTTATTGGTTTATGATCTTTATATTGTCACATTGATGAATTTTGCACATTATACTTTAGGTGTGATTTTTGATCCATATTCTAAGTTGGTTCTTATGCATATGTTTGTTTGCACATTGCGCTTTCAAGTGTGATTCTGATTTATATTTAGGGTCACACAATTTATATAATATTCACTTGCTGTGAGATTAACTGAAAGCTTTATGTTATCTCTCTTCTGTAAACTACTAATTCTTCCACCACTTATATAATGCAGATGATCAAAAGCAGACACGTTTGAAGAAAACTATTGCTCCCTCCATAAGTGCAGTGGAGGATTTTAACACCCATGAACAGAAAGTGTGTTGTTTATAGGATTGCTAGGTGAAAATAAAGGGGGAAAAGCCTAATTAAGCCTGATTAATCTAATGCAGCCACCACATCTATGAACTCACAAGCTGCAATTTATTACATTTTTGTTTCTGGGTTTAGATGTGCTTTAAGCAAGCGGGAACAGACAACAAATTCATTTGGGTGCCTATGTGAGGTCCTGATCACTGGATTGTGCAGCTAAGGGACTTCTTTTGTACCTTATATTTGATAATTTGTCTAAAATTTATTCAGACTGCTAAGCTATTTTTTTTCTCTACCTTAGGTCACTCACTTGCTGCTGAAATTTGGAGCCGATGTTAACATGTGTGGAGAGGTGGGGGACAGACCTCTGCACCTGGCCTCTGCCAAAGGCTACTTAACAATCACAAAATTACTGTTGGAAGAGGGCACCAAAGCAGACAGTGAGTGTGGACTCTGGTGATCTGATCCAATGTTCATATGATAAATCTGCATGACTGGATGTTGCATGTCATGTTTACATGGATTTATTTTCTAGTCAATGCCCAAGATAATGAGGATCATGTCCCATTGCACTTCTGCTCCCGGTTTGGACACCATGAAATTGTCAAATATCTCCTACAGAATAATGCAGATGTTCAGCCTCATGTTGTGAATATATATGGTGACACACCCCTACACCTGTAAGTGATCTCTTCTAACTAAAGAACCTCTTTAGAACTCCTTCCTTTCTTACCTCTTTTTCTCTTTTCCTTCTTCCCATTCTTGTTCCTTTCCTCTCTTCCATTCCTGCCTTTCATTTTCCTGCTCTTTCTTCTGAGCCTGTTTGGAACTCCTTTTTTTAATTGCACTGCAAAAGAGAAGAAAAGAGAGCCGCTCTCCATGTAAAAGCATTTCTAAACTTTTCCTGAAAATGCTTTTCACTCCATCTAGAGCTTATTGATCTTTTCTTTCTTACCTCTTCCTTCTTTTTCCCCTTTCCTTCCTTCCTTTTATTCTATTGTTCCTTCCTTGTTTACTGCTTCTTTCCTTTTTCTCCCTCTTCCTTTATTTTCTCTTGCTTCTTTCTTTCCCTTCCTCACTTTCTTTTCTCTTGCTGCCTTTCTCCCTTTCGTTTTCTTCCTTTCTTTTCTCTTGCTTGCTTCCTTCCTTCTCTTCCTCTCTTCCTCCCTTTTCTCTTGATTCATTCCTTCCCTTCCTCTCTTTGCTTCTTTTTTTCTCTTGATGCCTTCCTCTCTTCCATTCTCTTCATTTCATTTCTCTTCCTTCCTTCCTTCCTTCCTTCCCTTCCTCTCTTTTCTCTTCCTTCCTTCCTCTCTTTTCTCTTCCTTCCTTCCCTTCCTCTCTTTTCTCTTGCTTCCTTCCTTCCCTTCCTCTCTTTCTTTCTTTTCTCTTATTGTCTTCCTCTCTTCATTTTTCTTCCTTTCTTGTCTCTTGCTTCCTTCGTTCCCTTCCTCTCTCTCTCTTTCTTTTCTCTTGCTTCCTTCCCTTCCTCTCTTACTTTCTTTTCTCTTTCTTTCTTTCTTTCTTCCTTCCTTCCTTCCTCTCCCCCTTTCTTTTCTCTTGCTTTCTTCCTTCCTTCCCTTCCTCTCTTTCCTTTATTTTCTCTTGCTATCTTCCTTCCCTTCCTCTTTCTTCTCTTCCTTTCTCATCTCTTTCTTCCTTCCCTTCCTTTCTCCCTTTCTTTTCTCTTGCTTTCTTCATTACCTTCCTCGCTTTCCTTTATTTTCTCTTGCTTCCTTCCTTCCCTGCCTCTTTCCTCTCTTCCTTTCTTGTCTCTTGCTTTCTTCCTTCCCTTTCTTTCTCCCTTTCTTTTCTCATGCTTCCTTACTTCCCTTCCTCTTTCCTCTCTTCCTCTTACTTCCTTTCTTGTCTCTTGCTTCCTTCCTTCCCTCCCTCTCCTCCTTTCTTGTCTCTTGCTTTCTTCACTTCGTCTCTTCCTTTCTTTTTTCTTGCTTCCTTCCTTCCCTTCCTCTTTCCTTTCTTTTCTCTTGCTTCCTTCCTTCCCTTCCTCTTTTTCTCTCTTCCTTTTTCTTCCTTTCTTGTCTCTTGCTTCCTTCCTTCCCTTCCTCTCCTCCTTTCTTTTCTCTTGCTTTCTTCCTTCACTTCCTCTCTTCATTTCTTTTTTTTTTCTTGCTTCCTTCCTTCCCTTCCTCTCTTTCCTTTCTTTTCTCTTGCTTCCTTCCCTTCCTCTTTCCTTTTTTTGTTCTCTTCTTTTTTTTCTTTGAATCCTTCCCTCGCTCATTCTCTGCCTCTCTCTTCCTTTCTCCCCCTCATAAGTGCCTGTTACAATGGGAAGTTTGAAGTGGTAAAGGAGTTAATTCAGCTGGCTGGCACAGAAAGTCTGACCAAGGAAAATATTTTCAGTGAAACAGCCTTCCATAGGTAACTGTCCCAATGCTAGTGTCTTTTACATATTAAAGTGTAAACTGGCTGACAAGTATTAAATGCATAAAGTGAAAAACTACTTCTGTAGAAATTTCCATCTTATGCCATATTCAGATGAGCACTGGGTAGCATTTAAATAACTTGTAACCCCAAAGAAGAAGATCAAGTTGAAATTAGACTGGTTGTCAAACACCTTGTCTGGCAACCAGATAATATGGAGAAAAAATGTACCACATCTATATTATCCAAACACCACAACAACTACTTGTCGACTTTACCGGTACCACATGGAAACACATTAAAATATTTTCATTTTTATTGATATCAGAATTTTTAAAACCTATTGGACCCAAGACTCTAAAAAAACACACAATAGTGTAGCAGTTGTGTATACATAAACATGTATTCCGTTCCACATAGAAAAGCTTAATATACTCCAGAAGATGATATATAGAAAGTTACAGCTCTTCTCCTAGATTGTATCAAAGCAGATCGACATATAGATCGACACATGATCTTCCCAATTAATAAACCCAAACAAGTGCAGCGCTAATTGATTCTATTGGTGTAATATCACAAGGGTGTCACTTGATCCACATACTAGATACTAGCAGGTAGACCCTAAGACTCCTATTAATGCGTGTATACCGTGAAAGTTAATCACATATAAATCGTATGCATAAAGTGTCAAGTGCTGAATATAAATTATTATAAGTGTGAAAAAATATCTAGATAAAAGTGTACAGAATGAATATAATAACTGTACTAAACATTATTCATATATAATGTCCAAACGTAAATAATTTAAATAATTCGAATTAAAATGTCCAGTGCATATAACATCAATTTATACAACTATCCAATCCATAGACCAGTGACGATACGCATTCCACTGTGATAGCTGTACCACCACCGCTATAGATAATAATGCGCTTACCAGAGGGATAAGTATTGAAGGCCAATAATCACCATAATATATCAGTGTGACACATATATCTTTGGACAGGTAAGGTTATAGAAGCCAACTCTCTCCACGAGGAAATGACATCCACTGGCACACCTTATATCATCCATCCGTATGTACTCATAAAGGTCCCAAAGAACATGTAAACATAAATAAGCTCCACATAGTGTAAAAACTTCAAGGAAAATGTATTAAAAAGTGGTAGAGAGCTTAACTAAAATCATAAAATCATGAGCTCATCAGAATATCCAAAGTAAGACACACAATGGCCTGGGGATAGCATGAACCCGACTAGTTTCGTCAAGACTTCAACTATTGTTTCAAAGCCTGTAAGGCAAAGTTATAATGTGCTAGTATGCACCTTAAAATGAAGCCCTCCAGCGGCGCGCTGTCACCCCTGGTGGGGGGCTTCCATATTCACCCGGGTCTTCTCTCTGGGTTGGCGGGTTCCGGTCCTTTGATTGGACGAGCCGCAATGATGTCACTCCCACTCATGTGCGCAGGAGTCGCTGTTCATGGCACAGGGCTCTGAAGGAACGACACGGGTATGCCGTTCCTTCGGAGTGCATGCGCCGGTGATGTCACAGGCAGCTTAACAAGTAAATATCTCCTAAATAGTGCACGTTTAGGAGATATTTGCTGTACCTATCAGTAAGCCTTATTATAGCTCACCTATAGGTAAAAATCATCCAAGGGAGCTTACTCCCACTTTAACAAACTCTTTTGCAGATTCCTACCTTTTGTTCTTCTGAAGAAATAGCTGTTTTTTTGCCTGTGTCCATGTTCAGAGTGCATCTGTATGGGAGTGATTTCATGATTATCAATCAGCTGCTGCACCTGCAGGGCTTTAATGAGGTAAGTGGCAGGGTATACATCTCTTAAAGGGATTGTAAAGTCTCAAAGGATTACACCTTAATGCATTCTATACATTAAGGTGACAAAACTTTGGTAGCAGCACTCCCCAGAGCCTCCCCCCCCCCTTTTTCTTACCTGAGCCCACTCGTTCCAGCGCCCTGCATGGGCCCAGTGGCTCCAGCAGCTGACTCTCATCTCATTGGACAGATTAATAGCAGCAGGAACCATTGGCTCCCACTGCTGTCAATCAAATTCAGGGACATGGGATGGGGGGGGCAGGGCCAAGTCCTGCGGTCTGTGTCAATGGACGCAGCAGCAGGACTTGGGAGCGTGCCCGCACAGGTGCCTCCAGGGAAAACAGCTTTTTGTGGGGGCACCCGATAAAGGGGAGGAACCAGGAGCGCTGTTGGGGCACCCAAGAAGAGGAAGATCGGGGCTGCTCTATGCAAAACTTTTGCACAGAGCAGGTAAGTATAACATGTTTGTTATTTTACAACCCCTTTATGGTATGATTTCCCTTTGGGAGGATCTCACCAAAAATTAAATTAGTGTTGCAGGGGATGCCCAAAATCTGACTTGTATCTTTGTGCAGCCAATCACACAAGCAGGAAATAACATTTATGGGGGGCGTTCCATACACTATCTGTGTACAGAACACCTCCAGCTAGCCATATTGTATTGCATTTTACCGAAAATTACAGCGCTGCATATTGAAAAGGAAAGGTCATTTTTAATAACGTTCAATCAAAATATGATTTGTGTATACAATGGTATACGCTTTAATATTATTTTTTTTGTGCAGTTAACTTTTAAGCTAGCTTTACTGGTGACACAAGGCCACAGTGCTTATACTTGATATCTATTGTGTTAGGCCTTTTGCTTCTACTCAAACTAGAACACTTCAAATTCACAGTTGTTTCATTTTCTACATTCTTTTTTTGAATTTTTCATACTGTATATTATATGCCAAGGACAAAATGACTGCCTTTATATTTCTTGTGTAAGATACAGAATTTTATGCTGTATTTTACAGAAAACTGCAGCCATAGCTAGCTGGGAAAAGATATTATATCTCAGCTCAGGTTCTAATCACTCTCCTGTATATTTCTGTAAATAATATATTTTTGCAACTCAAAGTTGTATCTCTAAAATCTTTGTCTTGTAGAGCCATCTGTATTTTTCACTTTTTAACAACTTGATGGCCTTTCTGTGATTATAACAGTGCCTGCACATATGGGAAGAATCTGGAGCTTATAAAATTCCTTCTTGATCAAAACGTCCTGAACATCAATCACCAGGGTAGAGATGGGCATACAGGTAAGACCAGCTCCGCTCCAAGGAGCATTAGGGAAGAATTGGTTGAGAGTGAAAAAACTGCATCAAGCCAAAGGGACCAGGTAGATCAAGGGCAGGGCCGGACTGGCCTACCGAGATAGCAGAAAATATCCCAGTAAGCCGCCTGCCCTGGGGCCACTTTGAGCTGTGGCTGCAGCGGGGCCAATCCTGGGTGGGTGCACAGCCTGGGGTGTCCAACCATTTGACCTTCCTGGACCACATTGGAAAAAGACGAATTGTGTTGGGCCGCACATAAAATACACTAACAATAAGGAGAGACGATGAGCAGAAAAAGTCGGGCAGATCACAAGTTAACGATCACTGATATTGATAATGTACCCATCTAAGTAATAAAACGTCATTGTTTGTAGTATTTTTTCTTATAAAAGTAAAAGAGGGCAACATAAAACGAGCGCGATATTTGATGCTGTTTTTGATAAACTAACGCATCAATATTTGGTTGGATGGATGGAGTAGCAATTCTCAATGAATTCTCAAGATGCTCATCAGATATTTTGGTTCCCATTTTAACCCCTTGATACCGGCCGCACGCAAATTTGCAGCCTCTCGACGCCTGGGTTTTAGTGCCGAGAGACTGCATATTTGCGTCAATTGCAATCAATAGCTCCCGGCACAATGACCGGTGTCTAACCGAAAGCATGTAGCGATGGGGAGCTTAAGGATCACTTGACCGCTGTCACAGCCAATCATGGTGGTCACATGATCTTAAGCCACCTCCCGGCATCTTAAACCTCTTAAAGAGCTGGGAGGCGTGGCGTGAAGAGGATAAAGTGTGTATGTGAGTAAGTAACTCCTGCGCTACCAAGTGTGCTCAATGAAATCAATCAAACAATGATCAATAAAATCAAAATACTATTAATGTACAGGAAATCAATGAGTTGCTGAATGCACAAAATTGTGTTCAAACAATTCATTAGTGTCAAAATAAAATAAATATATGCTGCGCTACCAATCCCAATGCAATTAAATGTGTCACAACATACTAAAAATTTCCGTCATGGCCTACAAATTAATAAAATCAAATAAAAATTCTGCCCAATGTAACTAAATTCATTCAAAATAATAACAGTTCATCAAAGAAGAAGAATTGTAACGTTCAACTCCAATAAGTCTTCTAAACCACTTCTTCCCGATCACCACCGTTCTTTCAGTGCCCTCACCTTAATGGTGTGATACTGTATGCACGCATGTAAAGTCACATCCAGCTTGCTCCTCTCTAGTCAAAGCTTCATGTCAGGGTCCTCCGTATACCTGTAATGTGGTCTCCTACTCACACTGTGGTGCTCGTGTCCAATTCAATGTTCTGGGCACTTATACCCCCTTCCTGACCAGGCCAATTTTCAGCTTTCAGCACTCTCACACTTTGAATGACATTTACTATGTCATGCAACACTGTACCCATATGGAATTATTGTCCTTTTTTTTCACACAAATAGAGCTTTCTTTTGGTGGTTCAATACCAGGCACTTACCCCCCTTCCCACCTAGACCAATTTTCAGCTTTAAGCGCTGTCGCATTTTGAATGACAATTGCGTGGTCGTGCGACACTGTACCCAAACAAAATTTTTTATAATTTTTTCCGCACAAATAGAGCTTTTTGGTGGTATTTTATCACCTGGTAACTTTTTTTCTTTTTTTCCGTATAAATAAGTAAGTTTTCTCCTTCACTGATGGGCACTAATGGGGCAGTACTGATTGGCACTGATGAGGTGGCACTGATGATGAGGCACTTATATGCAGCACTGATGGGCATTGATAGGTGGCACTGATAAGCAGCACTGACGGGCACTGATAGGTGGCCCTGATATGCAGCACTGATGAGCGGCACTGATGGGCACTGATAGGTGGCACTGGGCACTGATAGGTGGCACTGTTGGACACTGATATGTGGCACTGATGGGCACTAATAGGTGGCACTGATGGGCACTGATATGTGGCACTGGTGGGCACTGATGGATGGCACTGGTGGGCACTGATGTATACTGATAGGCGACACTAATAGATGGCACGGTTTGGCAGCAGTTATAAGGAGGCACTGGCAGGCATCACATTGTGTGCACCTTACCTGGTGGTCCTGGCTGGGCTTCCCTGGTGATCCCTGGGTGGGCTCTCTGGTGGTCTCTGTGTGGGCTCCCTGGTGGTCCCTGGGTGGGCTCCCTGGTGGTCTCTGTGTGGGCTCCCTGGTGGTCTCTATGTGGGCTCCCTGGTAGTCCTGGGTGGGCTCCCTGGTGGTCCTAGGGTGGACTGCACTGGTAAACAATCAGAGCAAACCCCCCCCCTGTCAGGAGAGCCTCCGATCGTCTCTCATCTACTCGCGTCTGCAGACGCGAGTAGAGAAAAAGCCGATAAATGGCTCTTCCTGTTTACACTGTGATCAGCTGTGATTTGTCACAGCTCATCACGTGGTAAAGAGCTTCAGATGGAGGCTCTTTACTGAGATCGGAGATGCGGTGTATCAGACTGACAAACCACACCACCGTTCGCCGCATGCCAGCTTGTTATCCTGCTGGACGTCATATGACGCCCAGTCAGGATAGCGCAACCACTTCCCGGTCATCATTCTGCATATGGTGGTAGGGAAGTGGTTAATCACCACTGGGTTTTTTTATTTTTTGAAGTATAAATAAAAAAAAAATTCTGTAAAAAAAAAATGCATTTTCTGTTAAAAATTTTGCAAATTAGTAATTTTTTTTCATACAATTTGACCAAAATGTATACTGCTACTTTTCTTTGGTAAAAACAACCCAAACCAGTGTATATGTTATTTGGTCTTTTTGAAGGTTATAGAGTCTACAAGCTATGGTGTCAATCATTGAAAATCATTGGCACGGTAGGGACACTGAGAGCACAGTTTACGATTCTGTGTTGGGCCGCATTCGTAGCTGTCTTGGGCCGCAGGTTTGGACATCCTAGGGGGAGATTTACTAAAACTGGGGCATACAGAATCTGGTGCAGCTGTGCAGAGTAACCAATCAGCTTCTAGGTTTTATTGTCAAAGCTTAATTGAACAAACCCCCCCCCCCCCCATGTTTTCTAATTGTCTGACAAACTATCATCAATGAAAGCTGAAACCTGCTTGATTGTCATGAAACCTCTAATTTTCTGGGTTGCTTGGTCACATAGAGTAGCTCACAGAGGCCCTCTGTGACCAAGCCCCAGTGGGTGGAGCAAAAAACGTCAGGGGATGGGGCCGGAGCAGCGCAAGATGAGGCCATACACCATCACTACAGTATGTTGAGTTGGTTTGAGTGGCGTCTTTTCCCTGGTTTAAGTACACTCCTGGATTGGTGCACTCAAATGCCTGCTCCCATGTTCTGAGTTACTGGCAGGGAGATTCTGAAGCCTCCAGCTTGGAGCTGCGCTACAAGCCTTTCATTAACCACCTTTCGCCCGCCGTATAGTAAATTGACGGCGGGCCGGATCCCCTCTCATTCTGGGATGACGTCATATGATGTTGCCCCAGTCTCACCACTCTCGCACGCCCGCTGAGGCGCACAGCACGGCGATCGTGGGTGCACTTTGTCCCTGAGACATGGCGTGACCCTGAGCTCGGTAAAGAGCCGATGACGTGGCTCTCTATCCATGTGATCGGCTGTGTCTGATCACATGTAAACACGGAAGTGCTGGTAATCGGCTCTCCTCGCCTCACACTGACAGGGTGTGAGGAGAGGAGAGACGATCAGCGGCATCTCCTCACAGGGGAGGCTGTACAGGTAATCAGGGCACTGATCATCAGTGCCCTGTTTATCAGTGCAGCCCCAACAGTGCCCAGCAGTGATGCCAATCATTGAACATTTGCAATGCCAATTTGTACCCATCAGTGATGTCAATTTGTGTTGCCTTTCAGTGCCCATCAGTGCCGCCCATCAGTACCATCTATCATTGCCCCTGAGTGCAGCCTATCAATGCCACCTATCAGTGCCCATCAGTGCAGCATATTAGTGCCTCTTCATCAGTGCCACCTCATCAGTGCCCTTCAGTGCCGCCTCATCATTGCCCATAAGTGCAGCCTATCAGTGCCCATCAGTGCTGCCTCATCAGCACACATCAGTGAAGGAGAAAAATACTTATTTACAACATTTTCTGACAGAAACGTTTTTTTCCCAAAATTTTCGGTCTTTTTCGTTTATTTAGCAAAAAATAAAAAAACCAGCAGTGATTAAATACCACCAAAAGAAAGCTTAAAAAAAACGATAAATATTTTATATAGGTACAGTGTTGCATGATTGCGCAATTGTCATTCAAGGTGTGACAGCGCTGAAAGCTGAAAATTGGCATGGGCAGGAAGGGGGTAAAAGTGGCCAGTATTGAAGCGGTTAAATAACACACTGTGATCTGGCCATTACGGGCATATAGGGTGCTGATGATGCTCCCAATAGTGTTGTCACCCGGTCACATGGGTTCCAGTGGAGGCTATATTTCAACACGCTTTACACTGCTATAGTCCACTTTTCACCTGTAGAGAGCAAGTCCTCAAAAATGCTGTGCAACCATCACTAGAATACATAGGGAGCACCATCACCGGCTGAGGCTTTACACTGTCACTATATCAGGTCAGTGTGAGCGGTGTCTTTTACTCAGTTTAGTTTAATAAAAGACACAAATTTCTAAATACTCACCATGATATTATGAGATTTTAGTGATTGGATTTATTTCTGCTTTGATTTTCTTGCCAACATACTCTATTTATTATGAAGTTGTAGCTTTGATATTTTTTTATCCTTTGGAGGCAACATGATAAAATCCGATATTCCCCTTTAACACAGTAATAAAAGAGATTTTATAATAATAAAGTTGATCCTTTTTTAATTTGTGTCTTGTCCCGCCCAAATTAATTAATTTAGATTGCGGAAATTTATTGTCTTGGAAATGATCTAGCAGCCTGTCCTTTACACACTCCCAGAGCTTTCACAATTATTCTTCCCTCTCTTTCTTACATATTCATTTTTGTTGGGAGGTTATCATTCTTCCCGGCTGGCAGAATAACGACCAGCTTGTTGGCTGTAATAAAATCAAATCATCTTGTCCTTTCAGCACATGGTAATTTTCTGTATAACGTATTTCCTCGGAAAGGCTATCACTCCTGGCGGTGTGAGCGCTGGGCGCAGTCTTATTATATTCAGCTACTTGTGGCCAGGGGGCAATCAGGGTTGAGTGGGCCATGCTACATTGGCATCACGTCTCAGATAGCAGAGGTGTATTGAGACGAATGCAAAGAAAGCCTTAAAGTATATAGAAACCTAATCACTAAAGTCTCATACACACTATATTGTCAAAAGTATTGGGCCACCTGCCTTTACACGCACATGAACTTTAATAGCATCCCAGTTTTAGTCTGTAGGGTTCAATATTGAGTTTGTCCCACCCTTTGCAGCTATAACAGCTTCAACTCTTCTGGGAACGCTGGCCACAAGGTTTAGGAGTGTCTATGGTAATGTTTGACCATTCTTCCAGAAGTGCATTTGTGAGGTCAGGTACTGATGTTCAACGAGAAGGCCTGGCTCGCAGTCTCCGCTCTAATTCACCCCAAAGGTGTTCTATTGGGTTGAGGTCAGGATTCTGTGCAGGCCAGTTAGGTTCCTCCACCCCAAACTCGCTCATCCATATCTTTATGGACCTTGTTTTGTGCAGTGGTCCAAATAATTTTGGTGGAGGGGGGATTATGGTGTGGAGTTGTTTTTCAAGGGTTGGGCCTGGCCCCTTAGTTCCAGTGAAGGGAACTCTTAGGGGTTAGCATACCAAGACATTTTGGACAATTTCAGGGTCCCAACTTTGTGGGAACAGTTTGGGGATGGCCCCTTCCTGTTCCAACTGCACATCAGCAAGGTCCATAAAGACATTGATGAGTGAGTTTGGGGTGGAGGAACTTGACTGGCCTGCACAGAGTCCTGACCTCAACCCGATAGAACACCCTTGGTATGAATTAGAGCGGAGACTGCTAGTCAGGCCTTCTCGCCCATACCAGTGCCTGACCTCACAAATGCCTTCTGGAAGAATGGTCAAACACTCCCATCCTAAACCTTGTGGACAGCCTTCCCTTCATACTTTTGGTAAAATAGTGTATGTCCATGGCTGTTTTACTGAGCATGGAGCAAAGCATCTCAGTGTGAGGAAACCCTGTTCAGATGCTTTGCAATGTGTTCAACAAGACACTGCAGACAATTATAAAATTCTTCTCGAATGTCATTCCTATAGTTCTGAAGCCTTCTGTCTATTCTCATTGCAGGATTACACTGCGCTTGCTACCATGGGCACATACGCTTGGTACAGTTCTTATTGGACAACGGAGCTGACATGAATCTCGTCGCCTGTGATCCCAGCAGATCCAGTGGAGAGAAGGATGAGCAGACTTGTCTGATGTGGGCTTATGAGAAAGGTATGGTATAGGAGTTTGTGCTGTGATTATACAGGTGTTTTTTCAGTGATTGTTTAGTAGCCAATCAGTTAGCATTACGGAGGGGTCTACTTATTAAAAAAAAGTGCCTCCACAGCTGTCGCAAATAATCCTCATAATGTGCCTAATATGTATATTTCCTATGATCCTTATCTCCATCTAGTGACCATAATGTAGTATTTTCCAGAAATACTGGAATCAGGAAAATACCACATTATGGCTACTAAAAGGCGCTAACGATCATAGGAAATACACTTATTAAAGCGGAGTTGCACCCAAAAGTGGAACTTCCGCTTTAAGGGGAGGTGACCCCCCCCAACATGCCACAATTAGCATGTCATTTTTTGGGGGGGGGCAGCAGGGTCCCAGT
Source organism: Glandirana rugosa (assembly GCA_018402905.1). Lineage (NCBI taxonomy): Eukaryota > Metazoa > Chordata > Amphibia > Anura > Ranidae > Glandirana > Glandirana rugosa. The sequence continues at coordinate 147,904 of BLSH010203482.1, forward strand.
TGCACTTGCTGTCCTTTTGTCGCAGAACAGGAGGGAAGTTCACTCCCCCCCCCCCCCACCCGGCGATCTTCTGGAACACGTCACAGGTCCCAGAAGATACACCAGCCATTCACAAAGCGCAGCGCGACTCGCATGTGCTCAGTGCGCACCCGGCTTTGCAGCCAAAGCTGGGTGCCCACACTTGTGATGCCGGCGCCACCGAGGGGAGGGGGAAAAGAGCGAGCCTTCGGGCAGCCGCATCGCTGGAGCGTGGGACAGGTAAGTGTCCGATTGTTAAAAGTCAGCAGCTGCACTTTTTGTAGCTGCTGACTTTTAACTGGGTGGAACTCCGCTTTAAGCACATTATAGGGGTTATTCACATTGGCTGTGTGAATGCTGTGGCATTAAAATGTATGTCAAGCCAAAAACATTTTTTTAGGTTTTGATAGAGTGGGAAAAAGATTAGAACCCCTGTCAAGTTTTCACATCTATCTGGGGCCTTTCACATTTATCTGGGTAATAGGTTTTTGGCTTTACATACATTTAAAGCATTGTGTTGGAGACCACAAAGGACTGACTGGATTGGTCACTGATCCTGAGTAGGTATTCCTGTGGGCAAGAAGGAAGGAATGCCTTCTGGTGGATAGTGCCCAGTGATGGATGGTGGTGATAAGCCCTCTCAGGGATTGAACTGCTGACTTTTCTGTGCGACCTTAAGGTCTTTTCAGCTTGTAGACTTCGATAAAAAAGAAAGAAGTGCCCAGTGCCCAATGAAATGTGACTTCGAAAATATGGTTAGTGGACACTTATTAAAAATTAGCAACATGTACATCAAGTCAATGCGTTTTGGGGGAATAGACTCCCCCTTCTTCAGGGCCGTTGCTGTGTACTATTTTTTGGGAACAATATACATGAGTGTTTTTGTTCGATCAAGGTTTCTGAATGGCAGGATGCTGGCTTTAGTTTTATAGGCAGACTTTCACTCTTCTTTTGAAGATTACATATACTGGGCCCTTCCTTCAAAACATTTGGAAAGTATACTGTCCAAAGTGGGTTTTCCATGGTGCCCACTTCCTTACTCCTCGCCTAGGGGAGGATGACTTTTGCTGGTTACCACCCTCAGCCTTTTTGAATACGTCACACATCCCAGGAAGAGTTGGGTCTCCTCCAATCTGCACATGCACAGTGGAGAGTCAACTGTGACTGATCAGGAAATCACAGTTGGCTCCTGAATCCAGGACAGTGAGACAAGCCAGAAGATGGCTGTGAAGATTTTAGTACAAAGATAATGCTGGACTCCATGGACTGGTATTACCTGTTTTGAAAATGTCAGGAGCTATAGTAATTGTAGCTGTTGACTTTTACTTTTTTGTAGACCCGGCTAAAGTTCCTCTTTATTTACATAAAAGGGAAGGCTGGGCTTAGGGTAATTTTCCACTCAGGCCAGTACAGATAATATATATTGGGCTGGTGGCTCTGACTGGTGATCTACCCCCATTCAGACCCCAGTCAGAGCAGGAACTGCAGTCAGTGCCAAGTTGCTGGGAGTTATATCGCTATCTGCTCCCCGCTGAGACCTAAAATCACAACAGCTGGCAAAGTGAAGTTTTCTATCATTAACTTCCTTTTTCACAAAGTAACAGTCTTTTGTATAGACCATGAAGTTCTACTTCTTTTACAATTCATCCAGTTAGCATATATAATATACAGATGTGTTAAAGCAAACCATGTTAATTAAACAACACTACACCTTTCATCATGGCAACTAACCTCTATGACTTACTTTATGTGGAGCACCTTCTGTATCCAGCAAGAATCTGTCCTTACTATTGTAGCGGTACCCTTGTAAGGGCTGCTGAATGTAGTGGTCAACCAGTCCCACTGCCCTCAATCACATATGTCCTTGCATCCAGAGCCAGGAAGAACAGGCTGGTATGTGTGTTTTCCAGTATTCCAACATGATAACGGCATTATTCCAACATGATAACGACCCCAAACACACCTCCAAGACAACCACTGCCTTGCTAAAGAAGCTGAGGGTAAAGGTGATGGACTGGCCAAGCATGTCTCCAGACCTAAACCTTATTGAGCAACTGTGGAGCATCCTCAAATGGAAGGTGGAGGAGCACAAGGTCTCTAACATCCACCAGCTCCGTGATGTCGTCATGGAGGAGTGGAAGAGGACTCCAGTGGCAACCTGTGATGCTCTGGTGAACTCCATGCCCAAGAGGATTAAGGCAGTACTGGAAAATAATGGTGGTCACACAAAATATTGACACTTTGGGCCCAATTTGGACATTTTCATCTAGGGGTGTACTCACTTTTGTTGCCAGCGGTTTAGACATTAAATGGCTGTGTGTTGAGTTAATTGAGGGGACAGCAAATTTACACTGTTATACAAGCTGTACACTCACTACTTTACATTGTAGCAAAGTGTCATTTCTTCAGTGTTGTCACATGAAAAGACATAATAAAACATTTACAAAAATGTGAGGGGTGTACTCACTTTGGTGAGATACTGTATACACACTCCAGTATATACACTTCTCCTCTTCCTCCAGCACAATACTTGCTTACTGTTACCTCCTCTTCCTCCAGCACGACACTTGCTCTGGCCTAGCTAGCACATGGTGAGGCCTGCTCTCAATTTAGCACAGCCTCTGGACCGCCCATTACAGGCAGAGACCGTCCACTCAGGCCTGACCAAATTGACCTCACCTAACACAAAAATCTCTCTAAGCGCTACACTATCAAAAGGCCAGTTGGCTGTGTTTGCCTTCTAAGCCAAAAGTTATCCCCTGATTATATGCAAGAACATGCAAGAGTCAAGATTACAACAGGGAGATGTAGCTGATGAAGTACCTGAGACTCTCTGCTCATTCTGCCCAATTTGTTCCTTCCATTACTAAAATATTAATGTAGCCATTGGCCCCCTTAGGGAAGGCTGAATGTTGTGGTTCACCTGATCACACTACCCTCAATCGCACGTTTCCGCACATCCGGAGACACAGAACAGGCTGGTACTTTATTTTGATTTTGTTTATTAGGGGAATTGAACTTGGATGGGGTAGGGATGATTATGGGATGCCCAGAAATTGAATAGTTCTGTACATGGGACCGGCTATATACACTCGCCAGTACATACATTTCTCCATCTTCCTCCAGCACATCACTTGCTGACCTTTACACTGCTTGTACTTCTCTCCAGCACAACAATTGCTTCTACAGGTGACCCCTGAAAGGATATTTATCAGGCCTCCATTACATCTTCTTCTGGCCTATGGTGAGGCCTGCTATAGTCGGAGCAGCGCCTCTGGACAACCCATTACAGGTAAAGGCAGATAACCTCCATTTTATAGCAAAGTAATGTGTGCCAGCTAGCCTGATGGACTACTACTCCCAGCCCATCCTCCTCCAGGCCCCTCCAGCTTCTCCAGCTTCCATGGCCTTCTCCACTACCACAGCAACATAGGGTTCCCATACTGGCTTCTGCATCCTTCCCAGACTATCTCTCACCCCAATCCGCTCCGGCATGCCTCTAACAGTTTCCCAGGGTATGTTGCTCACCGACATCCTGACACTTGTAGTTCCACACTGGAGATCTCTCCTGCATAGTGCTCTCTCCTGCTGTCCTTTCTGCTCTGCCGTGTGCCCACCACCAAGATCTCTCTCCTCCTGGCCGCATCCAGGCCTGGGGTCACCCCCCCAGACTGGAAGCTTCTCCTGGCAGTGACAGTCCACACTACTCCATTTCCAGACTTCTACCCAAACTTCTCCTTCCAGATTGGGCTGACCCAGGGTATTTAAGGAGGCCTGCCCCTTGCCAACTCAGATTTGGGATTTTCCATCACAGGAATGTACAGATGCCGAAAAAGGGACTGCCTCACTTGTGCGCATGTCATGCAAAAAACTTTTCCTAACAGACGAGGTAACACATTTCCCATTGAAGAATTTCTCACTTGTTCCAGTGACTTTGTTGTGTACCTCATCACCTGTCCCTGCAAGAAATTCTATGTTTGTCGCCCCATCAGGCCACTCCTGACCAGGTTCGCAGAGCATAGAAGAAGCCTCAAAGAAACACCCCAAATGCAGTATTCCAAGACATTTTCTGATCCACCATAAGATGAACCCTGCCCTTCTCAGAGTGACAGCTATCCAATCCATATCCAAAACTCTTCCAGATGGTGAAAGATTCAAACAATTATGCGCAGGAGACATACTGGATTTTCAAACTCAATAGCCTCTGACCTGAAGGCTTGAACGAAGACCTAGAAGTCAGCACCATCCTTTAGCCCACCACACAGCTGCTTCCCCCGGGGTCCCCCCCCCCTTTTTTTTAACTTTATCAAAAAAAGTTTCTCTTACGTTCACTGAGAGACGCAGCTCTTCTTAATTGACACGTGGGGTTTTATGTCGTCCTATCAGGAGTGACTAGGCAAAACAGATGCAAAAGCATCAGGGATAGGTCGTCGACACACCACCCGATTTCCTACCACGACTGAAGATCCAGAAGCAAGTTCGGAAGTCCAGTCTCCGATAACTCAAACTTTTAGGTCATACAGAGGACGCGTATTAACAAACTTAGAAAGTGGTAGACCTTCTCAAAACCTATACCTAACCTATCGACAGTGAGACTCTTCCCGTCCCAAGTAGAATACCACCTAGTCTTTTACAGAACCTTATGACGTAAACCCCACAAAGAAACTCCGAAGAAGATACGAGACGCTTGGACCAGTCCTCACCGGACTACCCCGCTGTTTGTATCTTAAAGAACGTCCCTGTCCACTACTCCATGTGTTGTTTCAGTGACCTTGTTCACTCTTT
>BLSH010203482.1:154900-180631 GCA_018402905.1 Glandirana rugosa
GGGCGGAGTCGGTAGTATCCTTGGAGGAGGAGGTGACAATCACGGCCTCTACACTAAGGGACTTCGGTTGGCTCATCAACCTGCAAAAATCCTCGCTTGCCCCCTCATGTCGCCTGGAGTACCTCGGTCTAATTCTAGACACGACTCAGGCGAAGGTGTTCTTGCCTCCCAACAAACTATTGGGGCTGCAAGCGGCGGTGAGGACCCTGCTGTCGCGCCGGAGGTCCTCCCTAAGGTTCTGCATGCGGGTGTTGGGTCTCATGGTTTCATCCTTCGAGGCGATTCCTTACGCCCAGAGTCACACCCGGCTCTTGCAGAAGGCGATTCTGTCAAAATGGGACAAATCTCCTTTTTCTCTGGACAGACTGATCCGTTTGGACCACCAGACCAGGGGATCACTGACTTGGTGGCTCCAGGCTCCAGCATTAACTCTGGAAAAGTCCTTTCTTCCCCTCAACTGGTCAATTGTGACTACGGATGCCAGCCTGACGGGCTGGGGAGGGGTGTTAGGTCAGTTGTCTGCCCAGGGCCGTTGGTCAGCTCAGGAAGCTCGACTTCCGATAAATGTGTTGGAACTGAGAGCGATCAAGCTTTGCTTGTCCCGTTGGTCGACAAGGCTGCAGGGCCTCCCTGTCCGGGTTCAATCGGACAACGCCACAGCAGTGGCATATGTGAACCATCAGGGAGGGACAAGGAGTTCAGCGGCAGCTGCAGGAGCTGCTCTGATTCTCCGTTGGGCGGAACAACACGTTCCGGCGCTCTCCGCAATCTACATTCCGGGAGTGGAGAACTGGCAGGCGGACTTTCTCAGTCGACAGACACTGGACCAAGGGGAATGGTCCCTGCATCCAGAGGTGTTTCGCCAGATTTGCTGCAAGTGGGGCACACCAGAGGTAGACCTCATGGCGTCCAGGTTCAATCACAAGGTCGAGACCTTTGTGTGCAGAACAAGAGATCCGCTGGCGGTCGCCACGGACGCGCTGGTGGCCCCTTGGGGTCGGTACCGGATAATATACCTCTTCCCTCCCCTGAAGCTGTTGCCTCGGATTCTGCGCAGGATAGCTGCGGAAGGCATTCTGACGATCCTGGTCGCTCCCGATTGGCCTCGGCGCACTTGGTACGCCGATCTGATTCGGATGGTGGCGGACGCCCCTTGGCGGCTTCCGCTTCGCGAAGACCTGCCCTCCCAAGGTCCCATCTTGCACCCTGCTTTACCCTCGCTGGCTTTGATGGCTTGGCTATTGAGGCCCAGGTATTGAGGGATCGGGGAGTCGCTGACTCTGTAATCCCTACTATGCTTAAGGCACGCAAGTGCACTTCGCGAAAAAAATTATTACAGGACCTGGAAAGCCTATATTGCATGGTGTGAAGCGGGGGGTTGGAACCCTCGCTCTTATTTGGTGTCCAGGGTGTTGACCTTTCTGCAACAGGGACTGGACTAGAGCCTGGCATTGAGTACGCTCAAGGGCCAGATTTCGGCCTTAGCGGTCCTTTTTCAGAGACCTTTGGCTTCCCATTCGCTGATCCGCACATTCGTGCAGGGGGTACGTCATGTGGCTTCCCAGTTTCGGCCACCTCTGGCGCCGTAGGATTTAAATCTGGTGCTCTGTTTTACAGAAACCACCGTATGAGAAGATTTAGGACATTCCCTTGTCCCTTTTGTCGCAGAAGGTTGCCTTCTTGGTGGCTGTCACATCCGCGCGGTGGGTGTCAGAATTGGCTGCCTTGTCTTGCAATTCCCCGTACTTGATTCTTCATAATGACAAGGCGGTGTTGCGACTTCCACCTTCTTTCCTTCCAAAGGTGGTCTCTTCTTTTCATTTGAATGAGGATATTGTCCTTCCTTCATTATGTCCTCACCCAAAACATCCTAAGGAATTTGAGTTACACTCTTTGGATGTGGGGAGGGCCCTGCGGGTTTATTTGAGTGCTACAGCTTCCTTTCGGAAGTCTGACTCATTGTTTGTGTTACCCGGGGGCTCCAAAAAGGGCTCGGCAGCCTCGTCGGCTACTATTTCCCGTTGGATTAGACAGACGGTGACCCATGCATATGAGCTTCGGGGCAAGGTTCCCCCTTTTCCAGTCACGGCTCATTCCACCAGGTCGGTCAGTACCTCCTGGGCGTTCAGGCACCAGGCTTCGGTGTCTCAGGTGTGCAAAGCGGCCACTTGGGCCTCGGTGCACACGTTTACTAAGTTTTACAAAGTTGATGTTTCAGCATCTGCGGATGCTGCTTTTGGCCGCAAAGTTTTGCGAGCAGCGATGTGAGTGCGTCTAGCGCTCCCTGAGAGGGTTCTGTTGGGTACAGTTGCTGTTGTTGTTTGCCCACCCCTCTAGTTTTTTGGCACTGCTTTGGGACGTCCCCACGTGTCAATTAAGAAGAGCTGCGTCTGTCAGTGAACATAAGAAAAAGGGATTTTATTATAACTTACCGTAAAATCCTTTTCTCTGAGTTCACTGACAGAAGCAGCTCCCACCCCTCTGATTTTTTTGTTGCACTGCTTGTGACAAACTGAATGCCATTGGCCAGCAGGGGGTTTTATAGGCTCAGGTGAGGACGACCCCCATGGGAGGGGCCAGCCTATCCCTTATGCTTTTGCATCTGTTTTGCCTAGTCACTCCTGATAGGACGACATAAAACCCCACGTGTCAATTAAGAAGAGCTGCGTCTGTCAGTGAGCTCAGAGAAAAGGATTTTACGGTAAGTTATAATAAAATCCCTTTTTTTCTCTTACTTTCACTGCCAGACGCAGCCCTTCATTTGACAAGTGGGGTTTATGCACATCCTACCAGGAGTAGACTAGGCAAATAGAAAGAAAGCAAGCTGACCCCTCCTAGGGGGCCGTCCTCACTCTAGCATATAACCCCCCTGCTCTGCACAGCATATCCTTTTTTTTTATGCCTAGTGCAAGGAGTTAGACCTGGTTCCTTTATGGGATCTGCGGTTTCCCCTTTTTTCTACCGCTTTTTTGTTTTTCTCAAGCTATCTGATGAAGACTGCTATCAAGAAGCCGGCTGGGGCATAGAGGATATCCAGAATCCTGAACTTTCCCCAGCGCGGCCGACCGATGCGAGCTACCCTTAGCCTTGGAAGGGTCCGCTGCATCGTGCCCATTCCGTGCGGGTGGCCAGTGAGTGATCCCCACTTGCGCCCAGTGACCGGACCTTGTTCGCGTCCAGGGGCCTGTGGCCTGCAGCATCCCTCTCCGGCAGTGGGAGGAAGGTCTGCAACCGGGTGGCTACCCGCTACGCCCGTCGGACTGGTGAGTGACCCCCTCTCTTCCCCCCTAGGGGCGAGGAGGGGGGGGCTGGGCGAATGTTAGCGGTATGGGCCGGCCGGTGGGGTTTTTTTCTAGGGCTCAGGTCTCCCCTGGGTGTTCTCGTCCCCCTCCTACACTCCCCTCCCCCGCACCGCACCCCACCCCGTGCCTCAGGATCACCATGCGGCGATCCGCCGCCATTTTGCGGTGGATCGCCACCATTTTGCCGTAGCCGCGGCCACTTTGTTGGTGTTTTGGCCTCTCGTGTCGAGCGGTGGCCATTTTGCCGTAGTCGCTGCCTGTATACAGGCTTTTGGCCTCTGGTGAACGTTCGGTGGCCATGTTCGATGTGCCTGGGAAGGAAAATGTGCGTTTTCAGACGATAATCCCTCTTTCACCCTGGGACAGCTTGGATGGCACAGGCGGCGCAGGCTCTCTGACTGGCGGTCACTAGCACTCCTACTGAGACACAGCGCTTTGAGAGGCAATGGACAGCAAGTATAGCTGGGCTCTCCCTGGGGTGCTGGTAGCGGTGGGTGCAGTCCTCCTGGGTTCCCCCTTGGTTGATCTGTGGGGCAGCGGTGGGGCTGATTTGTGGGGATGTCAGGGCCTTTCCGCCTGTCAGTGTATGAGGGCGCAATGGCGGCTGAACCTGCGGGTCCTTCCAAGGAGGAGCCAGCGGAAGCGCAACCTGTGTTAGGGACTCTGGTGTCCCTGGACCAGCTGAGATCAGTATTTGGGGAATTTTTTCCTTGGGAGGTGCCGAGCCGTACTAAGGGGGCCCCTAAAAAACGTCCACCCCCTCCACCTTCATCGGGGGAAGAGTCTGAGCCGGAAGTGGCCTTGGTGGTCACGGGGACCCCCGTGGAGCTCTCAGAGGGTGAGCGGGGGCTCTCGGACGACGAGGAAGACCAGGGGGCCTCGGTTGCGCGCGAGAAGGTGCTGGTGACCGCACTGATCACTGATATTCGTGCATCTTTGCAACTGGACCAAGCAGGGGAGTCACAGGAGACTGCATACATTTGTGGGTCGGCTAGGTCCCCTAGGGCTTACCCCTATGATCAATTCTTTGACCATTTGGTCTATAAGGAATGGCAGCGTCCGCAGAATTCCTTCGCCCTGCCCATACGCTTCACTATACGCTACCCGTTTGAGGATAGTTTTGTGAAGAAGTGGGCATCCCCTGCAGTGGACCCTCCGGTGGCTCGCTTGAATAAGGCAACGACTATTCCCTTGCAGGGGTCCCCCTCCTTTAAGGATCCGGCCGATAGGCGGACGGAGGCAGTGTCCAAAGCACTTTTCTTGTTGGCAGGATCAGCCATGAGACCGGCTCTGGCGTCAGCTATGGCGGCGCAATCTCTTACCCAGTGTGCGACTGAGTTGCAAAACGACTTGAGCTACGGGAGGCCGCTTGAGGTGTCGCAGCGAGCAGACTATCTGCTTTTTTGGGCGCAGTTGGATGAAATCATTAAGGATTTCACTGGGGGGAAGAGTACTTTTCTCCCAGAGCCCAGACGGAGGGAGTTCCGCCGTAAGCAGGGCCCTGCTCCTTCGGGTCAGAGGAGGTTTTTTCGTGCGCCCGGCGCAGCGGGCGGGGTTTTGGGGGCCAGCATGGTCTGCCTCGGGGCCCGGTAAATGACCCTGGCAGCGCAAGAGCAAAAAGGCAGAGGATAGTCCTCCTCCACATGATGGGTTGCCCCCACCCAATTCCCGTGTGGGGGGCCGACTTCTGGGGTTCGCAGACAGGTGGACTGCCCGCATTCCCGACCGGTGGGTGCAGGAAGTGGTGTCCTCCGGGTACAGGATAGAGTTCAGCACTCTACCCTCAGACAGGTTCTTCCCATTGAACTTGAGACTCCCTCAGGGGCTTCGAGAGGCTCTCCTAGGGGCTGTCCAGGCGCTCTCCGAGCAAGGGGTAATTGTGCCGTTACCTCCGCTGGAAAGGTTCTGCGGCTTCTATTCAAATCTTTTTGTGGTACCCAAAAAGGGCGGAGTCAGGCCAGTTCTGGACTTAAAAGCGCTAAACCACTTTGTGAAGGCGCGAAAATTCAGGATGGAATCTGTCCGTTCGGTCATGGCCGCCCTGCACCAAGGGGACTTCATGGCATCTCTGGATATCAGGGATGCGTACCTCCATGTTCCCATTTGTCTTTGGCACCAGCGTTCCTGCGCTTTGCGGTGAGAGATCTACATTACTAATTTGTGGCACTTCCCTTCGGTCTGGCCTCGGCTCCTCGGGTGTTCACAAAACTGGTGGCCCCGTTGCTGGCGCTATTGAGGCAGAGAGGCATTGCGGTGGTAGCATACCTCAACGACCTACTCCTGCGAGCGGAGTCAGCTTCGGCCCTGGAGGAGAAGGTGGCTATCACCATGGCCTCGTTGAAAGACTTCGGCTGGTTGATCAACCTGCAGAAGTCGACGTTGACCCCGTCCTGTCGACTGGAATATCTGGGTCTGATTCTGGACACGGAGCAGGCGAAGGTGTTCTTACCTCCGGCCAAGTTACTGACACTGCAAGCAGCGGTGCGAACCCTGCTGTCACGCCAGTGGTCCTCCTTACGGTTCTGTATGCGGGTGTTGGGGCTCATGGTCTCAGCCTTCGAGGCGATACCTTATGTCCAGAGTCACACTCGGCTCCTGCAGCGAGCGATTCTGTCACGGTGGGACAAGTCTCCGCTGTCCCTGGACCAGCTGATCAGATTGTTTCATCAGACCAGAGGATCGTTGACCTGGTGGCTTCGGGCCCCGGCTCTCACGTTGGGGAAGTCTTTCTTCCCCCTGAATTGGTCGATAGTCACGATGGACGCCAGCCTATCCGGCTGGGGGGGGTCCTGGGGCAGCTGTCTGCTCAGGGCCGCTGGTCGGCACAGGAATCCCGCCTTCCCATAAATGTGCTGGAGCTGAGGGCAATCAGGCTCTGCCTCTCCCACTGGATGGTAAGGATGCGCGGCCTCCGGGTTCGGGTGCAGTCAGACAACGCCACGGCTTTGGTGTACGTTAACCATCAGGGCGGAATGAGGAGCTCGGCAGCGGCTGCGGTAGCGGCTCTCATTCTGCGATGGGCAGAACTTCATGTGCCGGCAATCTCCGCCATTTACATTCCGGGCGTAGAAAATTGGCAGGCGGACTTTCTCAGTCGCCAGATGCTGGATCAGGGGGAATGGTCCCTACATCCAGAGGTGTTCCGCCAGATTTGCCACGAGTGGGGCATGCCAGGCATGGACCTCATGGCGTCCAGGTTCAATCACAAGGTGCAGACCTTTGTGTGCAGAACAAGGGACCCATTGGCAGCCGCAACGGACGCGTTGGTATCGCCTTGGGGTCGGTATCGGCTCCTGTACGCCTTACCTCCCATCAAGCTTCTACCACGGCTACTGCGCAGGGTAGAAGCGGATGGAATCCCAACAATCCTGGTAGCTCCGGATTGGCCTCGGCGCCCTTGGTACGCCGACGTGGTGTGGATGGTGACAGATGTTCCCTGGCGTCTGCCGCTGTGAGAAGATCTGCTGTCACAGGGACCCATCCTGCACCCTGCTTTACCCTCACTGGCTTTGATGGCTTGGCTATTGAGTCCCAGGTGCTGAGGGATAGAGGTGTCTCTGACTCCGTGATCCCTACCATGCTTTAGGCGCGCAAGTGTACTTCGCGCAAGATTTATCATCGCACCTGGAAGGCCTATATTGCCTGGTGTGAGGCGGGGGGTTGGAAACCCTGCTCTTACGTTGTGTCCCGGGTGCTGGCTTTTCTGCAGCAGGGCCTGGATGACAAATTGGCATTGAGTACTCTCAAGGGTCAGATTTCGGCTCTGCCGATTCTCTTTCAACGTCCTTTGGCGTCTCATTCGTTGATACGTACATTGTACAGGGTGTACGCCATGTGGCTCCTCAGATACGGTCGCCTTTGGCGCCGTGGGATTTGAATTTGGTACTGTAGTACTGCAGAAACCACCATATGAGAAAATCAGGGATACAATTGCTGTCGCAAAAAGTGGCCTTCTTGGTGGCCATCACATCCGCTAGGCGGGTGTCTGAGTTGGCAGCGTTGTCCTGTAAGTCTCCTTACTTGGTCCTTCATAAGCACAAGGCGGTCTTGCGACCTTCCCCTTCATTTCTACCGAAGGTGGTTTCCTCTTTTCACATTAATGAGGATGTTGTTCTCCCTTCATTATGTCTGCATCCGTCGCATCCCAAGGAATTTGAGTTACATTCTTTGGATGTCGTGAGGGCTTTTCGGGTGTACTTGGCGGCTACAGCTTCCTTTCGGAAGTCTGATGCGTTGTTTGTGCTGACGGATGGTCCGCGCAAAGGATTGGCGGCCTCGTCGGCTACTGTTTCCCGTTGGATCAGACAGACCGTGACCTATGCATATACTGTTCGGGGCAAGGTAACCCCTTTTCCAGTCACGGCTCATTCCACCAGGGCAGTTAGCACTTCCTGGGCTTTCAGACACCAAGCTTCGGTGTCCCAGGTGTGCAAGACGACTTCTTGGTCCTCAGTGCACACGTTTACTAAGTTTTACTAAGTGGATATTTCAGCATCCGCGGATGCTGCCTTTGGCCGCAAAGTTTTGCAGGCGACGGTGTAGGCGCGGATGGCGCCTCCTGAGAGGACTCTGTTGGGTACAGTTGTTGTTGTTTACCCACCCCTCTTGACTAACACAACTTTGGGACATCCCCACTTGTGAAATGAAGGGCTGTCTCTGTCAGTGAACGTAAGAGAAAAAGGGATTGTATTAAAACTTACCGTAAAATCCTTTTCTCTGAGTTCACTGACAGACGCAGCACCCACCCCTCTGTGTTGCATTTGTACGGCTTGTTACGAACTGATGTGCTATGCAGAGCAGGTGGGTTATATGCTAGATTGAGGACAGCCCCCTGGGAGGGGTCAGCTTGCTTTCTTTCTATTTGCCTAGTCTACTCCTGGTAGGATGTGCATAAACCCCACTTGTCAAATGAAGGGCTGCGTCTGTCAGTGAACTCAGAGAAGAGGATTTTACGGTAAGTTTTAATATATGGTAATCCCTTTTTTTATTTTACTTCTCAATTTTCTTTTTTTTTCTCTACATTAGCATTGCAACATATCTGAGACTCCTATTTTTGTTTTTGCTTTTTATTTAAATTTTTCCTTGATTTTTCTCAAACCCCTCCAAAATGGGAGTACCACCTGGGCTCAGTTATGCCCCCCCCCCTTTTTTTCCCTGACACTTCAACTAACCATGAATCAAACTACTTTGTTCCTTTCATACAAACGTATATTCTGAACTGTATTTGCAATTTTCCAAAAATCTAAACAAAGTTTTGGACTTTTTTTCTGACACTCTAATCATGAATCAAACAACTCTGTTCCTCCCTTATAAAAGCAAATTCTGAACTGCACTTGCAATCTTCCAAATATCCAAACACTTCATTGACTTAAGATACTGACATACTAAGTTCACAGATTTCTCCCCATTTTTATCACATCATTGTTTTTAAACTGTACACATGAATGTTATATTTGTTAATATTTTATCTTAGTTGTACAATATATATTATTAACATTGTCTGTCAAATATACGCTGCCGCATTGTTGAAATAAACCCTGCTGCACTAGATACGGTCTGGCGCTTTTTGTTTCCTTCTTTTTCCTGTTCCCACCCCGGGCATCCCAGCCTTTGCCAGAAGCAGCCTCATACCTCTCTGTTAAATGCAAGCAGCAACCAGAGACAGTGTGTTCCACACACATATGACTATCTAAACGTTTTCCTATGTTTGTATGCCAGCAGTGGATTACACATTGTTCGAGATCACTGAATTGTAGATCATTGTGTTTCACACACATTGTTCTTTACAATCATTTAATACATATGGATTTTATTCACCTTTGTTTGAAGATTGTAGCGCTGATTTGCACTCCTCCTATGGAGTGCTAATTTTTTCCTTGTTCCGTGACAGCCTGACTTGTCCGGCAATTCAGGAGGATTCGTACACTCGGCTACTTCACCAGAAGTCTCTGGAGTGTACCTACATTGGCTGTAGCTCCAACAGTCCCACAAATGTAGTAACGGGGATCGGGCAACCTCTTCCGGCCTCCCCCATCCTCCCGAATAGAAATGGAAAAGCTCTTTGCGGGTTGACCTGCTTTAATTACTATCACACAGTTCTTCCATATAGCACAGCCAGGATTCCTTTCTTTCTTCAGATCCTTGAATCTCTCCCAACTGCTGCTATCCGCTCCCCGCAAAGGCTTAGGTACATGCAGATATTTCCATGTCTTATCATCTTCCCACTTCTCCCTGGAGTTCTCAACAATGTCCATGACATGGGGTGGGACGTACGGATAATCCTGGCCCCACTGCAGAGCAACTCATCACTGTACTTCCCTTTGATACTGGGAGAGCCTAGGTAGATTCGTGACCTTCCCTCTCCCTGGCAAGATTTGGGTGTCAGGCGATCTAACTACCTCTTGATGGTAGGTTGCTGCCCTGGTCTGGGTGGTGGAGGGCCTGTTTAAGAAAAGTTGGCTACTGATTCTGGGGATGCCTGCTGCATTACTTGAGTCCTGTGAAGGCCCTGATTCATCCTGCTCTGAGAGGGCATCAAAGGTGTGTGAACCACCCATCACCCACTCTTCATCTGAGCCTTCATTTGGAGACGGCCACTCTGCCAGGTGCTCCACGGAACCAAATTCTGCCAGCAGTCTAGGTGACCCCCAGTCTATGGCCCTGTCCTCTGTATCCCCGCTAGACTCAACAAGGGCCTCATCTCCCTCCACAACTAGCTCCGGCCCCGCTGGGATTGGGATGGGAATCGGCCCGGCATTTCAGGGGCCCCAGATTTCCGCATGGTAGCACTTACGGTACCCAGGTCCCTGGCCAGGCTACGACAGTCTCCTCTCTTCCTCCGTTCTCTGCATTCATGGGGGAATCGCCAGGCCACAACTTTAACCTACCTTTGGATGGTGACATCAGGCCCACTCCGGCCTTCCAGGACTTCTGTGGCTGCGGACGACAAAATCCCGTGCACAGGTCCACCGTGAAGTATGATGGCTCCTGCTGAGTTGATGTCATCTGGTTCAGTGACTAACCGCAATGTTCACATCGTGCCCATGCAGTAACTCTCACGGTAGGCATTTGGCACTCCAGACATAGCAGGCACAGCCGTTCAGTCCCTTCTATCACCCCCAGGGCGAGTCCCCAGCAAGGCTCCAATCAGACCCTGGTGTCTACAAGGGTCCGTTCCGACCTATCCGGCAGCCAGGTTAGCGCTGGTACAAGTCGACCACCTTCCTGCCATCTTCCTCTGCCTTGAGGTGTCTGAGGCTAGCTGCAAGCGCTGAGACTCTTCCAGGGCGTGGCACCGCCCCCACATAACCAGACGAGCTGGCGCCAAAAGTCCTGATAAGCAAACTTGCTGCAGGTCACGCTGCTGTAACGCCTTGTGTGAAGGATGGAAACTTGCAGGTATGCTGACGCTAGCAGGACTTGTCCAGGCATGCCGACCACTCTGCTGGTGGTTGCCGATAGCAACAGTAATTGTAGTAGACACTGTTTTGCTGGAAAGCACTCCTCTAACACAGTCTCTCCCTCCATTAACAAAAAACATTACCAGGCATACTTTACTGTTAGCAGGTGTTTGGAGCCAAAGTTCAAGATGCCCAGCATTTGCAGAGCCATGGGCATATCTGTAATCCAGTGGGTGTTGTCTAACATTTGCAGGGAAATATTTATAATCCATGGGCACGATTGTCCTGCGTGGTTACCACGGGTAACCGCACATGCCAAAACCTCACTAAATCAGCAGGATTGTGTAAGTGTCCGCCCCAGCACCAGCCGGCGCGACTGAGCGAGCAGTAACGGCAATTGGTGATAGCTTCGCTGCGTTGCTATGGGCAACGGTACTCACATTAAGCATAGTTCAATGAGAAAATCACATAGTCCTTTTCCCGGTTCAATCCTCGCTAATGGCTAAAACAATCGCATTTCCTTGGCTCAGTTCACTTCTGTTGCTACGAGTAATGACTGACAGAATTACGTGAAACAGGTGAATCCTGGATACGAGCCCCCAAATGTAGCCAATAGCCCCCTTAGGGGTGGCTGAGTGTTGTGGTTCACCTGATCACACTGCCCTCAATCACACTTTTCTGCACATCCGAAGACACAGAACAGGCTGGTACTTTGTTTTTGTTTATTAGGGGAATTGAACTTGGATGGGGTAGGGATGATTATGGGATGCCCAGAAATTGAATAGTTCTGTACATGGGACGGACTATATACACTCGCCAGTATATACATTTCTCCAACTTCCTCCAGCACATCACTTGCTGACCATTACACTCCTTGTACTTCTCTCCAGCACAACACTTCCTTCTACAGGTGATACCTGAAAGGATATTTATCAGGCCTCCATTACATCTTCTTCCGGCTTAGCTAGCACATGGTGAGGCCTGCTATAGTCGGAGCATCGCCTCCGGACAACCCATTACAGGTAAAGGCAGATAGCCTCCATTGTGTAGCAAAGTACTGTGTGCCAGCCCTGCCTGATGGACTACTACTCCCAGCCCATCCTCCTCCGGGCCTCTCCAGCTTCTCCAGCTTCCATGGCCTTCTCCACTACCGCAGCAACATAGGGTTCCCATACTGGCTCCTGCATCCTTCCCAGATTGTCTCTCACCCCAATCTGCTCTGGCATGCCTCTAACAGTTTCCCAGGGTATGTTGCTCACCGACATCCTGACACTTGTAGTTCCACACTGGAGATCTCTCCCGGATAGTGCCCGCCACCAAGATCTCTCTCCTGGCCGCACCCAAGCACTCCAGGCCTGGGGTCACCCCCCCAGACTGGGAGCTTCCCCTGGCAGTGACAGCCCACCCTACTCTATTTCCAGACTTCCACCCGAACTACTCCTCCCAGATTGGGCTGACCCAGGGTATTTGACCACTTGCCGACCGCATATGGATATGTATATGGAAGCCGTGATCACTCCCCTCCCCCTGCCAGCCCAGCCCCCATACAGTTAGAACACACTGAGGGAACACAGTTAACCCTTAGAGCGCCCCCTCCAAGTCAACCCCTTCACTGCCAATGGCATTTACACAGTAATCAGTGCATTTTCATAGCACCGATCGCTGTATAAATGCCAATGGCACCAAAAAAGTGTCAAAATGGTCCGACATGTCCGCCGCAGTATCACAGTACCACTAAAAATCGCAGATCGCTGCCATCACTAGTAAAAAATAAAAAAAAAATAAAAACCCCAGAAATTAATTCTTATCATGCGTAAACGCGGCAACTTTTGCGCAAACCAATCAATAAACGGCGATTGCGATTTTTTTTTTTTTTTTACCAAAAATATGAGGAAAAATATAAATCGGCCAAAACCGATGAAAAAATAGTTTTTCATTTTTTTTTTTTTTTTGGATTTGTATTTTAGCAAAAAGTAAGAAAAATTGGGGGTTTTTTTTGCAAAATTGTCGTTCTTCTTTTTGTTTATAGTGGCGATCAGAAATGACGCAGAGGTGACCAAATACCACCAAAAGGAAGCTCTATTTGTGGGAAAAAAATGACGCAAATTTCGGTTGGGTACAACGTCGCACGACCGCGCAATTGTCAGTTAAAGCGACGCAGTGCCGAATCGCAAAAAGTGCTCTGGTCCTAAAGTGTGAAATCCTTCCGGGGCTGAAGTGGTTAAGGAGGCCTGCCTCCTGCCAACCCAGATTGGGGATTGGTCAGGGCTCCTTAAAACACCCCAGTGCTACATTAATTTAGGTTTACTGACTTTTTAAAGGTGAACTCCAACCTTTACTTCAGTCTTGCATAGTTGTACAGGTTCTACTCCTGCACAGAAATTGCTTACTGCAATTTCACATGCACACTGTAAACTGTTCACATTGTTCATTGGAATTCGCAGCAAGTCAGATAGGGCCTGCCTAATTTCCTAGCTGGGGGGCATTCAGCATCATCTAACCCTTTTACTTCTCAGCCTTATTGTTCATGGCTCATCCCCACTCATTAATTAGATTTCAGTTCTTTCAATCATGGAGGCTCAGCAACACAATGGCAGATAGTGTCTCATAAAAATAAACAAGGACGAAGCCTTGCACATGGTCAATGCGGTAGATTGACACATCACTAAAATTGGTTTGCCTGTGTTGCTCCCTTGCTGTCTGGATGAGCAAGGTGGTGTTCAAATGCTTCAAAATGTAAAGGTGGCCATAGATGGATCAAAATTCAGCCGGTTCAGTTGGCACCAGACACATTTTGATCCATGTGTGGCCACTGATGCTCAACAGAATTCAATCTATCGATCAATTTCTGTTGAACGAACCTGTTGGGGAAAAAAACGCACAATCATCGGCTGCAGCGCTAATCTGTGTATTCTGACAGCAGAGGAGTCCCCCTGCTGTCAGAATACAATTGTGCAATGGAGGGGATTTCTCCATCCACCCTCAAATGTGTGGATGGGGGAATCGGATCAGCTTTTATTGTTCAGCCTACTGGCTGAATGAAAAAAGCTGAGCCATATATGACCAGCTTAAGTCACCAGCAGCGTCCAGCCTGACAGAGTTGCATGCAGGCAGGTGAGTATTTCACTGCCCTGCTCTGTCCTGCATGGAGATCCTGCCAATGGAGAGTGGATGATGTCCCTAATAGTGCAGTTATAATTATTAAGAATAATAATAAAAATTATAAACACTACTATTATGTTTTTTGGTGATTCTTCTGTTCTAACAACAGTGCGCTTTTAAATCTAGTTGTTGTCCCTGCAGACAATGAAAGTTGGTAGGTGACTGCCCCAGAGTCTAATATCCTTTATCTGAAATTATTGTTTTTGCGTTGAAAAGATCACTGTATGAAAAAGCTTTTCGCTCTCAAATTATATTGATAATAGAAGTTTTTCAGCAACAAAATCCTTTAAAAGCTACTTTAAAAAGCGTGATGAGATTGGACAGATGGTGATGTGATTAAATTCAGTGGCCAGAGATGAAATGAAATATAGTTTAGCTGCCAGGGGCTGACTATATGAAACAATCCCCCCCCCCCCCAAAAAAAAAACCTAATATAAATGCAATTGTTTATGTGTCAGTCAGTTATGGACAAGAGAGAACATTATTAATAATACCATAATAAAAGAAAGCAGCACAATTGGCAGACATAATTGCCCTTGTCTATAAGGTGAGCTCATGGCTCATTCTACAATAAAAACAAGGGAATCTATATTTTTTTAAAGTGTACCTGTTAAAAAAAACTGATGCTGTATATACAGTATCTCACAAAAGTGAGTACACCCTTCACATTTTTGTAAATATTTTATTATATCTTTTCATGTGACATCACTGAAGAAATGACACTTTGCTACAATGTAAAGTAGTGAGTGTACAGCTTGTATAACAGTGTAAATTTGCTGTCCCCACAAAATAACTCAGCACACAGCCATTAATGTCTAAACTGTTGGCAACAAAAGTGAGTACACCCCTAAGTGATAGTGTCCAAATTGGGCCCAATTAGCCATTTTCCCTCCCAGTGTCATGTGGCTCATTAGTGTTACAAGGTCTCAGGTGTGAATGGGAAGCAGGTGTGTTAAATTTAGTGTTATCGCTCTCACTCATACTGGTTACTGGAAGTTCAACATGGCACCTCATGGAAAAGAACTCTCTGAGGATCTGAAATAAAGAATTGTTGCTCTACATAAAGATGGCCTAGGCTATAAGAAGATTGCCAAGACCCTGAAACTGAGCTGCAGCATGGTGGCCAAGTCCATACAGCAGTTTAACAGGACTGATTCCACTCAGAACAGGCCTCGCCATGGTCGACCAAAGAAGTTGAGTGCACGTGCTCAGCGTTATATCCAGAGGTTGTCTTTGGGAAATGAACGTATGAGTGCTGCCAGCATTGATGCAGAGGTTGAAGAGGTGGGGTGTCAGCCTGTCAGTCCTCAGACCATACGCTGCACACTGCATCAAATTGGTCTGCATGGCTGATGCCCAGTAGGAAGCCTTTATAAAGATGATGCACAAGAAGCCCACAAATAGTTTGCTGAAGACAAGCAGACTAAGGACATGGATTTCTGGAACCATTTCCTGTGGTCTAATGAGACCAAGATAAACTGATTTGGTTCAGATTGTGTCAAGCATGTGTGTTGGCAACCAGGTGAGGAGTACAAAGACAAGTGTGTCTTGCCTACAGTCAAGCATGGTGGTGGGAGTGTCATGGTCTGGGGCTGCATGAGTGCTGCCAGCGCTGGGGAGCTGCAGTTCATTGAGGGAACCATGAATGCCAACATGTACTGTGACATGCTGAAGCAGAGAATGATCCCCTCCCTTCGGAGACTGGGCTGCAGGGCAGTATTCCATGATAACGACCGCAAATACACCTCCAAGACGACCACTGCCTTGCTAAAGAAGCTGAGGGTAAAAGTGAGCATGTCTCCAGACCTAAACCCTATTGAGCATCTGTGGGGCATCCTCAAATGGAAGGTGGAGGAGCGCAAGGTCTCTAACATCCACCTGCTCCGTGATGTCGTGGAGTGGAAGAGGACTCCAGTGGCAACCTGTGAAGCTCTGGTGAACTTCATGCCCAAGAGGGTTAAGGCAGTGCTGGAAAATAATGGTGGCCACACAAAATATTGACACTTTGGGCCCAAATTGGACATTTTCACTTAGGGGTGTACTCACCTTTGTTGCCAGCGGTTTAGACATCAATGGCTGTGGGTTGAGTTATTTTGAAGGGACAGCAAATTTACACTGTTATACAAGCTGTACACTCACTACTTTAGATTGTAGCAAAGTGTCATTTCTTCAGCGTTGTCACATGAAAAGATATAATAAAATATTTACAAAAATGTGAGGGGTGTACTCACTTTTGTGAGATACTGTAGTTCTACTGTGCTAAAAAGGACCCATTTCTGTTTTTGCTGCCACTGCCTGTCAATTCCTGCCCCTGGAATTGCAGTACTGGCCCATCACTGTGATTGGCCAACTCACTATCCAATATAGAGGCACAAAGAACAGAAAGAGGAGAGCCACATATAGCGTCTATGGAGGCTAGTGGTGGTTTGCACATAAGAGTATTCTCTAGAGCAGCCTTTCTCAACTTTTTTACTCCAGAGGAACCCTTGAAACAATTTTCAAGTCTCACAAAACCCCCAGTCAGATTAGTCCATTGGGAAAATGCCCCTTACAATACTGGTGGTAAGTGGGAAGAATGCCCCCTTTAAAAGATGGCTAGAATGGCATCCTTGTAGTAATTCTGCTAGCTCTGCCAAGCGGCGTTGGACCTGGAACTATGCAGACACCAAAAATGTAAAAGGATTATTCAATTCTGCAATGTGCCAACTACTTTAGTGCAAGAAGAAATAAAGAAAAACCCATAGTGAATGGGACTTTTAAAAGAGAAGTACAACCAAAGCTTGTGTAGCACCCCTTGGTAAGTGGGAGCTATTGTGGATAGATTTTTGGTAGGTGAGGAAAATTTAGTCAGGCCTGACTGGTGTGCAGGCCTGATTGTTTTTGTTTCTGGGCTGGAACAAGTAATGTGCAGGAGAGAGGAACCAGAGTTTAGAGAAGCAAGTGATGTGCTGGAGGAAGAATTGTAACTGGAGCAAGTGAAGTGCTGGAGGACAAGAGGAGGTGTATATAGTGGTCCTGTGTAAATTTGCAACTAATTCTATGGGCATCCAATAACATCCCTAATCCCCATCCAAGTTCAATCCCCTAATAAAACAAAACAAAGTATCAGCCTGTTCTGTGACTCCGGGTGCGGTATGGATGTGATTGAGGGCAGTGTGAGCAGGTGAACAACAACACTCAGCCACCCCTAAGGGGGTCATTGGCTACACTTGTTTTGCCAAACGAGCTGCACTACTGTGATCCATTTTCAGCAGACTGCGGGCTGAAGCCTGCTGTGGAATGACATCACAGAGCCAGTCCACTGAAAACCTGAGCTGACCGCTCCCACCCCCTCCACAGCCCAGCGCTCCAGTGAGCAAATGGGGTGGGGGGGGCAGAGCAGACCGCAGTGAGCGGCTTTGAGAACTGAGCGATCAGATATTTAGACACACAGTTCTCAGTGTTAGAGCCAGTGGGGGATAGATGCAACATCGGACTAATGCTGAAAGGTAAGTATGATTCTGAAAAAAAAATCCCATACTCCTCTCTTAAGTCCCATAGAAGACTGAAGAACTATCGTCAGAAAGCAATGCAATGTCATAAAACTCCAGATGTTACTTTACGTATTGTATTGTTTTCTTTAGTAGTTATTGAGTCTTCTATGTGCCTTTTAAAGTCCCATTAACTATGGGGTTTTCCTTATTTCGCTATGCAGACCCCATCAGATTTGAGGTCAGATAGCCATTGCTGAAGGAACCCTTGCCACCCCTGGAGGAACTTTAGGGTCACATGGAACCCTGGCTGAGAATAGCTGCTCTAGAGAAAAACCAATACAATAGAAGTAGATGCAATACAAGTATCAGCTTCCTTAACCGGTTCCCAACCACGCGCCGTGTTTTTACGGCGGCAGTCGGGGAGCCCTGCGCGAATTGCCGTAAATAAGCGACAATCTGCAATCAGCCACCAGCCACTCCTGGGGAGTGTGCCCGCGGCTCGGGTGGACCCGATGTCCGCCGGCGAGCCACGATGAGCGGCTACAGGGAAAGAACGGGGAACCACCGATGTAGACACGGCGGTTCCCCGCTCTGTCAGTGGGGTATGAGAGATCTACTGATCCCTGTCACTGGGATCAGTTAGATCTCTCATGCCCATGTTAGCCCAACCCCCCCACAGTAAGAACACACCCAGGAAACATAGTTAACCCCTAGCTCTCCCCCCCAGGTTAACCCCTTCACTGCCAATGACATTTATATAGTAATCAGTGGACATTTAAATTTCTGATCGTTGAATAAATGTCAATGGTCCCAAAAAAGTGTCAAAAATGTCCGACATGTCTGCCCCAATATCGCATTACCGCTAAAAATCGCAGATCGCCGCCATTACTAGTAAAAAATAAAAAAACAATAAAAACTCCAGAAATTAATTCTCACCATTCGTAAACGCGGCCACTTTTGCGCAAACCAATCAATAAACGACGATTGCAATTTTTTTTATCGCAAATATGAGGAATTATATAAATCGGCCAAAAACGGTGAAAAAAAAGGTTTTTTTATATTTTTTTTTTTGGATTTGAATTTTAGCAAAAAGTAAGAAATTTGTTTTTTTTTGCAAAATGGTCGCTCTTCTTTTGTTTCTAGCGGCGATAAGAAATGACGCAGAGGCGATCAAATACCACCAAAAGAAAGCTCTATTTGTGGGAAAAAAAGGACGCAAATTTTGTTTGAGTGCAACGTTGCACGACCGCGCAATTGTCAGTTAAAGCAACGCAGCGCCGAATCGCAAAAAGTGCTCTGGTCCTAAAGCTGCAAAACCTTCTGGTTGGTAAGTGGTTAAAGACAACAGCTAAGTATAAAGTCGGAATACTGTGAGGGATTACCTATTGTGGGGATCACCTTTCCTGGGAATAAGGCAGTTGAGACCGCAGATTCTTTCAAATCTGGCTTGCAGCCAGGTTTATTGGAGCAAAGGTTGCATTTTTAAAACAAACAAAACATAAAATAAATCCTTGCCATCCAGCTCTAATCTAAACAAATCCTCCCAAATACCCACAAAACAAAGTTATAGTAAACCTTTTGTTTAGTCCAACAACACAAAAGCTCCATGAGTCAGCTCTCTCAGGCTGATCGCTCTGAGTCTCAGGGTAGAGCCAACCCTTGCTCTCTTCCTGGTCATTTAAACACCACCTGAGAGTGGACTCCGGTGGACCCGAAAATTCAGTCTGGAACCAGCCCTGCCATGGTGGCATGCTGGTTTAGTCCAATCCAAATGAACGTATGCGAGGTGACCGATAGCGTCCGTCTATCACCTCGCCTCGCATAACATCACAATACCTAAAGTAAACTCTTGCAGCTGCTAAATTCTGTTTAACCAGCCTTATGATTCCCACTTCCTGTTACCCTGCGAATCTTGTAGCACCTTCATATGTTACTCAGCTGCTTACTGGGTAGTGAACCAGCAATACTGATCCATTGCCTAGTGCAGTGGTCTCCAAGCTGAGGCCCAGGGGCCGGATGTGGCCCTTTGCTTGCTTTTATCTGGCCCTTGGGGCACTATTTCACCAACTGACATCAATGATGGGGCACCATTCACCCTAGTGACACCATTAATTGGGCACTATTCTTCCATTAATACCAACAATGGGGCGCTATATTTCCCATTAAACCCAATGATGGGGCAGTAATGTTGGGGCGTTTTCTACTCACACTGACCACAGCCTGACCCTCCTAAAGCCTTAAGGCCATTAAACTGGCCCTTTGCTTAGAAAGTTTGGAGACCCCTGGCTTAGTGAGTAGGCCAATGGTGGAGAGGGGGGAACAGAAAGCTGTGAAACTGAACCTGGATAAGATTTTGGGTAGTGTTTTGAACTACTTCCATATTGCAATTGTGACATTTTACCAACCATTGGATGTGGTAGCTGCAATAGTTTTTTCGTTTTGGGCTTTTTTTTAATTTGGGTGATGCTGCCAGTAATACACTTCCTGTCCTAGAATAACAGCACTCGTTCATTGTACAGTATCTGTGGAGGAGCAGCGTTGCCGCCCTAGTGTAGGAAGTGTGTAAGAAATACAGAACATCTCCCATTTTCTGTTCTACATAAAATGGGGTAGGGGGTGTTCTTTATTTCACAGAGCTGAACTGGGCAGGTCTTATGACCAAGGCCATGTCAGCCATGAGGCCAATTCAGGTGGCACTCATGGAGGCGAAGTAAAGGGCAGCAATAAAGCTGGAGTGGCCATACTGGTCAATCCATCCTCATTGAAGTTCAGCAATGCTGATGCTGATAAAAGTGTAGGTTTAGTGTCTCTTAGCACAGTGCTGTAGGCCACTTCACCTGCTTGTGTGGTGCGCCCACACACATACAGGTGGTGCTATTGCCAGAGACAATCATCTTTGTGGCGGCGTTGAAAATGGCCGCACCAAGCAGCATCCACCACCGTTACGGCCTTGCTTATAACAATGCCTGAGATAACAGAGTGCATAGGACACATACACGTTAAAGTATATTTAACCACTTGCCAACCGCCTCACGTACATAAACGGCGGCAAGTTGGCTCCGCTACGCAGATCACCGTCTATAAACGGCGATCCGTGCAGCTGCAGTACTGGGCGGGCACACACCGCCAGTGCCGCACTCTCATGCTCGCCACACTCTACCTAAGTGTGGCTGCGGGTCGGGCGGACTCGATGTCTGCCGGCGACCCGCGATTGCCTTTTAGAGAGCAAGAACGGGGAACCGCTCTGTTCTGTCATCGGGATCAGTTAGATCTGTCATGCCCCTGCCAGCCCAGCCCTGGCACAGTTAGAAAACGCCTAGGGAACACAGTTAACCCTTTGATTGCCCCTGCAGGTTAACCCCTTCCATGCCAGTGACATTTATACAGTAATCAGTGGCTATTTTTAGATCTGTTTGCTGTATAAATGTCAATAGTCCCAACAAAGTGTCAAAAATGTCCGATCTGTCCACCGCAATATCGCAGTCCCTATAAAAATTGCAGAGCGCCACCATTACTAGTAAAAAAAAAATAGTAAAAATGCCATAAATGAATTCTCATGGTTTGTAAACGTAGCAACTTTTGCGCAAACCAGTCAATAAATGCGGTTTGCAATTTTATTTATCAAAAATATGTAGAGGAATATAAATCGGCCAAAACTGATAAATAAATTAGTTTTTTTATATTTTTTTTTTGGATATGTATTATAGTAAAATATATATATATTTTTCTTTTCAAAATTGTTGCTCTTTTTTTGCATATAGCGCAAAAAATAAAAACCACAGAGGTGATTAAATATCACCAAAAGAAAGCTCTGTTTGTGGGGAAAAAAGGACGTCAATTTCGTTTGGGTACAGCGTCGCATGGCCGCACAATGGTCAGTTAAAACAACGCAGTGCCGAATCGCACAAGGTGCTCTGGTCAGAAAGGGGGTAAACCCTTCCGGGGCTGAAGTGGTTAGAGGCAAAACTTTTTTTTTAGTTTTGGATGGAGTGGAGAGGGATTAGAACGCTTGTCAGTTTTTATTGCTGTCTGTGCCCCTGTTAAGAAGATTCCCCCTCTCTATTTGTCCTGTTTACCATTATGACTGAAAGTAAATGTAAAAGAAATTACCCAAATTTTGGGTTGTCTCAAGAGAAATAATAGAGGGGAAGTCTTCCAATGGGGACACTAGTTCTGGTGACCTGGGGACCCCCAAGGAATTTCCTTGATATATGGGGATTTCTTCTCACTTCCTGTTTGGCTATGGGACAGGAAGTGAAGGGAAATCTCTGAAATGGGGCACAGATGGCAAAAAAATCTGACAGAGCTTATAACCCTCCTGTGCTCTATCCAAAATAAAAAATCAAGTTTTTGCCTATAGTTCTACTTAAAGTGCAGTTGGCCTTTAATTATGACCACTCTTGCTTTTCTTTTAGTATGTTATTACATTTTAAAGTATACAGAGCTAAGTAGAGCAGCTTTTAAATGGAAAATGAAGCATTGGGTTATCTTTTATTTCTATTGTTCTATCACTGATGTTAATACAATGTTAATGTTACTATATTGTGCAAAGGGAGGGATTGAAAAACAATATTACACAGGGTCATACACTGGATATTGATGCAGTATAATTCCTGATGGCTGCACATTAGTGAGGACTCATTAGATGTCATGGACAGTTGTTGCCCACGAGGGTTGTAATGGAATGTGAGGATCTCACTGACAATCCGGTTGCCTTGTTTTTCAGGACACGACGGAATTGTAACTCTGCTGAAACACTATAAGCGGCCTCAGGATGAATCTCCATGTAATGAATACTCTCAGCCCGGTGGAGGTATTTAATATCCATATGTTCTGTTATAATGCTGAACATCAGGCAAGGACAACCCACTGCCCTCCAGCTGGTGAGCCTTGACTGGCGTTATCTGATTAACTCGGTAGCCATTTTGCAGTAAGATCCAGTTTTGTGACTTAAGCCACAGGGATGTCACTAGGTGCTGGTGACTCTCAGCTGTGAAATACTGACCAGGCCAACAAATTAAAGTGCACGTATGCCAAAACTTTTTTTTGTTTTCAATTTTAGATTAAGGAAGGGTTAAAACCCTTTTCAGGCTGTTTTTTGCCATTTTTGTGACATTAGGGAGATTTCCATTTTCTTCCTTTCGTGGAGACACAGAAATTTCTCCTACTGTGGAGAAATTTCTTCTCAATTATAATTAGACAGTTGTCATCAATACTGGTGCTTCCTTTGGACTATTTCCTCTCACCTCCTAAGTGACACGTGTATAATTTGACATTTCCAACCTTTATTGTTTTGATGACAATAGGCATGGGACAAATATAGAGGGTAAATCACTCCAGTGGGACACAAATAGCAATACAAACCTATTGCATGTAGCAGTAATGATAGAGGCCTTAGACCCTTTTCACATGGGTGATCCGATCAGGTCCATCGGTCAGTTTTTCAGGCAGACCTGTTTGGACCCTCCAGTCTCTTGAACACCCGCACCATCCAATCCGATCCTGTCCGCCAAAAACAGTTGGATGGGGGACCTATTGGGGACGTATCAGATGGAAACAGGCGGTCTGTGCCCAATCCGATTGCCACATAGATGAGAGCGGTCTGTGTCCTATGCAGAGTGAACCCGGACCTGAGCAAGCGAATCCCGCTTCGTGGAGGTGCCCATGTGAAAGGGGCCTTAAGCTGCAGTGGCCCTGCATATATCATTCACAACTGTTCGATTCTACCAACTTTATTATCCAACACAATATGAACATTCAAAAAGTTTCTAAATATGGTAAGAGCAACAGAGATCATGGATTTTCTTGGTATTTCTAGTACTGAGAATATCCATGATCTCTGTTGTTCTTACCATATTTAGAATTAACTTTAGAGTTTTTAAGATGTGTTGCCCCCTGTACCTTTTTTGACCCATAGGAACATTATTAGTTGAACATTCGAAAGATTGACTTTTGGATACAATATGAAATCAACATAAAGAATGTCAGCTGGTCATCTTATTACAATAAAATGGAGACAACAGTAAGCTAAAACATACCTGATGCATTTCGAGGGCCAAACAATCCCCCTTCATCAGGGCTTGGATAAGAAATGTAAAAGCTTCCTATCATAGGTGTGCACCCCAAAGCTCAAACACACATGCTTGTGTGTGCTTGTGTATATATACTGATGGTGTCAGTAGGGGAGTGGACAGTGTCAAAAGTTTTTATTTTTTTACAATTTTATTTTTTTTTAATTATGTTTAAACAATTGTATTAGGAGCCCTGTTAGGGGGCTTTGGTGAAATATTGTGGGTCTAAATGGGGAATCTATACCACACTGGGTGATTAGGATGGCTAAGCACACATCCATTGGCACTAATAATCATAATCTTCTTTTGATATAGAACATGTTCCATGAGTTTTTATATTTCTATAGGGAATGTTTCCCATTCCAATCAGGCCCTGATGGGAGTAGGGGGTTGTTTGGACCCTAAAACGCACTGGATACCTTTTTATGATATTGCTGTCCATAGGCGTGCCCAGGGGGTGTACAATTAAGATTAGGGGAAGGGGCTGGTAAATATGTACAGTAATTTACTGGTCCCTTCCTTTTCTAAATGAACACAGTGAACAAACTCACTCACTATGTTCGTTTATAACTGAAGCATAGTAAACAGTGTGTACTATCCTTCCGCTTGTGAATGAACAGAAAGCCGCTTAGCACAGAGCACTATCCCACTCATTCACTGTTCATTGCAGCTGAGGCTACAGAGAAAGGCATGTGTGTTTAAGCTCTGGGGTGCACACCCTAATGCAACAGGCTGCGCACACCTATGTTGTTGTCTCAATTTTATTGGCAATGAATGACTGGCTGGTGCTCTGTTTCTTGATTTCGCGTGGATTTCCCAGTGGAGGCTCCTCTTTGTGGTGGTGGGGTGCCTGGGTTCAGTCATCAAGAACAGCTAATGTGTGATTTAGGCCTCATACACACGGACTTTTTTGACGCCAACGTTTTTTGCCGCTCTCCATGTTAGTCATTGGCCCCATAAAAACGTAGATGTTTTTGAGCTGTAGATGGCGTCGGCGTTAGTGAGCTGAAACCAGAACCCACGGCCAGCGCGTTCTGAGGCTGTAACGTTTTGGCGTTAACCGGCGTTTTTGACGCCAACGTTTTTAGTTTGAAAAATAGGGGATTTTTTTTTTTTTTTTAAACGCCTATTAACGCCGACGCTCACTAACGCTCATTAACGCTGATGCAAAACGCCAAAAAAACGCTGATTTTTCCCTGACGTTGCACCCGACATTTTGCTTATTTTTAAAACTTACGCCTGTGTGTATGACGCCTTATGGTCAAAAGACCCGAGCTCAGCACCTCATATCCACCTTGGATACAATAGATGGGAACATTGGTGCATAGGATTAACAACATTTGAATTTTAGCACGCCCCTATTTAATTATCTTATCCTCATTATGGGGGTTTATTCAAATTTTTATTTTTTGTTGTTTATGTGATATATTTTGGGTATTTTTTAAATCTTGAGGTCATTTTTACTTTAGATTGTTTTTTCATTTTTCCTTTTTTTTTTTCCCTGTTCATTTTTTCATATTGTACTGGATAATGCAAATCCTTTTTAAGCTAAGCCATTGTTGTGTGACCATATATGTACAGTGGATGATTTCTAGGGATGGATGTTTTTGCATTCTATTTCGCAATACAAAAATCAGAGGTTCAAACCCATCTCTATTCTAATCTAAAACTGAAGAAAAAACGTTTGGGCTATACATACACTTCCAATATCATCATATCTGTGAAGGTTCTCATTATGCAGGTCATGTGACATGTCAGTATTTTTTATACATGCACTAAGCTGTAGTGTGTAAATGTGAAGTAAATCGGTTTAATATTAAAACAGATTTCCATAATAAAATGCAAGCAATTTACTACTGGAAAACAGCCAGGTGTGGATGTACGCTCACTTTGTTGACATGAGCATATACAGTCCTGCTCACCATTATTGGCACCCCTTCATGTTTTGCATAACTGAGTGAATGTCTTCAGAAATAAATGGAAATGTACCAAATTTATATCAGCAGGATCTTTCCCCACGGTTATTACCACTCGTCCTGACATATACGAGTACAGTTGTTTCACTCGCATGTAGGTGTGGACCGACAAAAGGTCATCATTTAACGAACGTAAAATAATACCTTTAGACAAAATTATAATTTGGCTAAATGAAGTGTAAATGTGTGATGTCGAATCACGTACATATTTTTTATGACTGTACAGTGTACTGGACGTATTACTCTTGGAAGTGTCTATACTACTATAACCTTCACATACATATCGGGTTTGCAAAAAAGAAGTCAAAATCTAATCTTATCTCTACCCAAACTTGGAGACTAAAAAC
>BLSH010203482.1:181040-193974 GCA_018402905.1 Glandirana rugosa
TTACTTGTAAAACCAAAATATTTTTCGGTGGACAATAAGGGAGTTTCTGGTGTCGTCAGACAGCTCCTTTGTCTTTACCATTGTCACACATGAAGAGGGAATAACAGGTGGCTTTTTATAAAACCAAAATGTTCATTTATTGGCTAATTTGGGTCACATGGGTGGAGGCAATTCATCACAGGTGATCCTCATTTGAGATCTGCAACAGGTGAGCCAAATTGGGTTTCCATACTGATTTGCAGCAAAGGGTGCCAATACCACTGACAAGGCAAGCATTATGGTTTTCTCTGTTTTCCTCATAATGTTTATCTTTTTAAATGTTATTTATCATTTACAGTTTTTTGTCAAACACAAGCTATCTGTAGTAATATGTTGGTTAATTTGATACATTTCCTTCAGTAGATATTCCACAATATGTACATAAACTTCATGGGTGCCAATAATGGTGAGCAGGACTGTATAGTAGTGGTTAGTCACATTCAACCCGGACTTGTTCTGTAATGTTGAAGACATGTCGTAGTTTCTCCAAGCTACTTCTTCAGTTCTTATGAGAGTCAGGAAGATACTCCAGAATTAATGCTCCATTCACACATAGGCGGTTTGAATCGCAGGCGGTATCACCGCAATTCTGCCTGCAATTAAAAACGCTATGGTAAAATGACAAATCGCACATTTCAGATGCCATTCCTTGGCTCGGCTGTGAAAACTGCCATCATGGTACGTCGGCCGCGCATGCCTCTACTACAGAGGCAGAACGGGGATCCGCAGATGTATACAGCGGATACCCGCTCTGTCAGAGGAAATGACAGTGATCTACTATTCCCAGTGATCGGAAACAGTTAGATCTGTCATGCCCCTGCCAGCCCAGCCCCCACACAGAACACAGTGAGGGAACACACTTAGCCCCCATGATCACCCCCTAGAGTTTAACCCCTTCCCTGCCAGTGAAATTTATACAGTAATCAGTGGCTATATTTAGCTCTGATCACTGTATAAATGCCATTGGTCCCAAAAAAGTGTCAAAAGTGTCCGATCTGTCCACCGCAATGTCGCAGTCCCGATAAAAATCGCAGATCGCCGCCATTACTAGTAAAAAAATAATAAAAATGCCATAAATCTATCCCCTATTTTGTAGACACTATGGGGTTGATTTACTAAAGCTGAAAAGTGCAAAATCTGGTGCAGCTTTGCAAAGAAACCAATCAGCTTCCAGGATATGTTGTCAAAGCTTGATTGAACAAGCTGAAGCTAGAAGCTGATTGGCTGCCATGTGCACCTGCACTCTCCAGTGTTAGTAAATCAACCCCTATAACTTTTGCACAAACCAATCAATATACGCTTATTGGGTTTTTTTACCAAAAATATGTAGAAGAATATATACTGGCCTAAACTGAGGAAGAAATTCGTTTTTTTACCTTTTTTTTTTTTTTTTGGATATTCATTATAGCAAAAAGTAAAAAATATATTTTTTTTTCAAAATTGCTGCTCTTTTTTTTGTTTATAGAGCAAAAAATAAAAACCGCAGACTTGATCAAATACCACCAAAGGAAAGCTCTATTTGTGGGAAAAAAAGACGTCAATTTTATTTGGGTGCAACGACCGCGCAATTGTCAGTTAAAGCGACCCAGTGCCGAATGGCAAAAAGGGGGTAAATCCTTCTGGGGCTGAAGTGGTTAATGGCACCTAAAAACTCTGTGCGGTTCTGCTACGATTATCAGGCACCCTCTTTAACTTGCAGGCCACCAAGCAAGAGAAAGGAGAGATGGTTTCATGGTTCCTGAACTGTATGGAGCCTTGTGCCTTCTCTCAAAATCCCCTGTACCTGATTCCCCCTATAGCTCTCTTGCTGAATTTAGCCACAAATAACTACAGCTAAAATCTGGGGAAAAAAATCATATTTTAGATTTGAAACAAAATAAGGAATAAGTTATAATAATTTGTAAATGTTGAGGCTTTTTGCTGTCCCATTGAACCCTCCTGCCCTAGGCAAGGGCTCACGGGTATCATAATGCTAAACAACCCCTGCCTGTGACAATGCATAGATTGCCAATGGCGACAACTACTATTCAATTTATAAAAAAAGTAAGAAACTTTCAAAAATGAAGCTGGTTACCTTAAGATGCCTTCCAGCCAGTGTGAATATATCTGTCAATTTCTTTCTAAAGGCGCTTCACATAAGAGAAGAAAAAGGCACTTGAGATAAACTGACCCAGCGGGAGAGAGGGTGAATATTGGCTGCTGTAAAGGCTTACATAATAAAGTTAATGCAGAAAGTTTGGAGTTTATGGTTAACACAGTACAATACTCCACTACTGCTATAATAACGTTAAAGAATTGTAATATGAAAATACATCTTTGTAAAAGCAGAGTCTTTTCTTGTTGGAGTGGTAAAGGGTTCGAAACATTTGTCGGGTTTTCTTTCATTTTTGCTTTTGTGTTCCTATTGCAGAAATGTTCCTTTCCTATTCTGGTGATGGGAAATCTCTCTAAAGGGAGCACAATTGGGAATTAAAATTTGATTTTTTTTTCTTAATACAGCAGGGAATGGTTTATAATTTTCTTTAGGGTTTTAAGAGAAATCTCCCCGATAGGGACACAGAGAGTAATAAGACAGATTATAAACAACAAAAATTGGCCAGCAACAGAACCCTTAAACTCCTGGTATTCCCTTAGGTGTTGGTGGTGTGAGTTTGCAATAACCATCAATATCAAGATAATCCAAAGTGTGAGAAGTTGGATAATTAAAGAGGGAAACCACCCGTAGATAGTCTATGGGTGGTTTCCCTCATTAGTCACCCAACTTCTCACACTTGGGATTATCTTGACATTGATGCTTATTGCGAACTTGCACCACCAACACCTAAGGGAATACAAGGATTTTAAAGCTTCATACACACTACTAGTTTTTTTGCGTTCAACCCAGTAGGTTGAACAGATAAAAACTGATTGCTCAGGTTGGAGGCAATTTACTAACTATCCGATGTTAGTACAGCAATCTCCCCTGCTGTGCTATTGTGTTCTGCCCCCTGCCAGAACACTCCAGTCAGTGCTCTCAGCCATTGGCTAAGTGCGCTGATCTGGTGTTAATCAGCAGACCTTGTTCGGTCATGACCCTACAACAGAAGCCAGCCGAACCGCCAGCTTCTGTCAGACTGATGCCACCTGGCCAGCTTCTGTCGGACCAATGGCACCCAACATTCGGCCCATGTGTGGCTTTAAGGGTTCTGTTTGCGCTGGAGAATTCCAGCGCCTCTATTTCCAGGGATCTGGTGTGGTGGTTTAACTGTGGATCTGACTCCTCAACCTATCTCAAGTGCAGACAACCCTGTTAAACCACCACACCAGATCCCTGGAAATAGTGGCGCTGGTAACCACCTTTTTTGTTTTGGTTAGCTGACAGATTATGGAACCTTTCCACACTTTAAAACATTTCTTCTTGAAATATGTACAAACCCAACATTTATTTTTCAGTATTTAAAGCGGAGTTCCATCCAAAAGTGGAACCTCCACTTATCTGCTTCCTCCCCTCCTCCGGTGCCACATTTGACACCTTTCAGGGGGAGCGGGTACCTGTTTTTGACAGGTACCCTTCCCCACTTCCAGGAGTCTCTGCCACGGCGCCATCCCTCGGAAGCTCGGCCCCCTCCTCTGCCACCGAGCCAGTTAGAAAGAGCAGCGAGCTTCGCGCATGCACAGTAGGGAACCAGCTGTGAAGTCGAAAGGCTTCACTGCCAGGTTCCCTTACTACAAATGGTGGCAGCAGCACCAGAGACCCGATCTGAAAATCGGCTGGGGTGCCGACATCTCGGGAACCCTGGACAGGTAAGTGTCCTAATATTAAAAGTCAGAAGCTACAGTATTTGTAGCTGCTGACTTTTAATTTTCTTCATGGGGGGCGGAACTCTTCTTTAAGCATCATGCCTCTCTGTGTACAGTTTTCTAAGCAAATAATTTTTGTGAATCTTTTGCAAATTTTTTTGCCTAAAGATCCTGCCAGTAAAAGCATTTCCTGTTTCAGGCTGACAACACTAGGCCACTGCCTTGCAGTTGGTATCAGCCTGGCATACAAGCTCATTCAGTTGGTCCTTGGACTGCCTATCAGATAGGCAACCCAACTGCCAAATGAAGGCGCTCATGTGACAGACTGCTGCTATTAGTTGCAAGGCAGAGGCTTAAGCAGCCCATAAATTATTTGAATTTCTTTCCTTCCACCAAGAAGGAAAGAAAATCGCTCTATCCCCCCATCAGCAAAGTCAGTGTTGATGGGGGGAATGCCTCCCGCCGCAGTGTTCTGCTGGGGGGGGGGCATGGGGAGCCATCCGGGCCGGCAAGACGCAATGATTACTACTAGTGGTTATTAGTGATGCACAGAAATCTGGCCACCGAAAAATTATTGGCTGAAAATATGATTTTCAGGATTGTGCCAAAAGAAAAAAAGTGCCGATAGTGGCTGTGATTTTACCACAATTTTAACGTGATGTTAACAAAATCTTACCGCGATTTTACCTTGCTTATGGTGTTTTTTATAGGTCATGTGACTCAAAAATACATCAAAAATGCAACATGGGTGCATTTTTGATGCATTCTTGCTGCGTTTTCAATGGGTTGGTGCGTTTTGCCAAATATGCACCAAAAATGCAGCAAGCAGGATTATTAACACCGCTTCAAAAGGTGCCAATAATGGCCAGCAATATATTTCTAAAAATATGTATATTTAAAAAAAAAACGTCAATTTCGGTTTCAGCCAAGTGCATCCTGAATTTTCAGTGCAGCACTAGTGGCTATAGCCGCCAGCAGTAATTGCATGTAAAAAATCCGACAGGCTTTTAGGTGATCAAATCTTGGCTGGTCCCTGCTAAACTCACCAAATATCGATCAATGCATGGCACATGCAAGCTCCTTCTATTGTTTGCTGGGCTGCCTATCAGGTTGACCTAATAGGCAGGCAGTCCAAAGCCCAATTGAAGGCGTGCACATGGCAGGCTGACAATGCTGCTAGTAATTGTAAAGCAGTAGCTAGGCGTTGCTAGCCTGAAACAAGAAGTGCTGTTACTGGCAGGATCTCCAAGTAAGAAACTGCAACACATTCACAAAAAAGAATGTGCTTAACAAAAGTGTATGCAGTGACATATGATGTTGAATGTGTAGTAAAAATAGACTTGAGGTTTACATTTACTTTAAACACTTTTGAATGACTAATATTGCTTCGTTTTCATTTGCGTGGGTTAATTTTATTTTGTGTATTTCAGACGGTTCCTATGTTTCTGTCCCATCCCCTCTTGGGAAGATTAAGAGCATGACTAAAGGTACTGTGCACTCCTATGTCAAATGTGATTGTGTTTTTGTGTCATATCTGCATCTACCCTTTTATCTTTGCCCATGTCATCTTCAGTGATGGACACGGATCTCACATGAGCCCCGTTGCTAGTCATTGTTGCCACATGTAGATGCATTATTTTATAGTGCTGGTCTTACACCTGTAGAATTTCGCTTACATTTTTAAACAAAAACATATAAAAATAAAAAAAAAAAAAAAAAATAAAAAATAAAAAAAAAGATAAAAGGTGCAGTGCTAATATTATGTCCACACGCACATAGTTGATAAATGTTTTAACACTGTATATGTAGTCTTTAAATTCAAACACAGTATCAGATATACATTTCCATAGTGAAGGAAGAAGAAACAGTCTGTGCAAACAGGAGTGGAGATGAGTGATAAACTATAAAATCCACAGGAACTGAAGAGCTTCTCCAAGGGTAGAGACCACCACCAACCCCAAACACACTGCCTCTTACCCCAAGGAGTGGACCCCTATCACGGAGGTCAGATGGGCATATGATTGATAACCAAAGTCGCCACTGCAGCAATTCACATCCAGGACCGGTCATCAAGCACAATAGTCTCCTTCCCCCGCAGCTCTGCTCTCCTACATACTCCCGCACTTCGATCCTTTTGTTATTCTGAAGAAATCCTTGTTTGTTCCCCTGTCAGAGGAACAATTAAAATAACAAAAAGTGAAAGCTACTGACACCAGTGAAGGAACTATCAGGATTGCAAAGGTCACACTTGCAACCGGACCCTGGCATTTCACCCCCGTGATGAGGCCCGAAGATGGCGAAAGGGGGCCCGCTGTAGAACTTATGAAAGGGTCCCACTGTGGGACCGTAATAAAGGGCACCCGAAATGGGAGTAAAGGGCCCCAGGATCAGTGGGAAGAGGGAAGGGCTCTGGCCAGGGGTCAGGGGGGCCCTTCTTAATTTCTTGCGCCGATGCCCCTGAAGGTTCTAGTTACGCCTCCTTGACTAACTACTACTACCTACATCTGTTGTTGTCTCTACCATGTATTTCTTTTCATCCATTTCATGATAAGGTAACAAACCGGGTTAAAATGGCCCCTGCTAACAATCAGTAAAGAGAACCTGTCTCACCGTAATACATAGAAGCTACACCGCTGCATCAAGACAGCTTTGTACCATGTAGTCTTAGTCCAATCAATGAGATGAATACCAATGGGGGGATATGTAAGTGCTTATTTCTTTGTCAGCAACTCAACCAAAGAGTCTCCATAGCTATAGTGAAAGCTTTGGAAAGCCCAGGCATAGTAGACACAGCTGAATGCATTTAATTTGCATGTAGTAACTTAAGTTAAAACAATATGGATGGATGGCTGCTTCCCTTTAACACCCAAATGGTCCGCTCTTTCCTGTACCCCCCCCCCCCCTCCACCCTCTACCCCAAGATTACTCCTCCATTCTTGTGCCTCCAACTCTTCCCCCAGATGTCTTCTATATTCTTGTGGCCCCTCAACCCTCAGATAACACTCGTCTTTAGGTCGCCTTTGCCCCCTGATGGCACTTTTCTTCCTTGTTGCCTCCCTTGTATCCCTCTTTCTGTGTCTTCCCCACTACCCCCTTATGGCTACATTCTTCCTGTGGCTTTCCTCCCCTAGATGTCCCAGTGTCACTTTCTCTTCCTCTAGCTCCCCTCTATCCCAAGATGACCCTCCTTTTTCTATGCCCCCCTCCCCCCACTACCCTAAGAAGACTCCTCTATTTCTATGCCTCCATCCCTGTCCTAGATGGACCCTCTCTTTTTTTTTTACTTACATAGCACAGTCATTCTGGGACTTTCCTTTACCCCCATATGGATCATGGGGCCTCCCCTCTCTCCCTCTTTGGTGTCTTCCCTACCATCTCCTCATGACCCCACTGTTCCTGTGGCTTCCCTCTACCCCTAGATGGCCTGATGGCCCACTCTTCCTGTGACTTTCAACTATCCTCACATAGTACTCTCTTCCCGTGATTCGCCGACTCCTTGATGGTCACCCTCTTTCTGTGCCTCCCCCATTACCCTTAGATCGCCCCTCCCTTCCTATTAATCCCCTTTCACCTTCAGATGGTTTCCCCTCTCAGTTGGCCCCCCTGTCACCACAGATGGCTCCTCTTGTCCTATGGCCCCCTTCTACCCACAAAGGGCCCTGTTCTGTTGCATTGTACATCCCTTATTATCTTTATTTTCATGCCAGGGTTATTTTCATCTAACATACTGTACAAGCTTTCCTACCTCCACCCCTATTCAGCGGAGACTCTCTCCAAACTATACATCTAATTAATGCTCTTCATACTCCACTGTCGTTAATATGCCACAGACATAAATATTACATTGGCTTATTCCAAGCAGATTGTCATTAGGAGTGATCTGTAACAGTGACAGATGCGTTGCAAGGTAAATAGCTGGAAAACATGTTGGGGGATTTCATGTGGGCATAGTTCCAGTCTGGAAGACGTCTACTAATATCTGTATTTCACATATTTTGCAGCTTTATGTTCAGAATTTCGAATTTCGTGGAATTGGTTACAGAAGGTTATAGTATATCAGTTACAAATGAGGGAATATCACAGCTTTGCAGTGCTGCTTTTATAAAACGTGGGGCTGTATTTCCCAAGAGCCTGTGTGGCTGCTGACTGCAGATAGTCAGATTCAGTCATACACTGGAAAATGACATCTGGAATCCAGAGCTTGTTACACATAGGCATAAAAAGTGAGCATGTTTCTGAAGCCCTCTGAGGGCCCTCCCATGTACAAAACGCTTACTGATCCAAATAGAGGAATAAGAGCATTTAGTTGAAGTTACCTCAAGTCAATCTGCTTTTAAGGGTGCATTCACACCTCTACATTGGCTAGAATGTGCATTTAACAGATGTTTGAATGTGCATTTCACAGGTATTTTAAAGCAAAACTTCACCCATAACAGTTTGATAACAATTAATGGTCTTTAACAAAAGAACATACATTCAACATTAATAATTATGCTACCAAAATGACTGCCTCCCACATTGCTCCAGTTTCTTCTTGCTGGAAGACCCCATTTTCTTGAAGCCTGGAGCAGTCACTCCCTTAAGCCTAGTACACACGATCAGAAAATCGGACGGAAAATACCGATTGCAAAGTGATCGTACGCTAATCTGATCGTTAGTACACAACTTTCGAGAACCGATTATATCAATTCATGCGAAATTAGAGATAGAGATAAAAATGAAAAATGTTCTTGTACCATACCAGAACGTATGATATTCATTTAATCAGTACAGTATTCGTCTGAAAAAAATTAGAAGACCAAGACCACGCATGTTTAGAAATGTGAAACGAAGAAACAAAGTTGTATTCTGTCGTATGAGAATTTTCGTAACTTAAAGTGGTTGTAAAGGCAGAAGGTTTTTTATCTTAATGCATTCTATGCATTAAGATAAAAAAAAGCCTTCTGTGTGTAGCACCAACGATGTTGGGGGCCCGATTCCGCACTGGCTGAGACAGCAGCACGCCATTGGCTCCCACTGCTGTCAATCAAAGTCAGTCAGCCAATAAGGAATGAGGTGGTGTGGCCGGACCATGCCCAGGCAGCGACTCTGTGTCTGAATTTACACAGGGAGCTGTGGCTTGGCTCGGGTGCCCCCATAGCAAGCTGCTTGCTGTGGGGGCACTTAACAGGAGGGAGGGGCCAGGAGCACCAAAGAGGGACCCGAGAAGAGGAGGATCTGGGCCACTCTGTGCAAAACCACTACACAGAGCAGGTAAGTATGACTTGTTTGTTATTTTCCTACAAAACAAAATGAGGGTTTAATATCATTTTAAGTACCCTCTTATTTTCGATTTGAGCATAGAAAAAAAAAAACGGATGATCATTCGTCTGATATTCTCATCATGTATACAAGTCTTTATTGGAAACTCTCCTCCTCTCCTTGGTCTCAAAAACTATGGGGTTGATTTGCTAAAGGCAAATAGACTGTGCACTCTGCAAGTGAAGTTGCTCCAGAACTTAGAAAATGAGGTAATGCTTCACTTTGAAAAGAATGCCCAATTACATGCAAGGAAAATAAAAAAAAAAAAATTTGCTTGCACATGATTGGATGATAGAAGGCGGCAGAGCTTTCCTTCATTTATTAGGCTTCTTTCACGTAGGGACAGTAGCCGCTAGTTTTAGCAACTTTTTACCGCTCTTATGGTGGCGCTTTTGTGCCGCTATTCGGGCGTCAGCAGGGTGCTTTTAACCCTCAAGAAGGGGTTAAAAGCGCCAGCATACGTCGCTTCCAAAGTGGTGTTCAGGCAGTTCGGAAGTGCTGGCCATTCATTTCGATGGCAGGGGCGGTGTGCAAGCCGTGCTCCCGCCCACACCACCCCAAATATGCTGCTTGCAGGACTTTTTTTCCTGTCCTGCAAGCGCACTGCCCCAGTGTGGAAGCACGCGGGCTTTCACACTGGGGTGGATTGGGGGGAGCTTTTCAGGCGCTATTTTTAGTGCTAAAGCGCCTGAAAAATGTCCCAGTGTGCACTTGCAAAGTGCACATTCTACTTGCCTTTAGTAAATCAACCCATATATGTCACTTTCTATAATTAAAACATGTACATCGGCCTCTAGTGACTCTGATTTTAGGTAGAGTGCTGAGAATAGAGAGCAATTGAGCATGTGCAGAGCAGGAAGAGACAGTGCATTTCTGGTTTTTCAAATGGTATAGGCACTTATTTTTAATGTTTTACATACCCACAAAAGTGGCCAGCATGAAGTGATCTATTAGGACTTAATTTTTAGACTTCATACACACAGGCGTAATAGCAAAACGTCGGGACCGAGGTCAGGCAAAAAACGGCGTCAAAAACGCGATTTCATTGGCGTTCTGCATCTGCGTTAATGAGAATTAGTGAGCGTCAGTGAGCGTCGGTGTCAATAGGCGTTTTTTTTTAAAAAAAAACATTCCTCTGCTATTTTTTAACCTGAAAACGTCGACGATAAAAACGCAGGTTAATGTTGCTACAGCATTAGTGAGCGTTTTGCTGGCTCAGCATCACAAACGCCATAACGTTACAGCCTCGGAGCACCCGGGTCCTGCGTTCGATTTACAGCTTAATAAAGCCGACGCCATCTACAGCTCAAGAACAAGTGCGACTGCTGTGAATGTGATCGTTCCGGCACTAGTAAGCCTATAGACGAGTAAAATTCTTCTTCATTGCCAGTTTTATAACATACTCATATACTCGCATAAACAGGCTTATAGATGAGAAAGCACACATATAGGCGAGTAAATTATTGCACTCAAATGAAAAATGTTCTGTTTTTGTTTTACTGCTCTGTACTCAATGCTGTATTACCGATCTTTACTCTGTATGCAATGTCCCATAGACAACAATGCATCTCATTTCAGATCAGTAAAAACCTCAGCATTTTTACTCCTGTGTGCAAGAGGCCAACTGATGTCAATCCTTTGTTCCTCTATGACCCTTGCTAGAGCTTATCTAGAACTGATAAAAACAAAAAAATTTTGACTATACTACCACTCTTCCTTCTCTATATACTTACCTTTCCTTCACTCCAGTATACTTCCATTCTGCTGCTGGGAGTCAAGATAAAACAGGGCTTGATAAATTTGTTTTGAATCTAAGAGCCAGCTAAAAAAGTTAGGAGCCAGTTTTTTTTTTTCTTGACTAACAGGGCTTAATTTTCAATGACAGAGATGGCAGATCTTACACATGAAGGGGACTGGAGCTAGGCATGCTTCTGGCTAGGAGGGCTTTCTCACTTGAGGGTGTTGGGGTTGAGGTTTTTGATGTGTGTTGTGGTGTATGGCATGCTGTGTGGACTGAACTCTGCTTGCCTCTAGCGCCACGCGTGGGGACTGGCTGGAGGAGGAGGGGTGGGCCTTGGCGTGCTCGGATTGGCTGTTGCTGAGAGAGAGGGGAGTGTGGGGGAGCCTTTCCGCGCACCGTGTTTGCTGGAGGAAGGGGCAGAGGGTGCACAGGGGTGCCGATGTGTAGAAAGGAAGAGAGAAATTGGCTCTGCTGTGGGTAAGCAGCAGAACTGGAGTTTTTTCTTTTTGT
The DNA here is from genome assembly GCA_018402905.1 of Glandirana rugosa. Classification (NCBI taxonomy): domain Eukaryota; kingdom Metazoa; phylum Chordata; class Amphibia; order Anura; family Ranidae; genus Glandirana; species Glandirana rugosa. Next base: position 192,412 of record BLSH010203482.1, read on the forward strand.
CTTTGGATGTTGGCGCTGGATCAGCTTCCTGCTGCCCCGAACTGTAAGTCCAGGGAGGCAATGGGAGTTGCTCATGCCTGGTGCTGGCAGAAGCCCAGGCGCCAAGAAGCGGTTTCTGGTCCCCATGACGACCTGGGATTTGTCGAGCCCTGAGATAAAATATGGGGTACTTCTCAATATAGGGAGCATGTTGGTTACTCCCCTTCCTCCCACCTGACAGCTCTTGATGCTTGATAATTGGCCACATGGCAGTAATGGGATTTGAATCCTCAGCCCTGTGTAAGCTACAAGTTATTAACCTCCTTAGCGGTTATCCCGAGTGTGGCTCGGGGTTCATTTTTCTACCAAAAGCGGTAACCCCGAGCCACACTTGGAATCGCATCACAGGATCCAGGCAATGTTACTTCCCTTTTCCCCAGGATCCTGTGATGTCCCCCCGCTGTGTCCTCCGGCGGAATCTTCGCCCAATGCCTCTGGGTTTCGGGCTCCGCTTCCTGAGAGTGTTGCATGGGGGCGGAGCCTGGCGGCAAATTAAAAAAGTGAAACACACACAACACATAGAGTACACTGTAATCTCTAAGATTACATTACTGTATGAAATCATTTCACATCCCCTTTGTCCCTAGTGCTTTGTCCAGTGCCCTGCATGCAGCGGTTTTTGATCAGCTAGAAAACACTGATAGTAAATAAGAATCATTTGCCGAATTGAGTGATACTGATTTTTGGGGAAATTTGTCATCAGACACTAAAAGTGACAACAGCGACAGCGGAGGAACACTCAGTGATCCCTAAGGGGAAAGAAGGCGCAAAGACCAGAGTTCTGGTAAGTGGGGACCCAAAGGGACAGCTGTGGGGACGAGAAGGCGTGGATAAACCACCATAACCTTGGGAGTAGCTACAACAGTCAACCCTTTAGATGTGGAATTCATTTTAAAGAACAGTGGATCCTTAATATTGAAAAAAATTGGGAGGATCACCCCTGATGTCATAAACTGATTGAATTTTAGCAATATTATTGATCAACACAGGCATTGGACATTGAATTTATTGCAGTGAATCTTGCTGCTGTATATATTGGACTTTATTGTGATATGAGCCTTGCTTTATGTGCATTGTTTTGTGAACATACAGGGAGTGCAGAATTATTAGGCAAGTTGTATTTTTGAGGAATAATTTTATTATTGAACAACAACCATGTTCTCAATGATTCCAAAAACTCATTAATATCTTTATGTTGAACGGATTATTAAGACGTGAGGGACATACAAGTGTTTTGTTACGTGTATTTCGTTCCGAGTATAGTGTTATTTCAGGTTATATATGTCGTCGTTCTAAGTGACGTTATTTAAGTTACAGGTTACGGACACAACTAGTTATTATAACGATTTTAAGTTAGTCAAATACTGTAGTCCCCACTAGGAGGGTTAAAAAAAGTTATAATTCCTAGGTGACAAGAAATTTTACTTAAGGTGTAGATTTCCCAACTGACAACATCGATGAGGGTTCCAATACCACCAAATAGGTGCGGAAGAGCAGGGGTGTCGACAGGGAAACCCAGGGGTG
>BLSH010203482.1:198311-211027 GCA_018402905.1 Glandirana rugosa
TCACTATCGTGACCGTATCAGCGCAGCCATCCTCAGGATCACCCCACTGGACCACCGGGGAGCCGGATCAGGACCCCCCAGGGGGCCTCCCCCCGGACATCGCATGGAGGCCGCCCAGGACCACCAGGGGAATTACACAGAGGCCGCCCAGGACCACCAGGGAGCCCCCACTAGACCACCAGGTAAGGGCAATATTATGCACTGTAGGGATGGCACTGTGCCCATGTATGATGCCTGCCAGTGCTATCACTAACAGTGCTTGTTGCACCAGTGCCCACCACTGCCACCGATAAGTGCCCACCTGTGCCACCTATCAGTGCCCACCTGTGCCACCTATCAGTGCCCACCTGTGCCACCTAAAAGTGCCCACCTGTGCCACCTAAAAGTGCCCCTATCAGTGCCCAGTGCCACTTATCAGTGCCGCCTAGGAGTGTCCATCAGTGCCGCATTATCAGTGCCATGTATCAGTGCCCGTCAGTGTTGCTTGTCAGTGCCGCCCATCAGTGCTGCATATGTGCCCCATCATCAGTGCAACCTTATCAGTGCCACCTCATCAGTGCCAATCTGTATTGCCTCATCAGTGCCCATCAGTGTAGCCTCATCAGTGCCCATCAGTGAAGGAGAAAATGTACTTTATACAAATTTTTGTGACAGAAACAAAGAAAAATGTTTTTTTTTTAATCAAAATTTTCGGTCTTTTTTTGTTTATAGCGGTGATCAGAAATGACGCAGAGGCGATCAAATACCACCAAAAGAAAGCTCTATTTGTGGGAACAAAATTATAAAAATTTTGTTTGGGTACAACGGCGCACGACCGCGCAATTCTCATTCGAATCGCAACAGCACTGAAAGCTGAAAATTGGTCTGGGCAGGAAGTGTTCTAAGTGCATGGTATTGAAGTGGTTAAAGGAGTTGTAAAGTCGCAAGGTTTTTCACCTTAATGCATTCAATGCATTAAGGTGCAAAAACTTCTGTACTACAGCTGCCCCCAGAGCCCCCCTAATACTTACCTGAACCCGATCGTTCCAGCATTGAGGACAAGCCCCGCAGCTCCAGCCACTGTCTCGGGTTCTCATTGGATAGATTGATAGCAGCAGGAGCCATTGGCTGCTGTCAATCAAATCCAGTGAACAGGGGCCAGGGGGCACGGCCAAGTCCTGCTGTCTTTGTCAATGAACGTAGCAGCAGGACTCGGGAGCGCGCCCGCACAAGTGCCCCTATGGATATCAGGGCACTCGCCAAAGAAGAGAAGCCAGGAGCGCCGCCGGGGGATCCCAGAAAAGGAGGATCAGGGCTGCTCTGTGCAAAACCCTTGCACATAGCAGGCAAGTATGACATGTTTGTTAATTTAAAAGAAAGAAAACGAACCTTTACAATCACTTTAACCCTTTTTAAAGTATGGCTGGGCAGCCACAGCTTAGTCAGTTACAGTTCAAACTGCATTGCACTTGTATTGGCATTGCTTTGTTGCATTGTTCATAAACTTGGTCTAAAGTTACTAAAAAGGGATGCATGGTGGTACATGGCAAAACAGAACAGGGCCTGTAAAGCACATATGGGGTATGAAGCAAGGCCGCTACAAAGGGTTGACCCAGTAGAAGAGCTGGAGCAGGAGAGTAGCCACGGATAACCAAGAAATGGTGGGAAGTGTATGGCAACAGGTCATGAAGCATGGTACTTGGCGAAAGTGATAGGTCCTCCACTAGCGAGGGGGTCGGTGATCTGGCTCCCTCCCTAGCAGTTACTGGGACCAAACCCCTGATACGGAGACCCCATGTACCTAGCTGCATCGTACAGGAGAGAGAATGAGTTCATTGTGAGTATGCATGAGGTCTTCACTAGTGCTCGGCGGGACCTCATTCTGTCACTGGGAGTGAGGTGGCAAACATAAGTATTTAAATGACTTTGACAAGGGCCAAATTGTAATGTTAGATAACTGGGTCAATGCAACTCCAAACCTTCAGCTCTTGTGAAATGTTCCCGGTCTGCAGTGGTCAGGACCTACCAAAAGTGGTCCAAGGAAGGAAAACCAGGGGCAGGGTCATGGGCGGCCAAGGCCCATTGATGCATGTGGGGAGCAAAGGCTGGCCCATGTAGTCTGATCCAATAGAATCTTTAGGTCAGATTGCTGAAAAAGTTAAAGTGATTGTAAGGCTTCATTTTTTTTTCTTTAAAATAACAAACATGTCATACTTACCTCCTCTGTGCAGTGGTTTTGCACAGAGTGGCCCCGAACCTCCTCTTCTGGGGTCCTCCAGCGGAGCTCCTGTGCCCTCCTCCGCATCGAGTAGCCCGTCAGGGAAAGCTTCCCTGGGGTCACATGTACGGGTGCGCTCCCGTGTCCTGCTGTTTGCGTGTATTCACACAAACAGCGGAACTCAGCTCCGGCCCCCGCGTCACTGGACCTGATTGACAGCAGCGGGAGCCAATGGCTCCCCTGCTATCAATCCGGCCAATGAGGACCCGAGACACCGGCTGAAGAGGATTACTCGTAGCCGCCGCAGGAACAAACGGGCTCAGGTAAGTAAAAGGGGGGCTCCCGGGGGGGGTCCCTATTTAGAAAAGGTTTTTCTCCTTAATGCATAGAATGCATTGAGGCGAAAAACCATTAGACTTTACAACCACTGTAATGCTGGTTCGGATAGAAAGGTGTCAGAACACACAGTGCATCACAGTTTGTTGCATATGGGGCTATGTAACTGCAGACCGGTCAGGTTGCCCATGGTGACCTGTATCGCCAACTAAAAGTGCCTACAATGGGCATGTGAGTATCAGAACTGGACCACAGAGCAAAGGAAGAAGGTAGTCTGGCCTGATGAATTCATGAATGGTTTGAGGAAGACAACAATGAGTTTGAGTCTTAACTTGGTCTCGAAATTCTCCAGATCTCAGTACTTAAAGGATCTGCTACTGACGGCTTGGTGCCAATTATGGTGGGTGGTCATAATGTTATGGGCGATCAGTGTATATTCTGCAAGAACACTTGCAGGAGTATAAAATTTGCCCCATTTGGTCCCAGGTATCATTTTCTGTTGTTTAACCACTACAGATCCGTGCTATAGCCAAAAGATGGCTACAGCGCAGACCTGAATTGCTGGGAGGACGTCCATGGACATCCTCCCCTTTGCGCGCTCCCCCCGCACTCTCACAGCTGCCGGCGGCACGCTCTCACACCTGCCGCACGCTGCGTGAGTGTGCCCGCGGGTCGGGCGGACTCGATGTCCACCAGTGACCCGCCATTGCCTAATAGAGAGGCAGAACAGGGGTTCCCCATTCTGTCAGGGGACATAACAGAGATCTACTGATCCCTGTCATCGGGATTAGTGAGATCTGTTATGTCCCTGCCAGCCCAGCAGTTAGAACACAGTGAGGAACACATTTAACCCCTTGATCGACCCCTTAGTGTTAACCCCTTCCCTGCCAGTGACATTTATACAGTAATCAGTGGCTATTTTTAGCTCTGATCGCTGTATAAATGTCAGTGGTCCCAAAAAAATGTCAAAATGTCCGATCAGTCCACCGCAATGTCGCAGTCCCGATATAAATTGCAGATCGCCACCATTACTAGTAAAAAAATAATAATAAAAATGCCATAAATCAATTCCCATAGTTTGTGGACGCTATAACTTTTGTGCAACCCAATCAATATATGCCTATTGCGATTTTTTTTTAACCAAAAATATGTAGAAGAATACATATCGGCCTAAACTAATGAATACATTTGTTTTTTTGTTTTTTTTTGAATATATATTATAGCAAAAAGTTAAAAAAAATGTTCTTTTTTTTCAAAATTGTCACTCTTTGTTTATAGCGCAAAAAATAGAAACCATAGAGGTGGTCAAATACCACCAAAAGAAAGCTCTATTTGTGGGGGAAAAAATGATAAAAATTTTGTTTGGGTGCAATGTTGCATGACCGCGCAATTGTCATTCAAAATGCGACAACGCTGAAAGCTGAAAATTGGTCTGGGCAGGAGGGGGGTTTAAGTGCCCAGTAAGCAAGTGGTTAAAGTCACATTGGTGATCTGTTCTGTCCTGGCATTAAGATGTGGTTTTGAGGTTTCCCATTATAGCTGAACAGTTTGGAAAGAAAATTTCAGAGTCTCACTGGCTTGTTGTTGGAATGCCACATTCCCTTTGGACACTACAAAGGCTTATTGCAAGGTGCACTGGAGGGATCAAAAGATGCTCTACAAGGGGATACTGGAAGGGAGAAACGGAGCACTACCGAAAAATGTGCGCTAATGTATTTATCAAAAGTGTAATACAGTTGTTATGCACTAAAACCTAGATACCAGGTTAATTATATGTGTATATCCTAAAAGTGCAGCACTCAGACAGAAGGAATGCCGGAGGAGGACAAGAGGGGCAATATAGGGGAGATGCTGGAAGTAAAGAAAAAGTGCAATACAGGGAAATGCTGCAGGTAAAGAAAAGGAGCAATAGGTGTAGGGATGCTGAAGTTGAAGAATAAGACAAAATACAGGGGGTGCTGGAGAACAAGAAAAAGGGATGCTGGAGGTGAAGAAGAGCAATACAGGAGGGATGCTGGAGGGGAAGAAGAAGAGCAACATAGGAGGGATGCTGGAGGTGAAGAAGAAGAGCAACATAGGAGGGATGCTGGAGGTGAAGAAGAAGAGCAACATAGGAGGGATGCTGGAGGTAAAGAAGAAGAGCAACATAGGAGGGATGCTGGAGGTGAAGAAGAAGAGCAACATAGGAGGGATGCTGGAGGTGAAGAAGAAGAGCAACATAGGAGGGATGCTGGAGGTGAAGAAGAGCAACATAGGAGGGATGCTGGAGGTGAAGGAGAAGAGCAATACAGGAGGGATGCTGGAGGTGAAGAAGAGCAACACAAGGTAAATGTTGGAGGTAAAGATTAAGAGCAATATAGAGGGGATGCTGAAGAGGAGCAATACGGGGGGGTGGCAGAGGAGGAGAAGGTACCTAAAACATTATTTCAGTCTGAAATATTTTTGTTTGTTTTTTTTAATTGTTGTATCATGGATAATTCCTCTGGATATTTTTTTTTCTTCATTAAACCAACACAATTATAATATTTTTAACTTGTCAGATACAGAGCCAACACTTACTGCTCCAAGTCTGATGTGGACATGTTCTGCCGAGAGGTCTCCATACTCTGTCGGCTCAACCACCCTTGTGTCATCCAGTTTGTCGGCGCCTGCTTGGATGACCCCAGTCAGTTTGCTATTGTGACTCAGTACGTCTCAGGAGGCTCGCTCTTTTCTCTTCTTCATGAGCAAAAAAGGTAATTTATTTGCAGAAAAATATAATTTGCTGGGATTGTGGTTGAAGTGGACTTTTGTTTACTTACAGAAAAAAAGATAGTTTGTAGATTTCTAAAATGTACAGTTTGCTAAAAAGTAACATTTTATACACAATATACAGTTCTGTGCAAACGGTTTATGCAGGCGTGAAAAATGCTGTAAATTAGGAATGCTTTCAGAAATAGAAGTGTTAATAGTTTATTTTTATCAATTAACAAAATGTGAAGTAAAAAGTAAATGAACAGAAGAGAAATTCCAATCAAATCAATTTTTGGTGTGACCACCCTTTGCCTTCAAATTATCATCAATTCTTCTAGGTAGACTTGCACACAAGTTTTTGAAGGAACTCAGCAGGTAGATGATTCCAAACTTCTTGGAGAACTAATCACAGATCTTCTGTGAATATTGGCTGCCTCAAATCCTTATGTCTCTTCATGTAATTCCAGACAGACTTGATGATGTTGAGATCAGGGCTCTGTGGGGGCCAAATTATCACTTCCAGGACTCCTTGTTCTTTAGCTGAAGATTGTTCTTAAAGGGGTTTTAAAGGCAGAAGGTTTTTTTTTATCTTAATGCATTCTATACATTAAGATAAAAAGCCTTCTGTGTGTAGCAGCCTCCCCAGCACCCCCCTAATACCTAGCCTGAGCCCCTTCTCTCTCCAGCGATGTCCACGATCCCTTAGGTGTCCAGTACACTCCTCCTGATTGGCTGAATCACAGCAGTGGCACAATTGGCTCCCGTGGCTGTCAATCAAATTCTATCAGCCAATCAGGGGACAGGGGGCAGAGCCAGGTCAGGGCTCTGTGTCTGAATGGATACACGGAACTCTGACACGGCTTGGGTGCCCCAATAGAGAGCTGCTGGCTGAGGGGGCACTCAAAGGAGGGAGGGGCCAGGAGCAACAAAGAGGGACCCGAGAAGAGAAGGATCTGGGCTGCTCTGTGTAAATCCAACTGCACAGAGAAGGTAAGTATAACATGTTTGTTTTTAAAAAAAAAAAAAAAACAAGTCTTTACAATCACTTTAATGACATTGGCTGTATGTTTGGGGTATTTGTCCTGCTGCGGAATAAATTTGGGGCCAATCACACGTCTCCCTGATGGTATGGCATGATGGATACGTTTCTGCCTGTATTTATCAGCATTAAGGACACCATTGATCCTGACCAAATCTTTACAGTGATACTAAAGTCTCTTTTTTTTAGTTAAACATAACAAACATGTTATACTTACCTGCTCTGTGCAGTGGTTTTGCACAGAGCAGCCCAGATCCTCCTCTTCTCGGGTCCCTCACTGGCGCTACTAGCCCCTCCCTCCTGTTGAGTGCCCCCACAGCAAGTTTGCTATGGGGACACTCAAGCCACAGCTGCCTGTGTCCGTTCAAACACAGAGCCACAGCCCAGCCCTGCCCCCTTTCTCTCCTCATTGGCTGACTGACTTTGATTGACAGCCGTGAGAGCCAATGGCACCGCGCTGCTGTCTCAGCCAATGAGGAGGGGAGTCCTGGGCAGCCAAGACACTCCTCAACATCGCTGGATCTAGATGGGGCTCAGGTAAGTATTCAGGGGTCTGCTGCACACAGAAGGCTTTTTATCTTAATGCATAGAATGCATTAAGATAACCTTCTGCCTTTACATCCACTTTAACCACTTGCCGACCGTCAACCGCAGGTTGACGGCGACAAAGTGGCTCGATTTCGCAAACCGCCGTCATACGACGGTGGCTGCGAGATCGTGCACTGTGAGCGCGCGCGCTCACTGTGTTCGGGGGGGGGGCAGGGAGCGGGAGCGGGTGCGGCGGACTCGATCGCCGCCGGCTACCTGCGATGCCCCCCGCACTGAAAGAACGGAGGTCCGTGTAAGTAAACACAGACCTCTGTTCTGTGAGAGGGGGAAGGGCTGTGATCCCTTCCCCTGCTAGGGCAGCCCACACACATTTAGAACATGCCCAGGGAACACAGTTAACCCTTAGAGCGCCCCCTGCAGGTTAACCCCTTAACTGCCAATGGCATTTACACCGTAATCAGTGCACTTTTATAGCACTGATCGCTGTATAAATGCCAATGGTCCCAAAAAAGTGTCAAAATGGTCCGACATGTCCGCTGCAATATCGCAGTACCGCTAAAAATCGCAGATCGCCGCCATTACTAGTAAAAAATAAAAAAAAAATAAAAACCCCAGAAATGAATTCTCATCATCCGTAAACGCGGCCACTTTTGCGCAAACCAATCAATAAACGCCAATTGTGTTTTTTTTATCACAAATATGAGGAAGAATATAAATCAGCCAAAACCGATGAAAAAAATGTTTTTTTTTTATTTTTTTTTTGGATTTGTATTTTAGCAAAAAGTAAGAAATTTGTTTTGTTTTTTGCAAAATTGTCGCTCTTCTTTTGTTTATAGCGGCGATCAGAAATGATGCAGCGATGATCAAATACCACCAAAAGAAAGCTCTATTTGTGGGAAAAAAAGGACGCACATTTCGTTTGGGTACAACGTCGCGCGACCACGCAATTGTCAGTTAAAGCGACGCAGTGCCGAATCGCAAAAAGTGCACTGGTCCTAAAGTGTGAAATCCTTCCGGGGCTGAAGTGGTTAACTCAATTTACAGAAATGCAGCCCCAAACTTGCAAGTAACCTCCACCATGCTTCACTGTTGCCTGCAGACACTCATTATTGTACCGCTCTCCAGCCCTTCACCAACAAACCGCCTCCTATTTCACATTTAGATTCATCAGTCCAGAGCACCTGCTGCCATTTTTCTGCACCCCAGTTACTATGTTTTCATGCATAGTTAGCCTTGTTTCCATGTCGGAGGGAGGGCTTTTTGGCTGCAATTCTTCCATGAAAACCACTTTTGGCCAGACTTCTCTGGACAATAGATGGGTGTACCTGGGTCCCACTGGTTTCCACCAGTTCTGTGCTGATGGCACTGCTGGACATCTTCCGATGTCCAAGGGAAGTAAGCATGATGTGTTTTTCACCTGCTGCATTAAGTTTCCTTGGCCGACTACTGCTTCCACGGTCCTCAACATTGGTCAGTCGATAGTGTCCTCAATGCTGAGAAATACAAACAGATACATCATGCCATATCATCAGGGAGGTGAGTGATTGGCCCCAAATTTATATTGCAGCAGGACAACCACCCCAAACATTCAGCGAATGTCATTAAGAACTATCTTCAGTGTAAAGAAGATAAGATGTCCTGGAAGTGATGGTTCCAGAGCCCTGATCTCAACATCATGGAGTTTGTCTGGGATTACATTAAGAGACAGAAGGATTTAAGGCAGCCTACATCCACATAAGATCTGTGCTTAGTTCTCCAAGATGTTTGGAACAACCTACCTGCCGAGTTGCTTCAAAAACTGTGCAAGTATACCTGGAAGAATTGATGCCAAAGGGTGGTCACACCAAATATTGATTTGATTTAGATTTTCTTTTGTTCACTCACTTTACATTTTGTAAATTCATGAAAATATATCTTTTTGAAATCTTTCTTACTTTACAGCATGTCTTCACACCTGCCTATAACTTTTGCTCAGTGCTGTATATTACATCTTACAAGTCCTTAGATTTGGTGGCTAGACTAAAGCTGGCCATATATATACAATTTTCTTATTCAATTTCCTTTAGCTTTACCTTCAACTGTGTAGTGCAAGGGCCTGCACTTTCCACTAAGTGAAAGTCTATAGGTTTGACCTCATATTATATGGTTTTTTGTAAATCCAAAGGAAAATTGTGTAATGTATGGCCATCCTTTAGACTGTTTTATATTATTGTTACCTGGTGATCCTGCCAGGAACATATTTATTTTTCTAGGTTGACAGCACCATCCCTTTAGGTTGCTATTTTGATTTGGACTACAAACACCTCCCCCTCATCACCATTATATACAGGTGAGGAGTTCTGTAGTTCACATAAGATGGCTAGGAAAGAAAATAGTCTTTGCAACTGCCTGTACACTGTAATTGTGCTTCCAGTAGCACCACCATACACATGAGTACAATGGCACACAGCCATTCATAGTGTATGTCAGTGACAGGCTGTACGCTGCACCTGGACTGTCTGGGTGGAGAAAATACACCAATTACGCACAGTCAGCCTATATGCAAGAGCCCTAAGATGGGATTTCCTCTCACTTCTTGTTGTGTTTACAGTAGAGGATATGAATGGAAATCTCTCAAATAGGACACATACTATTTTTGGACATATGACAGGAGTTTAGCTATTCCCTTACTCCATCCAACATAAGAAACAAAGTTTTGAATTTAGATTATGATTAAAACTCTGCCCACTGCCTTCCCCCTGTCCATGTTTTAGATATCATAGAGTGCTCTTGGTCCCTTACAGCTTTTTGCAGGATACACAAGTGACATGAATGAATGTAATATTCAGAATAAAATGTTTATTTCAGAAATCTCGACTTGCAGTCAAAGCTGATTATTGCTGTGGATGTTGCCAAAGGCATGGAGTACCTCCACAACCTGACCTACCCCATCATTCATCGGGATCTCAATAGGTATTGTGACACCATACATTCTGCCTTTGCACACAATTGTCTGATATAAGATCTGTCTGTATTTCTTCATAGCAACCAATCAGGTTATGTCTTTGGTTGGCTTTTGTCAATAAGGACAGTTGCTCAATCCATTTGGTAAATGAGCCAATAAATCTTACCTAACAATTCTTACCAAGAACTGGAATTATTGACCCACAACCACCAGGTCTATATTTTTTCGCAGGTTTTGGGCAGTCTGATGACAACTGGTGGCTGAGGAGATGCCCGCCACTCCAAAGCACCTTGTCCCCATGTTGATGGTGACAAGGGCCTCTTCCCAGGACTGTGATTGTGGGAGTTTGTGGCAGGGGGCTTATCGGAACCTGGAAATCCACTTTATATTTAAAGTGCACAGATTGAGAAGAGAGGTGATTGGTTCAAGTCCCAGAAACCTATTAATCAGGTAAAGTGTCCCAAAAGGAGCCACCGAGGTGTACCCCTACATATTAACAGTCCTAATAAATGGCCATTTGTGATAATCCAATCATAAACAGTGATTACCACCACCGTGACAATGTCCATTACCACAGATAATGTGGGTAAGCTTACCAAAAAATATGGACCCAAATACCATATGGCAATGAGTCGCTAGAGCTGGGGTGATTTGACATCACATAGGGAAAGAATATACTGTACATTTTCCATGGGTAGATCCCAGTAATCCACACAACTCTGCCATTGGTGGACTCCACTTTATAGATCAGTCTCCCAGTTCATAAGCACATGTGAAAACCATCATGAGCAAATTTATTCAAATGTATTGAACACTTATAAGTGCTGTTATCATAAAATTCCAGATGCTATGCAATGACCTCGACAGGAGCTGGATCCGATGCGTTTTGTCAGAATTTACATCCTTTAGGGATAACATTTTATTTATACAAAGAATAAAAAAAAAAAAAACAATGATGAAGCATGCAATATTGTGCACCTTCACAACATGGGTATATGAAACATCAATACATGTCAAGCAAAATCTGTTCAACCACAAAACCCCCAACGTGTTTCGCTTTTCAAATAATCTTCATCAGGGGATAGTGGTGAAGGTGGCAAGACAAGGCACCTGGTCAATGCCCATGTTTTGAGGGTGCACGATTTCACATGTATACATAAAATGTGTTCTTTTATATACATTGTTGTTTCGTTTTGGCTGCAACTAAGTCCCATCAGAGACATTTTTCTTTTTTAATTTTGAACTCATGGCCGATTCACCTCAGTTTTTGAAATTTTTCTTCTCAAACAAATATAGCAAAACACTTTCAAAGGCATATAGAACATACCAACAGTGACCAAATAAAAAAAATGTTGCTCATTGTTTTACATACACTTGAGAATGTATTTTTAATTATTCGCCCAGCGAAACTGCTGGTACATTCGTTCTGTGCAGAAATTGAATGTTCTTCTCTTTCCTCAATCTATCAAATATTAACCACTTGCCGACCGCAGTCTGACAGCGACAGAGTGGGTCGTTATCGCAAACAGCCGTTATATGACTGCAATAACTAGTGCTGTGAGCGCACGCGCTGCCGGAGGCGCACTCTCATGCTCACTGTGTCCGGGGGGGGGGCCAAGGAGCGGGTAAGGCAGACTCGATCGCCGCCGGCTACCCACAATGGCCCCCCCTGCAGTGAGAGAACGGAGGTCAGTGTAAGTAAATACGGATCTCCGTTCTCATAGAGGGGGAAGGGCTGTGATCACAGGCTTCCTGTATATGGAAGCCGTGATCAGTCCCTTCCCCCAGCCAGCCCAGCCCACCCACAGTTAGAACACGTCCAGGGAACACAGTTAACTCTTAGAGCGCCCCTCCAGGTTAACCCCTTCACTGCCAATGACATTTACACAGTAATCAGTGCATTTTTATAGCACTAATTGCTGTATGAATGCCAATGGTCCCAAAAAAGTGTCATAATGGTCCGACATGTCCGCTGCAATATCGCAGTACTGCTAAAAATCGCAGATCGCCACCATTACTAGTAAAAAATAAAAACCCCAGATATTAATTCTCATCATCCGTAAACGTGGCAACTTTTGCGCAAACCAATCAATAAACGCCGGTTGCGATTTTTTTTTTTTACCAAAAATATGAGGAAGAATATAAATCGGCCAAAACAGATGGAAAAAAATGTTTTTTTATATTTTTATTTTGGATTTGTATTTTAGCAAAAAGTAAGAAATTAGTTTTTTTTTTGCTAAATTGTCGCTCTTCTTTTGTTTATAGCGGCGATCAGAAATGACGCAGAGGGGATCAAATACCACCAAAAGAAAGCTATATTTGTGGGGAAAAAAGGACGCAAATTTAGTTTGGGTACAACGTCGCATGAGCACGCAATTGTCAGTTAAAGCGTCGCAGTGCCGAATCGCAAAAAGTGCTCTGGTCCTAAAGTGGGAAATCCTTCTGGGGCTGAAGTGGTTAAAGTGTTACTAAACCCACAACAGTAAAATCTGTCTGTATATGCAGAATGCTTGTTATACTCACTGTGGAACTTAAGGGGTTAATCTTTTGCCTTGTGTAAATAGGCTCTTTGATCCTGTATGCATAGAGCCTTACCCCCCTGCACTGTCTCTCTAGGCAAGGCCAGATAATACAGTGAGGGTAGTCCTCCTGCACATGCTCAGTTTAGTCTCTATTGCTGGAGAGAGCATTTCCTTGTTCTCAGAGCTAGCCAGGTCACATGATATTGACATTGCACATGTGGGCATGTATACAGGCTGTGGTGGAAATCCCCTCCTACCTGAACACACAGCTCTGGACAAACTTTAGTTAATCATGTAACCGTAGTATACAGATCATCCCAAAAGGTATATAGTGGCAGTATTTTAATGTAAAAAGAAGATTTATAAGCTGTGGGCACTGGGGGGGGGGGGGGGGGC
>BLSH010203482.1:211037-221230 GCA_018402905.1 Glandirana rugosa
ATGTAAACGAAACACGTTTACACCGTTTTTCATTACAAACAGATAGAGGAGTTGTTCAGTTTACAATAAATATTTATTTCTTATGTATACTAGGAGTCGCGATAGATCACCGGTACAAGGACTTAGTAAGATAAATAAATAAAAAAATGTTTACTAACACAATGATTTGGGTCATTATACTCCGCGCGGCAGATGACCTATTTTCATATTACTGGGTTTAGTAACACAATCATTTGTAAAAAAATAAATAAATAGAATGATTCAGGAACATGGCCACTAGATAGCGCTGAGGATCATATGTATTCTTTATTTATAAATAACATTTGACTTGTTGAGGAGATAGACAAACATTACTTTTTGCCACATTTGCACAAAGCAAATGTACTGTACCAACAGTTTCACTTGACAAATTGTTATAATTGTTTTTGTATAAATGCACCCCTTTATTTTTCATAATAGGTGATACAGTGAGGGAAAAACGTTTTTGATTCCCTGCTGATTTTGTACCACTGACAAAGAAATTATCAGTCTATAATTTTAATGGTAGGTTTATTTTCACAGTGAGACACAGAATAACAAAAATATCCAGAAAAACCCATTGCAAAAAAGTTACAAATCGATTTGCATTTTGCAATTGATGTTTGCAAATAAACCACTGCCTCTTTTTTTTTTTCTTCACTTACTGCAAACGAAGCCCTCGTTGTCACCGTTGGAGGCCGCATCCATCTCCGCCCTTCTTCCTTCCGGGTCCATGGACTGGCTGGAGACATGTGACGTCATTCCTGCGCATGGGAGACACTGGTCACGGCACAGGGCTCTGAAGAAACGGCATGGCTCGCCATTCCTTCAGAGTGCATACGCCAATGGCATAATCAGCTTGCATATACAGCAAATATCTCTCAAACAGTGCACGTTTGGGAGATATTTACAGTACCTATAGGTAAGCCTTATTATAGGCTTACCTAAAGGTACAAACAATCCATGAAAGTTTACTTCCTCTTTAAGGTTTTGAGGCTGATGTTTGGTAACTTGAACCTTCAGTTCCCTCCACATATTTTCTATGGGATTAAGGTCTGGAGACTGGCTAGGCCACTGCAGGACCTTAATGTGCTTCTTCTTGAGCCACTCCTTTGTTACCTTGGCTATGTGTTTTAGGTCATTGTCATGCAGGAATATCCATCCACGATCCATTTTCAATGCCCTGACTGAGGGAAGGAGGTTCTCACCAAAGATTTGATGATACATGGCCCCGTCCATCGCCCCTTTGATGCGGTGAAGTTGCCCTTTCCCCTTAGCAGAAAAACACCCCCAAAGCATAATGTTTCCACCTCTATGTTTGACTGGGGGGGGGGTGATATTCTTGGGGTCATAGGCAGCATTGCTCCTCCTCCAAACACTGCGAGTTGAGTTGATGCCAACGAGCTTGATTTTAGTCACCTGCCTACAACACTTTCACCCACTCTGAATCATTCAGATTTTTATTACCAAACTTTAGATGGGCCTGTACATATGCTTTCTTGAGCAGGGGGACCTCGCAGGCCCTGCATGATTTCAGTCCCTCGCAGCATAGTGTGTTACCAATTGTTTTCTTGGTGACTGCTGCCTTGAGATCATTGACCAGATTCTCCTGTGTAGTTCTGGGCTGATTCCTCACCGTTCTCATGATCATTGAAACTCCACGAGGTGAGAACTTGCATGGAGCCCCAGACTGAGGGAGATTGACAGTTATTTTGTGTTTCTTCCATTTACGAATAATTGCACCAACTGTTGTCACCCTCTCACCAAGCTGCTTGGCGATGGTCTTGTAGCCCATTCCAGCCTTGTGTAGGTCTACAATCTTGTCCTTGACATCCTTGGACAGCTCTTTGGTCTTGGCCATGGTGGAGAGATTAATCTAATCTCAGCTCGTTACCTGTATAGAAGACACCTGGGAGCCAGAAATCTTGCTGATTGAAGGGTATCAAATACTTATTTCACTCATTAAAATGCAAATCAATTTATAATTTTTTTGAAATGCGTTTTTCTGGATATTTTTGTTGTTATTCTGTCTCTCACTGTTAAAATAAACCTACCGTTAAAATTATAGACTGATCATTTCTTTTCAGTGGGCAAACGTACAAAATCAACAGGGGGCCCAAATACTTTTTTCCCTCGCTGTACAACTGCTTCAAGCATCAGTAGTTGTGCAGGTGTTATAAAGGGTTTAGTAAGGATGCAATAATAAGCCCTCTGACACTTGGAGGAGCTCGTTATCCCACGCTGAGATTTACCAACCTGTTGGAGTCTAAGGATATTGCCTTGAGTTATTCAAATATTCTTGAACATTGTATGTAATTGCTTGGATAAGACAAATACACCCAGCAAACAGAGCATACCTTCCTTGCGCTAATTGCATATGTTCCTTATTACCGGGTGGAGGTTAATTATCTCCCACTGTCTGGAATTAGACTTTTACATATACATGATATAGGCAATTAATTATTTCTAAATTGAAAGCTCAAGTGGCAGTTGGGTTAAACATTTCCTTAATTAAAACTTAATGCCTAATTATGTCACTGTTTCTGATTTCAATCTGCCGAGCTACATCACACAATATAAAAAGTTGCAAGAATGGTTTGCATACCAATTAGCTTCATGTGCGGGGTAGGCCATATAGAAAGAAGTCATGAAGCATAATGGAACAATCAAAAATATGAACATTTTTTTAATGTGTTGCATTCTGAATATACTTGCTAATTGTTTGAAGTAATTATCAAGGATTACAAGTAAACTGGGCTTAGTGACGTTCACAGCTGTGCCATCTCAGGGGCACAACCCACCAATCCTCCGTAAAGAGACCACGACTAGGCATTACCAAAAATGTCTTCTTCCTAAATCTTTACATGTGACATATATTAAATACCATTGCTGTGTAACATGGCCTGTGTATATTTTTCCAAATAATGTGCATAGCCCAAAGTTTTTTTGTTTTGTTTAGTGTAGAAAAGTGTTAAACCCCCGATTTTTTGCTGGGTCCTGGAGGAAGAATGACCCTTCACTTCCTGTCTTGAAGACGTAACAGGAAGTGAAAGGAAATCTCAAAGTGAGAGGAATTCCTATTTTAGACAAGTGTCAATAGAACATGTGTCCCCTTTGGAAGATTTCTCCTCAACTCCTGCTTTCTGTTCGGTGGCAATGGTCACCAAGACCAAAAGAGGGATGAATTTCCCTAGCAGGGATAAAAGCCCAATAAAAACTTAGCAGACACGTCTTTTTTTGTATTTGAGCACGTTTTATTAGGGTGGATTTGATTTATGTTTACAAACTTTTATTGCAAAAAGTAGGCAAAAAAAAAGCAGTACAGGAGAAAAGAAGTTACAACACAGTATAGTACAGCCTTTCTCAACCTTTTTACCCCAAAACTCTTTTTCAGGTCTCGAGGAACCCTTACTAAAACCAATTTGTTGGTGGTCAGTGAAAAAAAAAAAGCCCTTTACATTTGTGGTATTGCGGAATAAGGCAGCCCTTACAGTGGTGGTCAAAACGCAATCCCTACGGATGGCTTAAGAGATTTTGGCTTCTTGCAACTGGCTCTAGCAAGTGGCATCATCCGCAGAGCTAGGCAGACACCTTAAGTTAGGAGGTCAATCAGCCACAGCTCAAGGTACTCCTAGCAACCTCTGGAGAAACCCTAGGGTTGCAAGGAACCCTGGGTGAGAATGATTGGTATAGTGAATTGTAATAAGGTGATTTATTCTCGACAGTCCATATTTTTGTTAGAAAACCTGGATCCCCAGGTAAGGGTAGTCCAATAATCAACCAACCTGAAGACGAAGGGGTATACCCCATTTCTTGAAATGACAAAAAATATGCATCATAAAACATCTATCTGGCATCCAAAATGCTGATAACATTGTGACCCAAAAGAAAACATCTGTCTGTAACAGGTTGGTTTACATAGGAATAGAACAAAACAAAAAAAAATTACATGAAAACCAGTTGACCATGGGCTCGTAGTTGTCAAAGAAACGTAATCTGAATGGCGATAAATAAACCATGGGTGCCATTTGGCATCAAAAGAAGCTTTGGAGTCATGTAATGTATGGAAAAAATTTTTCCAGTAACATAATTTGGTCAATACGTGTAATTACCTGAGAGAAAGGTACCATAGTAGATTTCCAGTTTAGGGCAATTGCCCATTGCATAGCTACACATGTAGTGTGTATGAGTCTGTTATGTTTGGGAACATCTGGGATTTTCCCAAATAGAAGGAAATGATCATGTGTCTAAGCAAGATGCCTGCCCGCCAATATATCTATCAGGGTGAATAGTTCACTTCAAATGGGTTGTATTGTATTACACTCCCAAAATATGTGCAAAAAAGTACCCGGGTAAACAAAGCCATGGAAACAGGAGGGGGAGACCTGAGGGTAAATAGTATGTAGACGCGGGGGGGGGGGGTAAAACCAACTTTCAACGCTGTTTCACGTATAATTAGCGAATTCCGTTCCCAGGTCCTGTCCCCAGTTAGACATATATAGTAATTTGGAGTCACTGCTTGTAGTAGCCACAGAAAGATAAGTCAAGTCAAGAGTTATTGTCATTCTACTACACGTGAGGACATACGGTAGAACAAAACGTTGTATCTCACAGGACCACGGTGCTGCATACTAATTAAACATAATTATGAATAAAATACCTGAAATTAAGCCTTTTTGCCTAGGAGCATTCCTAAATATACATTCAAATGAGGTATGGGCATCTGTCGGGACTAGAGAGTAATGGGTTAGAAAAAAATGCCTTTTTTGTAAATAGTGGTAAAATTACCAAGGGGGGTATTTTTTGGGGTCTGTAACTGGGAGAAGGACAGAAACCCGGACTTGTGCTGGAAATCCATTAAATCGTCAGGCCCTGGTCCACCCACCAGTGGAATACCCCTGAATCCTCAAAAGCTATAGGGAGCCTGGGATCACCTAAGAACAAAGCCCAGGGTGGGGCTTTAGAGATCAGAGATAGCTTATGTTTATATAGGTCCCATAATTTCAATGATTGAGCTTCCACTATGTTAAGTCTCAAAATGTCGGCCATAAAGCCTTTAGAGGACCATAATAAGCCTGGGAGGTAAGGGTGGATTTCATTTAAATCAAGTTGATTTAAATCACTAGTAAAAAGGCTTGGGTTAGATCAACTCGATTTAAATCATAATTTTTAAAGAGCTACTGTCATCTCTGTCCCGCAACGGCTCCCCCTCTGACCCTCTGTTGATTCGCCGACAGTCCCATTCACTTTAAACCTTTCTCCGCTGGGTCCGTACGGTGGGGGGTATTACACACATTCCAGTGGATGCAGCCACCGGGATTGTGTGTGAAACAGACAGGCAGCCTCCTGCCTGTTGGGTGAGAGCGTTCGGGTGGCGCCGCTGCCGCCCGATCGCTCTCACACATCTCCGGTGCCAGCACCCCCCCCATGCTTACCATGCTCCATTTGACCATATGAGGGCCCGGGAGCTCCATGGCGGTGGCGGCGGCTGGAGGGGAAGGAGAAGTGCGGATACACGTCTGCTCTCCTCCCCTTGTTGTTGTGAACCAGAAAGCGACATCTCTGACTTCACTTCCGGGTCAAGCTCTCTGTGTCCCCGGCTAGCTCAGCCAGTAAATAATGTTTTGCAATGCGATCTGCATTGCAAAACATTTAGTGGAACACAGGGGAGACAATGGTGGTCTTTTAGACCCTGCATATCTCCATAAAGAGAAGCTGTCACCTAAAAACCATCACAAAAAGTTAAGTAAAAACTATTTTTTATTATTTTTGTTTTTTGAAAAAAATAAAGTTACACTTAAGCACATAAAATCCCCCCCCCCCCCAAAAAAAAATCTTGAGGCCTCCCACCCCCACATATACACATGCATGAACGTAAACGCATGCGTCGGGCGCCTACATGTGAAAACGTTGATTGCAATACACATGTAACATATTGCCGCGCACGCCCGAGTGAGAGCAATAATTCTAACACAAGACCTCCTTCGTAACGCCAAATTGATACCTATAGGGTGCTTCTGAAGCATCACCTATAGAAAATATAGGGTACTGAAGTTTGACACCATTTCATGGGGCGCACAAAAATTGAAGGTTTGGCATGTTGGGTATCTATTTACTCGGTGTAACTTCCTCTTTTATATTTTACCAAATATTTTGGTAATTTTTTGCATTTGTTTGCCCTAAAAGTTATCACTATTTTATTCTCTAGGGTGTCTGCTTTCATAAAATATTTAATATTTGGGTTTTTTTGTGCAATCTGCAGGCCCAAAATGATTTTTTAAACGTGTGCAAAAAAACGCAAAAACAGCTCTGGCAGCGAAAGGGTTAATGGGACGGCTGGTGATGCGGCAGTGGATCTGAAATGACAGGTGCTCTTTAAATGTAAGGACTTATTTTTGCTGATAATTAGAATCCTTGATATTTGCAAACAAAATTAAGGTTTCCTATTTAGAATAATAAGCTGTCAGGTTAGTAAAACGGCGATATCAGAACAGATTCAATCATACAGTTTGTAGTGCACATAGATTTGCAAAACAATGGGATAAAGGAATATTCCTGAACTTTGTTTTATCTCATGGTTACTGTGAAATTGTGTGAATGCATCAATGCAGTGCATGTTATCTCAGCTTGCAGAGCTTGGATTCATTGAATGACCTTACCGAAAATGTAAATATTGCAGAATATACAGCCTCATGCTACATAACTAAGCTCCATATCATGCTGAATAAACTCAGTTATTACTGTATCTTAAATAGAAAACTATCTTTAGATAGATTTTTACTCAAAGTATTTTATTAAAATAAATGTGATAAAAATAAAAAAAATCGATTTAAATAAAAAAAAAAAAAAAATCAGATTTAACCACTTCAGCCCCGGAAGGATTTACCCCCTTCCTGACCAGAGCACTTTTTGCGATATGGCAAAAACTGTAACTGACAATTGCACGGTTGTGTGACGTTGTACCCAAACAAAATTGACGTCCTTTTTTTCCCACAAATAGAGCTTTCTTTTTGTGGTATTTGAGCACCCCTGCGGTTTTTATTTTTTGCACTATAAACAAAGAGCGACAATTTTGAAAAAAAAAAATGTTTTTTTACTTTTTGCTATAATAAATATCCCAAAATATATATATATATATATATATATATATATAAAAACAAATTTCTTCATCAGTTTAGGCCGATATCTATTCTTCTACATATTTTTGGTAAAAATAATCGCAATAAGCGTATATTGATATACACGTTTACAAACTATGGGAATAGATTTGCTACATTTTTATTTTATTTTATTTTTTTTTTACTAGTAATGACGGTAATCTGCGATTTTTAGCAGGGCTGCAATATTGCGGCACACAGATCAGACACTTTTGAGGGACCATTGACATTTATACAGGGATCATAGCTAAAAATAGCCACTGATTACTATATAAATGTCACTGGCAGGGAAGGGGTTAACACTAGGGGGCGATCAAGGGGTTAAGTGTTCCCTAGGGAAGGGTTTCTAACTGTGTGGGGACTGGGCTGACTGGGGGTGGATAGAGAAAATTGCTCCCGATCACTGGGAACAGCAGATCTCTCTCCACTTCCCTGTCAGAATGGGGATCTGTTTGTTTACATCAACAGATCCCCATTCTGGCTCTGTGAGGAGCGATCACGGGTAGCCAGCCACGCACATCGGCTCCAGAGATGTGTAGCGGCCGCGCGCACCCCCTGCAGTCTCTTTAACCACTTCAGCCCCGGAAGGATTTCCAGCTTTAGGACCGGAGCCCTTTTTGCGATTCGGCGCTGCGTCGCTTTAACTGACAATTGCGCGGTCGTGCGACGTTGTACCCAAACTAAATTTGCGTCCTTTTTTTCCCACAAATAGAGCTTTCTTTTGGTGGTATTTGATCACCGCTGCGTCATTTCTGATCGCCGCTATAAACAAAAGAAGAGCGACAATTTTGCAAAAAAAAAAAACAAATTTCTTACTTTTTCCTAAAATACAAATCCAAAAAAAAATATAAAAAAACATTTTTTTTCACCGTTTTTGGCCGATTTATATTCTTCCTCATATTTGCGATAAAAAAATCACAATCGGCGTTTATTGATTGGTTTGCGCAAAAGTGGTCGCGTTTACGGATGATGAGAATTCATTTTTGGGGTTTTTAATTTTTTTTTATTTTTTACTAATAATGGCGGCGATCTGCGATTTTTTGCGGTACTGCGATATTTCAGCGGACATGTCGGACCATTTTGACACTTTTTTGGGACCACTGGCATTTATACAGCGATCAGTGCTATAAAAATGCACTGATTACTGTGTAAATGCCATTGGCAGTGAAGGGGTTAACCTGCAGGGGGCACTCTAAGGGTTAACTGTGTTCCCTGGGCGTGTTCTAACTGTATGGGGGACTGCCTATCTGGGGAAGGGAAGTGGTCACAGCCTTCACGTAAAGGAAGGCTGTGATCACAGCCCTTCCCCCTCACACAGAGCGGAGGTCCGTGTTTACATACACGGACCTCCGCTCACTCGCTCCGGGGGGGCCATCGCGTGTAGCCGGCGGCAATCGAAGCCGCCGCACCCGCTCCCTGGCCCCCCCTGGACACAGTGAGCGCACGGGCGCGCCTCCGGCGGCGCGCGCGTGCTCACTAAACTCGTTCCCGCAGCCGCCGTCGTATGACGGCGATTTGCGGGAACGAGCCACTTTGCCGCCGTCAGATGCCGATCGGCGGTCGGCAAGTGGTTAAAGTGCCGCGGTACAGCTATGGCAATTTGCACTAAAGAGCCGACTTTGATGGCAGCTGGTCGGCAACTGGTTAAATAAAAAAAATCTGATTTTTTTGATCTCTAAAAAAAACAAAATTATCGATTTTTATCTGCCCTTTTAATTTCTGACGAAGCTCTTTTATAGGTGAAACATATTGAGTTTTGGGGTTGGGGTACTCACTTTTTGATGTGCTTTATATTATCAGGGGATACAGGGTAAAATTGAAAAATAATCTGGTGTGGGAGGCACTCATTAGTATGACCAGTTTTTGGACATAAGTAAGGGAATGTTTTTTTCATGGAAAACCTAATTATAATACTCCTGCCAGATGTTTCATCCCCTGCATCCACCTGCAGGTTCATGATTTTTAAAATGTTGCCAACATATGTTATTTTAGCTGTGTATACATAAAAGTTATGTTTTAGGACTTGGTAGGTTCTGTGCGTAGAGAGACTGGTGCACAGCTCTCAAATTGGGGCTCAAGAAATCAGCTTACCCCAATCTCCCCTCCCAGCAGGGGCTCAGGAAATCGGCTTACCCTGCTCTCCCCTCCCAGCAGGGGGTCGAGAAATCAGCTTACCCCGATCTCCCCTCCCAGCAGGGGGTCGAGAAATCAGCTTACCCCGATCTCCCCTCCCAGCAGGGGCTCAGGAAATCAGCTTCCGCTGCTCTCCCCTCCCAGCAAGGGCTCAGCAAATCAGCTTACCTCAATCTCCCCTCCCAGCAGAGGCCCAGGAAATCGGCTTGCCCTGCTCTCTCCTTCCAGCAGGGGCTCAGGAAATCGGCTTACCCTGCTTTCCCCTCCCAGTAGAGGCTCAGGAAATCAGCTTATCCTGCTCTCCCTTCCCAGCGGCTGCTCAGGAA
Organism: Glandirana rugosa; assembly: GCA_018402905.1. Lineage (NCBI taxonomy): Eukaryota > Metazoa > Chordata > Amphibia > Anura > Ranidae > Glandirana > Glandirana rugosa. Next base: position 220,672 of record BLSH010203482.1, read on the forward strand.
ATCAGCTTATCCTGCTCTCCCCTCCCAGCGGTTGCTCAGGAAATCAGCTTACCCCGATCTCTCCTCCCAGCAGGGGCTCAGGAAATGTGCTTACCCCACTCTCCCCTCCCAGCAGAGGCTCAGGAAATCAGCTTACCTCAATCTCCCCTCCCAGCAGGGGCTCAGGAAATCAGCTTACCCTGCTCTCTCCTTCCAGCAAGGGCTCAGGAAATCGGCTTACCCTGCTCTCTCCTTCCACCAGGGGCTCAGGAAATCGGCTTACCCTGCTCTCTCCTTCCACCAGGGGCTCAGGAAATCAGCTTAACCTGATCTCCCCTCCCAGCAGAGGCCCAGGAAATCGGCTTGCCCTGCTCTCTCTTTCCAGCAGGGGCTCAGGAAATCGGCTTACCCTGCTCTCCCCTCCCAGTAGAGGCTCAGGAAATCAGCTTATCCTGCTCTCCCCTCCCAGCAGTTGCTCAGGAAATGTGCTTACCCCACTCTCTCCTCCCAGCAGGGGACGACCCTCCTCTCTCACCCCATTCGTGTAAAGGACTCGTTGACGACCCTCCCCTCTCGTCCT
>BLSH010203482.1:236155-291620 GCA_018402905.1 Glandirana rugosa
CGTCTGGGGTTGTTGGTGGCCGGTCCCAACAGCCCTTCTCCGGGAACAGGAGTAGTTGTACCCCTGTTTCACGAAACCCCACCCCCCGCGTCTCGGGGGGACGGGGTTTCGTGGGTATGAGGGGTACAACTCCCGTAGAAAAAACTGGCATGGGGTCCCCCTCCAGGAGCATACCAGGCCCTTTGGTCTGGTACGGGTTTTAAGGGGAACCCCCACGCCGAAAAAAAAACAGCGTGGGGTCCCCCCCAAAATCCATACCAGACCCTTATCCGAGCACGCAACCCGGCAGGCCAGGAAAGGGGGTGGGGACGAGCGAGCGGCCCCCTCCCTCCTGGACCATACCAGGCCGCGTGCCCTCAACATGGGGAGTATGGGTGCTTTGGGGCAGGGGGGCTCTGCGCCCCCCACCCCAAAGCACTTTGTCCCCATGTTGATGAGGACAAGGGCCTCTTCCCGACAACCCTGGCCGGTGGTTGTTGGGGTCTGCGGGCGGGGACTCATCGGAATCTGGAAGCCCCCTTTAACAAGGGGGCCCCCAGATGCCGGCCCCCCACCCTATGTAAATGAGTATGGGGTACATCGTACCCCCACCCATTTACCTGGAAAGGAATATGTACACAAAAAAAAACACACAGCTTTTTAAAATATTTTATTAAATCAGCTCCGGTGGTCTTCTCCCCTCTCCGGTGTCTTCTTTTCTTCTGCTCTTTTGCGGGGGTCTTTCATTTTCTGAGGGGTCTTTTCTTCTTCTATGCGGCGTCTTCTGCTCTTTTGCCGGTCTTCTCCGCTGTCCTCTTCCCTCTCTTCTTCTTCTTCTTCTTCTTTTCTTTCTTCTTCCCATGTTGACACGACGTGTTCTCTTTCACGAATGCCCTCGCCGCTCTGTGCTGTGCCTTATATTGGCATGGGGCGTGGCCACCAGATGACATCACCTGGAGGTCCCGCCCCATATGAGGTCACAGCTCCGCCCCATGCCAATATAAGACACAGCACAGAGCGGAGAGGGAATTCGTGAAGGAGTTTGCGTCGTGTCAACATGGGAAGAAGAAGAAGGAGAAGAAGAGAGGAAGAACAGAGGGAAGGGGACAGCGGAGAAGACCGGCAAAAGAGCAGAAGACGCCGCAGAGAAGGAGAAGAAAGAAGACCCCTCAGAAGATGGAAGACCCCGCAAAAGAGCCGAAGAAAGAAGAGCCAGAGAGGGGAGAAGACCGCCGGAGCTGATTTAATAAAATATTTTAAAAAGCTGTGTGGTTTTTTGTGTACATATTTCTTTCCAGGTAAATGGGTAGGGGTACGATGTACCCCATACTCATTTACATAGGGTGGGGGGGTCGGCATCTGGGAGCCCCCTTGTTAAAGGAGGCTTCCAGATTCCGATAAGTCCCCGCCCGCAGACCCCGACAACCACCGGCCATGGTTGTCGGGAAGAGGCCCTTGTCCTCATCAACATGGGGACAAGGTGCTTTGGGGTGGGGGGCACAGAGCCCCCCCTGCCCCAAAGCACCCATGCTCCCCATGTTGAGGGCACGCGGCCTGGTATGGTCCAGGAGGGAGGGGGCCTCTCGCTCGTCCCCACCCCCTTTCCTGGCCTGCCGGGTTGCGTGCTCGGATAAGGGTCTGGTATGGATTTTGGGGGGACCCCACGCTGTTTTTTTTCGGCGTGGGGGTTCCCCTTAAAACCGTACCAGACCAAAGGGCCTGGTATGCTCCTGGAGGGGGACCCCATGCCAGTTTTTTCTTTAAAAATATGGTGTGGAGTTCCCCTTCAAGATCCCCAGAGCATGATTCGCATGCCAAAGTGGGATCAGTGAAGACACTGATACGACTTTGATCCGACTTCAATGCCTTTCAATGGGCTGAAGTAGGATCAAAGTCGGACAAAAGTAGTACAGGAACCTTTTTCAAAGTCGCTGCGACTTTGAAAAACACAAATCGGACCAGTTAAGACGGCTCTCATAGGGAATCATTGTTTTTGTGACGTAATGCAACTTGTGCTCTTCATGTAGGTCCGAGGATCGGACTAGTGTGAACCCAGCCTAAAAGGTCAGGACAAAAGAATTGTGAAAGGATCTGCAGGAAAAGGTAGTTGAACTGTATAAAACGGGAAAGGGATATAAAAAGATATTCAAGCACCTGACAGCTTCTCGGTTTGTTACTACAAAAAATTTGCTCACACCCTGGCACCACATATGGTGAAATTCTTCAATTTTTTTGAGAGGTGGTACTCCCCTGGATAAAGCCCTGAATTCAGCATACATTTCGGTCCCGCCCAAGCCAGGCAAGGATACCAGTGCAATCAATAATTATAGGCCAATCTCTCTGATTAATAATGACCTCAAAATATTAGCCAACAGACTCTCTTCTTTCATTGCACAATATGTGCATCAAGACCAGGCGGGCTTTATCCCGGGGAGGCAAGGTACCGACCAAATAAGGAGGACCATTGATATTATTTCTCTTCTGAATTCTCAATGGGATGGAAGGGACCCTCAGGAGGGCTACCTCCTCTCCATTGACATCCAGAAGGCGTTTGACACGGTCACTTGGCCTTACATATTCAAGATCCTATCAAGGTGAGGATTTGGCCCTAAGTTCATGGGTATCTTGCAGTCTTTATATTACACGCCATCAGCTCAGGTTAAAATGCAGGGATATTTCTCAGAACCGTTCCGAATCGAAAAGGGTACAAGACAGGGGTGTCCCTTTTCCCCTTTAATTTTTGCCATAGCTATTGAGTCACTAGCAGTTGTAATCAGAGTCCTGATATCAGGGGAGTCCTCTGCGGGTCCTGAGAACATAAATGTGCACTCTTTGCAGACGATTTGTTAATATTCGTCACCTCTCCCCTGATATCGACTCCTAACATCTTTGCTGTACTGGAACGATTCGGAACGTTTTCTGGGCTTAAGGTCAACATGACCAAATCGCAGGCATTGAACATATCGGTCCCTCCAGATCTCCCCAGCACACTTAGGACTCACTTTACCTTTGACTGGGGACAGACCTCTATACCTTATTTAGGATTAAATTTGACCCCTAATTTCGACACTATATAAAGAGAATTATCCCCCGATGTTTCTTAAATTATCTTCAGACTTAGCAACATGGTCCAAACTGGATCTTGCTTGGCCTGGTCACATCCATGCGATCAAGATGACATTGCTCCCATGTCTACTGTACCTCTTTAGAGCTTTACCTATACCCATTCAAAAGACACACCTACTTCAATGTCAATCTAATATATTGAAATTTATTTGGGGTTCTAAAGGCAGCAGATGCTCTAAACACACTCTGTTCCGCTTGAAATCACAGGGAGTTTTGGGTACTTTTAGGCAGCTCAGCTGGCCCAGATTTCCATGGCTTATTCTCACCATGGTAAACCTGACTGGCTCCTAATGGAAAGGGAAGCAATTCCTCGCCATACAATTGATTTTCTATTATGGTCGCCCCAAAATCTCAGACCACCAGTACTTGCTCGCACACTTTCACAATCGTTGGCCCTGTGTGATCGCCTGCACAAATTGCCCAGCCTAATCTCACCTTTACGCCCTCTGACTCACCTATTTCATAACCCAAATTTTCCTCCGGGACTCAACATTCAAACTTTTAGGTGGTGGTTAAATAAGGGACTATTCCGGATCGGGCACTTTTTTTCTTCTGTAGGTCCATTGACAGTTGGATATTGTAGTAGCAAACTAGGAATGCTCTCTTCAGAGAAATTCCGCCTTATGCAAATATCTCATTATTTACATTCCATATGGCCTAATAAACCTGACCCCCCAAACGTCACATCTTATGAAACCTGGTGTGCAGACATCAGGGATCAGAGGGGAGGAATATCGCTGATTTACGCTTTGCTCGCTGACACTCAAGCTAAACCTTCCTATGCATTAACATGGGAGAAGGAACTAGATAAAACTTGGTCTCTGGATGTTTGGAATGCGGGTCTACGGCGCTCCTTCAAGGGTATAGTAAACATTTCCCTTGTTGAGGCTAATATCAAAGTGATGTTGCGATGGTACAGAGTCCCCCATACTTTAGCGAAAATTTTTCCAGATACATCTCCTTTATGCTTCAGAAACTGTACCCATACAGGCACAATGCTCCACATTTGGTGGTCATGCCCACGAATCAGGGGACTCTGGAACAAAATTGTTGCCATTATCCGCAAAATCACTGGGGTATCAGTCCCATAATCCCCAGAGACAGCACTACTCAACCACAGAATAGATCAACTAAGCAAATATCAGCACCAATTAGTCTCCTTCATATTTATGGCCACTAAGATCACAATCGCCAGATTCTGGAAGAAATCAACTACTCCTCTATCTGCAGTCAGGCGCAAGATATCTTGGATACTAGCGCAGGAAAAGGTTGTTAGCATAATTCTAGACAAGGCCCAAGCTTTTGAGTTGACTTGGGAACCCTGGATGACATTTTCATGTACTCCCCTGTATACAGGGGCAAATGAACCTCAGCGGAGCCCCCCTGGATGACTCGGGAATGATCTTTGCTTTTCTTCTCTCTGTCGCTTTACATTGACTTCTAGTTATTATACTTCTCTTCTTTTCTCCTATTTGCCTCTTCTCCTACTACTCACCTGGTTTGAGATCTAGATGAGAGATAATGGATCTTGGTTTATATTTTTTGGAATTTATAAGGTTTACCTCTATAGGGTCCGCTCTTTTGAAGGGCAGGTCCCCAAAAGATGGGTTCATCCTCTCTTAATTTAGGGGAGGGAATGGGGGGGGGGGAATCAGTACCACAGCAGTATCCCACTAGGGGTGGTGCTGACTCCCCTAGCCATTTTCTCTCTGTAGGGACAGTGCATTAGAAGCAGGGTGGAGGGTCTGACCCAGATTCAGCCCACAAAAATGGTAAGGGCCTACATCTTGCTTCAACGAAGGCTTGGACACTGTCTATGCTACACCACTGTGGTCACACTAGTTAAATGCGTATTGATTTTAATGCTCTTATCCTGTTATCAGTATGTACCTATTCTGTTACTATGCTTGTACTGATTGGAAACTTCAATAAAAATTATTGAAAGAAAAAAATATATCCAAGGAATTGAGAATGCCAATCAGCAGTGTTCAAACTCTAATCAAGAAGTGGAAAATGAGGGGTTCTGTTGAAACCAAACCACAGTCAGGTAGACCAACTAAAATTTCAGCCACAACTGCCAGGAAAATTGTTCGGGATGCAAAGGAAAACCCACAAATTTCTGGTGAAATACAGGACTCTCTGAAAACATGTGGTGTGGCTGTTTCAAGATGCACGATATGGAGGCACTTGAAGAAAGATGGGCTGCATGGTCAAATCACCAGAAGAAAGTCATTACTACGCAAATGCCACAAAGTATCCTGCTCACAATACGCCAAACAGCACAGAGACAAGCCTCAAACCTTCTGGCACAAAGTAATTTGGAGTGATGAGACCAAAATTGAGCTTTTTGGCCACAACCATGGACGCTGCATTTGGAGAGGAGACAACAAGGCCTGTGTAACACGGAGGTGGATTGCTGATGTTTTGGGGATGTGTGAGCTACAAAGGCACAGGAAATTTGGTCAAAATTGATGGCAAGATGAATGCAATATGTTATCAAAAAATACTGGAGGAATATTTGCATTCATCAGCAAGGAAGCTGCACATGGGATGTACTTGGACATTCCAACATGACAATGATCCAAAATACAAGGCCAAGTTGACCTGTCATTGGCTACAGCAGAATATAAAATGAAGGTTCTGGAGTGGCCATCTCAGTCTCCTGACCTCAATATCATTAAGCCACTCTGGGGAGATCTCAAACGTGCAGTTCATGCAAGACAGCCCAAGAATTTCCAGGAACTGGAGGCTTTTTGCCAGAAGGAATGGGCAGCTTTACCATCTGAGAAGATAAGGAGAAGATAAAGATCCTCATCCACAAATACTACAAAAGACTTCAAGCTGTCAGTGATGTTAAAGGGTAAAATACACGGTATTAAGAACTGGAGTGTGTAAACTTTTGGTCAGGGTCATTTGGGTAGTTTCTGTTGTCATTATTATTTAAAAAGAGTAAACACTGAAAGGCCACTCTTCAGGAGAAATATCAAATGCCTGCTTTTCGAAAATTTCCGTTACATTTAAATAACGCACTTTCTGCAATCTTTACAGATTCGCAGGTCACAGATTTAACCACGTCTACTTTGTTGGAATATTTGTGTGGTACCTATGACAAGCATTCAGGCCATATTTCCAAAATTTACAGCATTCTAACTTCTATCTCAGATAAATTATTTTACATGACAAAATGGGATCAAGATCTGGGGGAAACACTCGCACCGGACGAGTGGTTTACTATGGCACAAAGTGCGTCACGGTCACTCATAAATACTTCACTGATCGAAGCCAATTATAAGGTTTTGCTTAGGTGGTACATGGTCCTGGCAAGGATCGCCTCGTACGTTCCTTGGGCTTCCCCCTCATGTTTTTGCGGGTGCATCCAGGTCGGCACGATGTACCACACATGGTGGACTTGCCCCAAGGTGAAACGCTTCTGGATTCGCCTGTACAATTTCATATATACACTCACACAGGTAAACCTGGTTATAACACCACGGCAGGCACTTTTGGGATGCCCTCTAAAAGGCATAACCAAATGGGCCAGGAAACTTGTGGCCTTCATTTTTCTGGCAGCTAGAATTGCCATTGCAAGATGTTGGAAAACGCCAATGATCCCATTCGATCTGAAGCATGAAGCGTGAAGCATAAATTCTGATGGATCATGGTAAATGAACGCCTCTCGGCGATTTTACAGGACAAACGAGACCTATTTGATAAGATTTGGGAACCTTGGATCAAATACCTATCGGACCCTCTATGAGATCCCTATAACTGAAGTAATTAAAATCTAACAGTGCACTTCTATTCTCCCTTTTTCTTACCTAGGCTATTCTTTCTTTTTTCTTTTCTCTGTTTGGAACTTTTTGTCTCTCATTTATTTATTTTATTTTTATTCTTTTTTTTCTCTTTCTTACCCTATAGCCTGACCCTAGCTCTTACCTCTTACCGAGAATGAGAGGAGGGAGCTATTATGATACTTTGAGGAAAACATAAGATGTTTGGGGGGGGGGCTATAATACCCCTATTTGATATGGAAAGATTGCTTAATGTTTGCAGAGGGTACAGTGATTATATATAATGTGCGAGATTCTCGAACCACCATCAAGGGTGCCTTCCTGAAAGCTCCCTCTATTCCCTTGCTTTGCAAGTTAGAACTATGTTTAGGACTGTGCTAGCAGGGGAACAATATGTGACAACCGTAGAGTGGACTGGAATAGGGATTGCAGATACTGGTTTTCTTTTTGTTCTTTTTGAATAAGTTGATAATATGTGTAGGGAAAGACAAAAGAAAAAAGAAAAAGATGACATTGTAATTTGAAATGATCTATCTCTTATATCTTGGAAATATTTTTTCTCAATAAAAATCATTGAAACATAAAAAGAGTAAACACAGTTGATTGAAAATAAATGGCTTCAGCCAAACACTAACCATGAGTGAAAGAAATGTTTTTGTGTTCTCATTCATTATCTCTGCAAAATGGCCAAGAAATCATAAATTCTGCCATGGTATGTAAACTTATGAGCACAACTGTGTTTATGGAATTTTTATTTATTTATTTTTACTAGTAATGGCGGCGATCAGCGACTTATAGCGGGACTGCGATATTGTGGCGGACACCTGACACTTTTGACACTTTATGGGGACCAGTGACACTAGTGATCAGTGCTAAAAATATGCACTGTAACTGTATTAATGACACTGGCTGGGAAGGGGTTAACATCTCGGACGATCAAAGGATTAACTGCGTGCTCAGCCAGTGTTTATGTGTACTGTGGGGGAGGTGCTTTTACTAGGGGAAGGCATGGCTCCATGTTTCTGCTTTGCAGGAACACAGGACCTTGTTTACATATGCAGACTGCCTTTCTGCCTGTATAGCAAATGATCGGTGGGTGCCAGTGGACATCGATTTTGCAGTACCTGCTGATTGGCTCTCACTGTGTATAATCACAGAGGGAGTGAGCCGCCAGCGGTGCACATTCACGCCTGCGACCTGGAAGTGCAGGACTACGTATATATATATATATGTGATCCTGCGCATAGTGGCCGCCCTGTAGCAGTCGAGCTACAATATGGTCGTAAAGTGATTAAAGTAGGTTAAACATCATAGTGCTTGTGCTGTCTAATCTGTCCCTTTCTATGCTGTAAAAAACTTGGTTGATCCTACCTGTTCCTATGTCCCCTATGTAACCTGACTACGGTAATTATGTCTGCTGATCCATGATATTGTCACATGACCCCACAGAGGAGATGTGAAATAAGGTATTTATAGGCATCATTTTAAACAAACATTTACACTGTGTATTACACCTTGGTATAGTAGAGGGACTGGTAGTAATCCCACTCTGACTTTACAACCACTTTAAGTGTTCCTAGATATCCCGTGCCTGGAGCCCATAGGTGTATATGTGCAGTGTGAGATCTAAGGCACTGCTGCCTCTCTAACTGCTATTCTCAGGAGATTTGGAGTGGGATTTAAGCTGCCCATACATACATTGATCATTTTTTTTCATTCATTCAGCGAGTTGAACAAAATAAAAAACTGATCCGATTCCCCCATCACAATATTCTAGGTCAGTGGTTCTCAACTCCTGTCCTCAGGACCCACCAACAGGCCAGATTTTAAGTATTACCTTGGGGAGATGCAGACTAGAATACTGCAATCAACGAGCAGCAAATTATATCACCTGTGATGCATTTCAGTTATCCTACAAACCTGGCCTGTTAGTGGGTCCCGAGGATAGGAGTTGGGAACCGCTGTTCTAGGTAGATGGGGGAATTCTCCTCTCTGTGTCATGGTGTTTTGACAACAGGGAGACTTCCCTGCTGTCAGATTACACTGATCAGCACTGCAGGCTATAGCCTGCAGTGCTGATTGAGCAGTGAAAACAGGGCGGTTGTACAGAAGTTGATCAGTCTGTTCAGTGACAGTGCCCACACATTAATCAAAATTCATCCCTGATGAACCAGCCAAATTTCGAGCCATGCATGGCCAACTATAGTGTTGTCACTACCGTGCTGCTCTCTGTTCTCATTGCTGAAGGCTCTTCCATGAGAAAGTAAAGCCTCTACGAAGATGGCCTCTCCTATAAAAAGACAGGACAGTGCAGAACAAGGCATAAGTCAGTAATAAGGAGAGATCAGCTGCAGGGAGACCACAGCCAATACTAGTCATTTGCCCTCTGCCTATTTGGGGCACGGCCTCCAGAGTTCAATTTCTCTTTACATAAACATTCTTGAAATGTAAACTTGTTAAAAAAGTAGAGCAAAAAATAGTAAAAATAGCCATTGCAAAATAGTTATTGTCTCAAGCTTCTAATATTAAGGCTCTAAACCAGCCTTTCTCAACTGGGGTTCTTCCAGAGGTTCCTCGAGGTTCTTTCAGGAAAGAGTTCTAATAGATTGATCTCTTACCTACACTGACCACTAATGTAAAGGGTTTCTACACACTTATTATCAATATAAGGGGTCACGTCTATAATGACCACAAGTGTAAGGGGGTCATTTTTACACTGATCACCAATGTAAGGAGTCTCTTCTTCTCTGATCACCAGTGTAAGGGGGTATTTCTACTCTGATCACCAATGTAAGGGGTCTCTTCTTCTCTGATCACCGATGTAAGGGGTTACTTCTACACTGACCAGCAATGTAAGGGGATTACTTCTACACTGACCAACAATGTAAGGGGATTACTTCTACACTGACCAGCAATGTAAGGGGATTACTTCTACTCTGATCACCAATGTAAGGGGTCACTTTTTCTCTGATCACCAGTGTAAGGAGGCCATTTCTACTCTAATCACCAATGTAAGGGGTCTCCTCTTCTCTGATCACCAGTGTAAGGGGTGCATTTCTACTATGATCACCAATGTAAGGGGTCTCTTCTTCTCTGATCACTAATGTAAGGGGCCACTTGTTCTCTGATCATCAATGTAAGGGGTCATTACTACTCTGATCACCAGTGTAAGGGGTCTCTTCTTCTCTGATCACTAATGTATGGGGTTACTTTTTCTCTGATCATCAATGTAAGGCTTATTTCTACACTGTCCACCAATATAAGGGGGTCGCTTCTACACAGATCACCAGTGTAAAGAGGGTCACTTTTTCTCTGATTGCCAAGGTAAGGAGGTCACTTTAACACTGATTTCCAATATAGAGGTCAATTCTACACTAACCACCAATGTAAGGGGGTTACTTCCACAGTGTCCACCAATGTAAGAGGTTACTTCTATGGTGACCACCTATGTAGGATGTTACTTCTATAGTGTCCACCAATGTAAGGGGGCATTACAATTTTCACTGTCTGTGTTTCTTTTCTGGCTTAAATTATTATCTCTTTTATTTCATGATTTTTAAGTAATTCCCATGTTTTATTCTTTTACCGAAAAGTTTCTACATCCTACTGACCACACTTCTGTATCATAAGCTGTAAGTCAAGTCGTTTTAATGGGGTTCCCTGAGATCTGAAAACTATTTTGTGGGTTACTCTGGAATAGAAAGGTTAAGGAAGGGTTAAAGGGTTTGTAGTATTAGTAGTACTCTCATGACAGCAGTACAAGTTTGTAGCAACTGATCAAGGTGCGTGTTATAAAATATTGAAGCAGGAGTTGTCAATCCTTTGCTATCCTGTTCTGCTGTACATAAAATCTCAAGAGGACTTATCAGAACTTCACGGTCCCCTTCATAGGTGTGTGCAGCCTATTGCATTAGGGTGTGCACCTCAAAGCTCAAACATACATGAATGACAGGTCCCCAGGGCAGGCTCTGTGCAGCCACATAGTTACATAGTTAAATAGGAACTGCAGTCTGCTCACATCATTTGTAATAAAAACATCTTTGCCATTCTGAAGCTTCCCTCCAACCACTTTGCATATTATTTTATATATACTGTGATTCTGTACTTGCCAAATATGCTGCAGAAATCTCCCTCCACTGAGTCTGGTTGCAATCATTTTAACTGTGGGCAGCTGAAGCTGCTGCCTGTTCACTTCATGGATTCACACAGACACACAGAGGCACACCTCCAGCCCTACAGCTCTGATTGGCCCTCTTATGATTCATCCCCCCTCCCTTCCTGGCAAATTCTCACAAGAGTGAGAGAGAGAGCTGTGCATGATGTGAAACACGGAGGCATTTTTCCAGACAAGAAACATGAAGTGGGCTGTATAAGGTATTTACTGGCAGAAAAAAAAAATGTTTTACTATCCAAAGTTAAATCAACAAGAGCAGAAGATTTAATAGATGGAAAGATGAAAAATGACTGGAGTTCCGCTTTAATTTGGTTTAAAAAAAAGACACAAGTCCATCCAGTTCAACCAAAAGAATGGAAAGTGCTCTGTGCTAAGCGGCTTTCTGCTCATTCACAAACTGAAGCATAGTAAACAGAGTTTGATTGGGGTGTGCCAGGTGCAAACGCCTATGGTCCCCTTCAAAGGGCTTCCTGAACTCCAAGTCTTGATATATAAATCTCCACAGTAGGAACATTCATATCTTTATTATAGTCTGATGATTTTAAGAAATGGTCTCCTTCATAGACTGATATTAGTGTGTAATATTTTGTGAAGTCGGATTGATTTTGTACAAATAACAGTCTCCGGTTGTACTGGGCATTAAGTAGTATTGAATTTTATTGGCAATTACCATTGTATTTCATTGAGTCGTAATACTGAACAATGTTCGCAAGTGACGCGACACCTCTCTGTTAGTTATTCAATTTTTTAAATATATATATTTTTTTATTTACATTTTTTATTCATGTGGTTTCTGGGCCCGTGGTAGTCTCCATTATACAGGTTGTGTGTTTTAGGAGTGTCATCAGGGGACTCCAGGCCTAAGAGAAGCTTTTTGAAAAATGGATCAAGTTGTTATTTATGTAGATAATTACAGCAACAACCATATATTTATTAAACTTTTTTATATGTATCTTCTGTCTGCTTTGCATATTGAAGGACTTCTTTAACCACTTCACCCCCGGAAGGATTTCCCACGTTAGGACCAGAGCACCTTTTGCGATTCGGCACTGCATCGCTTTAACTGACAATTGCACGGTCGTGCGACGTTGTACCCAAACAAAATTTGTGTCCTTTTTTTCCCACAAATAGAGCTTTCTTTTGGTGGTATTTGATCACCTCTGCGTCATTTCTGGTCACCGCTATAAACAAATAAAGCGACAATTTTCCAAAAAATATATATATTTCTTGCTTTTTGCTAAAATACATATCCGAACAAAAAATCGCAATCGGCGTTTATTGATTGGTTTGCGCAAAAGATTACAAACCATGAGAATTAATTTCTGGCGTTTTTACAATTTTTTTTTTTTTACTGGTAATGGTGGTGATATGCAATTTATATCAGGACCTTGATATTGGGGCGGACATGTCTGACATTTTTGACACTTATTTGGGACCAATGACATTTATACAGCGATCAGAAATTTAAATATCCACTGATTACTGTATAAGTGTCATTGGCAGTGAAAGGGTTACCCTGCTGGGGGGCGATCTAGGGGTTAACTGTTTTACATAGGTGTGTTCTAACTGGGAGGGGGCTGGGCTACCATGGGCATAAGAGATCTAACTGATCCCAGTGACAGGGATCAGTAGATCTTTTAAATGCCCATTGACAGAGCGGGGACCTGCCGTGTTTACATTGACGGTTCCCCGTTCTTTCTCTATGCCAGGTCATCGCGGCTCGCCGGCGGACACCGGGTCCACTCGAGCCACGGGCACACTCCTGCAGAGTGCGGCGGGTATGACGCGCTACCGCCCGCTAGCTGCACACATGCGAGCCGCTGATTCGCAAAACAGCGTCACTCTGCAGCAGTAAATGTACACGAGCCGGTTAATATACTAAAAAATACAAAAAAAATATAATAATAATGCAGGTATGTATTCATTAAAAGAAGTTCAGGAATTGAAAAAAACAATTCTACTCACCTAGATGGATGCAAAATCAAGACCGAGAACTGAGTGATCAAACACAGCTGATTGCTCAGGTCTTGGTCTTCAGTGAGTAGAGAGCCGGTTCACTGGAGTGCCAAGCTGTGGAGGGGGCGGGAGCAGCTGGCTCAGGCTCCCAGAGGCTCGCTGAGAGGCTGAGCCAGCTGCCAATCCGGGCATCTGGGTGGATCCAGACATTAAAGAGCCTGGACCATCTGAGTGATGGCAGCAGACTTTAGCCCGCTGTCAGCTGAAAATGGCGTACGATGGAGTAGGTTGTATACATCGTACAGGCAGACTCAGGGCATCACCAGGCATGTTATGTAAAGTGGTTGTGAACAGGGTGTGACCAGACAGAGGCTGATGTGAAGGAGAACAGTGTATTAAGAAAGTCCTAACAATACACAATTAGACCTGGTGGATAGGCACAGCCGACCGGACCACCTACAAACTGTAGCAGGGGAGTGTGATCTTGAGATGATGCTGAAAGCTTCTGCATTGTGGAGTAGGAATGCGGCCTGGCTAGTCCACACCCAGATGGGAGGTTTCCTATGTGGAGATAACATAGTCCCTGCACTTTCCCCACCCCTATGGAACCGCTCCCTGCTGCTTTGCCCTGTCCTTGACAGACAGGGAACCTGTTCCTACAATAGCCACTTGCCAAAAGCACGCCAAATCCAGGAGCCAGAGTCTTAAATAGACACTACCCTGACCCAAAATGGCCGTCTAGGGGCGACCAGGGGCACCAGCGTGCAATCGGACAGCTGTTTCCCAGGAGACCACAGGAAATCATAGAGGAGCCTAATACCTCACAACCTTCTTGTCCTTCTGCATTGCTGCTTCATTTGAGTGCCACCTACAGTGGAGAGTACAGACTGCACCTGCCTACAAGGTTGTAAAGGTTAAACATTAAACATTTTTTACCATAATACATTCCCTGTATCAGGGTAAAAAATGTCCCAGTGTTTGTATACCCCGCCAAATACTTACCTTGGTCCTCACTTGATTCAACACTGTGCTTATCTTTAGCGGCCCTCTCCCTGCATTCAAAGAACAGAGAGGCAGCAGCCGACAGTGGGAGCCATTGGCTCCTGCCGCTGTCAATCAGATCCTGTAAGCAGAGAGCAGGGGGCGGGGATGAGCCGAGCTGTGTGTGTAGGAAGCAGCTTCCTATGGTGGCGCACAGAGATGAGGAGGAGCATTTTTTTTTTTGCACTGATACATGTCCCCCAAGGTAGTGCCCAGCACCCTATGCCCTTTGTGTGACAATCCCCTGCCTATTAGCTTTGAAAATGGTATTTAGTTGAGTCCAGGTTAATTGCGCTTAGAGAAATTTGGAATCTGTGCACACACAGGTATATTTCTTTATTTATTTCAGGTGCTTATATAGCGCTGTCAATTTACGCAGCGCTTTACATATATATTAACATTCACATCAGTCCCTACCCTCAAGGAGCTTACAATCTAAAGTGCCTAACTCACATTCATACACATACTAGGGCCAATTTAGACAGGATCCAATTAACCTACCAGCATGTCTTTGGGGTGTGGGAGGAAACCCACGCAGGCACAGGGAGAACATACAAACTCCAGGTAGGTAGTACCATGGTTGGGATTCAAACCAGCGACCTTTTGCTGCCAGGTGAAAGCGCTATCCACTACACCACTGTGCTTTTGAAATAAATACATGAGAAAGTGATCTGGTCACTTTAACCATATTGATTACTCTTACATTTAACTACTTCTTTCTGGTTTAACAGAGAGATGTCTTTGAAGCTCCTGGTCACTGCTTGTGGTTGGAAGGAGGTCACCTTGATCAGGAAGAACTCCTCCTCTACCCGCAATTCAAATCTTCCTAACAGGTCAGCAGGAGCCGGTGCCAAGGGGTTTACAAACACAGGATGCTTATGTGAATGTAGTCTTAGCAAAGTGATGCTCAGGTGTAGGCACCATTTAATTTAATAGGAATCTTGATATTAATGAGCTTTGAGAAACATGCTTCAAATGGCTCAGGGGTGAACTGGACCTTAGGGGTCAGTTTCTAAAAAAAAATTGCTATTTAAATGTGTTGTCACTGCCATATAGTGGCAATAATGTAGTATTTTTCTGATTGGCTTATTTCATAAAAAATGCTGCATTATAGTCACTAGATGGTGGTGGCCAACCTAGGAATTAAACATATTAGGCAAATTACAGTGAAGATCCGGTTAGTGTTACTTTAAAGTGATTCTAAAGTATCTTTTTTTGTTAAAAAAAACAAACATGTTATATTTACCTACTCTGTGCAGTGGTTTTGCACAGAGCAGGCCCGATCCTCCTCTTCTCGGTCTCCTCTTCTGTGCTCCTGGCCCCTCCCTCCTGTTGATTGACCCCACAGCAAGCAGCTTGCTATGGGGGCACCCAAGCTGAGCCGCAGCTCCCTGTGTCCATTCAGACATGGAGTCACGGCCCGGCCCGGCCCCATCCCCTCTCTCTCCTCATTGGCTCACTCACTTTGATTGACAGCAGCGGGAGCCAATGGCGCCACACTGCTGTCTCAACCAACAAGGAGGGAGAGTCCCGGGCAGCCAAGTCTCATATGCAACATTGCTGGACCTAGGTGGACCTCAGGTAAGTATTAGAGGGGCTGCTGCACACAGAAGGCTTTTTATTTTAATACATAGAATGCATTAAGGTAAAAAACCCTTCTGCCTTTGGAAACAACATTAAAGTGAAATTAAAGGTCTGTTTTTGTTGTTTTTTTTTTTAAATAATACACATGCAATTCTTAAAAACAAGTAAACAGTCCTATGGTGGTAATAGGCGAAGTCTATGAATGGAACCAAAATGTTGGTAAGTCAAACAGAAGGAGGTGCAAGAGAAACCTCCACCAGCACCCGTTCACACTGCCTCTTACCGCTATACATGAGGTCAGACAAGCCTGTTGTAAGCAATCAGCTGGAGTGAAGTCCCGAAAAGGTACCTCAAAATACTCCTGGATATGTCCACTGGCACAGTTCATGTATGTATATATATATATATATATATATATATATACACAGTGCGATGTTAGACACAAACCACGCCCCTGACGATGTTATTGATGATGAAACGCGTAGGGAGGCGCAAAGACACGTGACAACATCGCACACCGGGATGCGGCGGCCATCTTGTTGGTTGGAAACCTGTTGCAGAAACCAATGCTCGTTTTTTCTTCTACAATGTGAGTGAAAGATTTTATTACTTTTAAATAAATTGGTTGAGATATAATGCAGCACGATCTACATTTTTTCCCTCTATGGATGAATGTGAGCTTTTGGTTTAACCTGTGTCAGTGGACATATCCAGGAGGAGTATTTTGAGGAACCTTTCAGGGACACCACTCCAGCTGATTGTTTACAGGCTTGTCTGACCTCTGTGGTGGGGGTCCATGTATAACGGTAAGAGGCAGTGTGAACGGGTGATGGTGGAGGTTTCTCTTGGACATCTTTCTGTTTGACTTACCAACATTTTGGTTCCATACATAGACTTCACCTATTTTAACCACTTCCCGACCGCCGTATGCAGAATGACGGCCGGGAAGTGGCTGAGTTATCCTGACTGGACGTCATATGACGTCCTCGGGATAACAAGCCGCCGCGCGCCCGGGGGGCGCGCATCGCGGTGATCGGTGGTGTGGGGGGTCAGTCTGACCCCCCGCAATGCCGATCTCGGTAAAGTGCTTCGATCCGAAGCACTTTACCATGTGACCAGCCGTGACCAATCACGGCTGGTCACAGTGTAATACAGGAAAGCCGTTTATCGGCTTTCCTGTACTCAGGTCTGCAGACCTGATGAGGGGAGAGCCGATCGGCTGCATCCCTGACAGGGAGGGTTTGTGCTGATGATTTATCAGCACAGCCCTCCCTCGGATCGCCACCCTAGACCACCAGGGAGCCTGCCCAGGGACCACCAGGGATGTGCCCATCCAGGACCACCAGGGAGCCGATCTGGACCACCAGGGAGACCCCCCTAGACCACCAGGTAAGTGACATACTGCTCAGGTCCACCTTCACTCAGTGCCACCTTCAGATGCCACCCTAGACCACCAGGGAATGAGCCCCTATTAATGTATGTGCCCCTATCAGTGCCCACCAGTACCCCTATCAATGCATACCAGTGCCACACATCAGTGCCCACCATTGCCACCTACCAGTGCCCACCTATCAGTGCCCATCAGTGCCACCTATCAGTGCCCAGTGCCGCCTATGAGTGCCAATCAGTGCTGTCTATTAGTGCCCATCAGTGCCGCTTAGCAGTGTCCGTCAGTGCTGCATATCAGTGCCCATCAGTGCTGTATATCAGTGCCACCTCTCAGTACCCGTCAGTGTTGCTTATCAGTGCCGCCTAACAGTGCTCATCATCGCTGCATATAAGTGCCACCTCATCAGTGCCGCCTCATCAGTGCCAATCAGTACTGCCATATCAGTGCCCGTCAGTGTAGTCTCGTCAGTGCCCACCAGTGATGGAGAAAATTTACTTATTTACAAAGTTTTGTGACAAAAATAGAGAATTTTTTTTTTTTTTTTTAAATTTTCGGTCTTTTTTTATTTGTAGCGCAAAAAATAAAAACCGCAGGGGTGATCAAATACCACCAAAAGAAAGCTCTATTTGTGGGAACAAAATGATAAAAAACTTTGTTTGGGTACAGCATCGCACGGCCGCGCAATTGTCATTCAAAGCGCAACAGCACTGAAAACTGAAAATTGGTCTGGTAGTAAAGTGTTCTAAGTGCATAGTATTGAAGTGGATAATCATAGGACTGTTTACTTGTTTGTAAATGCTGCACTTTTATGATTCTTTTACTGTTTATATTTCAGAATTTCAGTGCTAGCAGCTGATTTTCATTTTAATTATTTGATTGTTTGTCTAGCGCAGCTGGTTCTGTGTTTTATATATATGTAATTCTTATCTGCTCTATGCAGTGGTTTTGCACAGAACAGTCACAATCATATTCTTCTCCAGGCTTCTCCTTCCTGCCTAGTACCCCATAGCAGGTTGTTTGCTATGGGGGCACCTGAGCAGGCTCGCTCCTGAGCTGCCGCTCCATGTGTTCGTTTACACGCGGAGCATGGCTCGGCCCCACCCCTGCTCTCTCCTCATTGGCTCACTGGCTCTGATTGACAGTTGTGGGAGCCAATGGCTACCACTGTTGTCACAGCCAATGAGGAGGGAAAGACCCAGGACAGTCAAGGCTCACTTGCACATTGCTGGATCAAGATCAGGCTCAGGTAAGTATAGGGGGGTGCTGGGGGTAGTGCTGCACACTGAAGGTTTTTTTTAATTCATGTATAGAATTCATGAAGGTAAAAAACCTTGTGCATTTACAACCACTTTAACTGCAGCTGAGGGCTCTTGGTTTTTAAGGCAGGACTGTGCTGTGCAACAGAGTTGTGCAACTTTCAGGACTGAATGGGTAGAAATCCTTAAGCAGGTGAAACTGCTTCCATGTATGCATTTTATCTGTGTATTTAGCTGTTGTTTGGCTTTATTTTACTGTCTGGAATTCAGCTTTAAAACTCACTAAGAGAGCTGCAATATGGTTTATTTGTATGAAGTCGGAGCCGAAAATCTTCTCCGTTTATTAAGATTTCTGTTACCATGACTTCAAAGACTTGTAATAAAATGAATCATTTTACATATCACAGCGCTGAAAATACTCTCGCACACATTGATTTGAAAGGCATTTGCATAATCAGATTTCAGATAAGACAGTACTGTTTAAATGAAGTTTTTTTTGACCATGTAAAAATTCTAATTTTACACCCCTTCTATTCAGATATTTTTTACCCCCACCACCACCCTCTCCACAATATACATTTCCTAATGGCTGCATACAATTGCAAATAAGTATTTTCTATCTATTCCTCTGTGTATTGCTGTCGAGGGGGAAGAGATGTGAAAATATAGAATGCAGCCTTGGGACAAGAAGGTTTTGTTGGCATACTGTTCTGTATTTGTAATTCATGAATTTGCTGTTTTCGAGATTAAAAGAATTACTGTCCTAACTAATTAGGCTTAGGTAAGTTGTTTATGGTTTCAATTTTTGTAGTTTAAAAGGAAACTTTTATGTGTGTTCAGTAAGTTCTTATCTTTATTTATATCAGTTTACGTGAAGGGCATTGCATTCAATTGGCACAAGAACGTGCCCGGAGTTCAGATGTCTCCAGCAAAGTTATTTTAAGGCCTTTATTCACACAGGCGTACTTAAGTGAACGCCCCTGCGAGGGTCATGTTTACCGCACGGGGATGTACAGGTGTCCCATGCATCCCTGTGCAGTCAATCCCATGAATGCCTGTGCAGGCAGTCCCATGCATCCCTCTGCAGGCAGTCCCATGCATCCCTCTGCAGGCAGTGCCATTGATATCTGATGGGACACAGTGGCTGCACGAACACAGCTGTCGCCCCCAAAATGACAGCCGCGTAGGTGTGCCACGCTGAAGACATATTGGGAAGAAATTGAAAGAACGCACCACTCATAAGGTGACTCGCAGGATCCTCCACTGCTGTACAAAGCTGAGTCCGCAACCAGGTCCACAGTAACACAAGAAAGAAATGGTGGCACTTCCATCATATAAAATCCGCTCCTTTATTGTAAACCCATTAAAAGCAGAGACATTACATACACATACAACCTATGGAAGATCAACGAACACCAGTGTCGGTTGGTGCTCAATTTTTTAATTGGCCAGATAGCCACCCCCTCAAGCCAGACAGACATACACCCCCCACCTCCCCGGCACTCACTTGATTGATCACCACTTCCCCCCGTCGCTCAATCGCTGCATTGCTCGCCCCCCGCCAGCCCGGCACTTACCTCATCCAGGTCACGGCTCCCCCGCCCCCCCTGGGTCTCCTCCTGAGTCCCAGTGGTCGCTTCTCCTCCTGGCCAATCAGGACTTAGGACTCGCGGCCAATTGGGTCTTAGGACTCCCGGCCAATCGGGTCTCAGGACTCGCTTCCTGTTTGGAGGAGAAACAGGAAGACATTAGCAAATATTAGTTCGCTAATG
Organism: Glandirana rugosa; assembly: GCA_018402905.1. Lineage (NCBI taxonomy): Eukaryota > Metazoa > Chordata > Amphibia > Anura > Ranidae > Glandirana > Glandirana rugosa. Next base: position 256,225 of record BLSH010203482.1, read on the forward strand.
TCACACAACTGGGTGGGCTCCGGGTGCAGTGCTCTGCGCCCCAAGCCTACCCTTTTTTGAAGCCAATTAGAGCCTCGGGCTCTAATTATGTGCTTCGAGAAGAAAAACCCCATTGAAATCCATGCGGCCTTGCATGTAGATTAGGGGATGGGCACATGGATTAGGGGGGCGGCCACCCTGCATGAGCAGCCGCCACTGGCAAACACGTTTCCCACTCCTGTGCTTAATCATTGCTGATTACCCCAGGATCCAACACTCACTTATAGCTGTTTATGGGTTGGTGGGAGCGGTCCCACATCCACAGCATCCAATGCCTTCAGACCTTACGTCCATGTTTTTTGTCGGCACATAGATGATCTCTTGTTCATCTGTGACAGGAGGATGGGGGAACTTGATTCTTTTTTGTCTTTTTAAAATTTGAACACCCTTAATTTATCATTCATGGGACATTTAGAGGTGTAAGAGATCCCATCCCCTTTCTAGGGGTATTATTTCACACATTTATATAGGATGCCCTTGGCTGCCAACAGCCTTTTGCTGGCTCAGTCCAGTCACCCCAAAAAGGGATATACCGGTCAGACAGTTTGTTAGTATACGGAGGATCTGTAGTGCGGGCATTGACTTTGAGAGAGAGGCGGCCTTGCTATATGATAGATTCAGACAATGGGGCTACCCAAAATGGGCATTGGAGCATGCCTGTGGCATTGTCAAGGCTAAAGACAGGCAGGAACTTCTTACTAAGTCTCATTAATCTTGTTCCAGGTCCAATAATGAGCCCGCTTTAGTCACCCCATTTAGTTAGAATTTCAACAAGTGGGAGATGCTGTGATGAGGTTACTGAACACACACTGTCTGCGCTTAGGGCCATGCACCCACATGGCTGTCAGACTGGGAGCAGCGACTGTGACATCATTGGGACTGCCTGCACAGGGACGCATGGGACACCAGTGTATCCCCATGCAGGCAAACATAGCCCTTGCACTACAACCACATGAACGAGGTCTTTTATTATAGCATACAAATACTTCTTTTTTCAGGCAACTGTGTTCCCACCTTGTTTAGGGAAAGGGTGTTGCACCCTTTTCTGTTCCAGCATGCCCCTGTGCTCCAAAAAGATATGGTTTGAAGAGGTTGGTGTAGAGGAACTCCACCCTATTAAATATCTTTTAGATGAATCAGAGCGCTAACCGTGGGCCTAGTCTTCTCATCCACCATTAGTACTTGACCACTCAAGTGCTGCTTGGATTGAATTCTTACAAAATATACAATAAAATAAATATTCCCCAGTAAACTATTTGTTAAAATTATTACCCCAGTACATGCAGTTCACAATTTTCAATACTGCTGGCTTCTGCTTTTGTGGTGCTGATTTCCTGAACTTCTGATATTCACAGGAAAGAGTTAACAGTGGACAGTGCAATCTAGTTACATTGGAGAGGGGAGGACAAGAGGCGTGCCTTGCCTTCCTAGGTTACAAGGCTGTGTGTTTCTATTGGTGTGCACAGTGTAGGTAGACACAACTCTAGTCCCTGCATGCAAGGGTGGCTTCATAAGATGCTGCAAGGGAAAGGAGCCACCCTGAAACAGGAAACCTGCTTCATGATAATTTTACCAAGGCAGTATCCTGAAAAGTGTACCCTATGTCTGGAATTCTGCCTAAAAAATAGCCAAGCACTTTCTAAAAAAATGTGGGTGTCTAGGCCCTCCTGTTCTGTAGCCTCGTAGCTGTATATCTGCAGTGTGAGATCATAGGCACTGCTGCTGGTCTCAGGAGATTTAGAGTGAGATTTGGTGATGCAAAGAGTAATCTCCTGCGCTCTGGCTCTAAAGAAGAGGGTTTTCCATCAAAACGCTTAAGCCATACAGAACGCTAAAAGGTCTTCCCATGTCATCAGCTGAGCAGTGTTGATCTGGAGGCGGTCTCATCTTCATTTTATGATATGCCTGTTGTTGTTATGGGTTTATGAGTACATACTTGCTTTATTCATTTGATAAAATTGTATAGTGGTAATGCACTAGGTTGATGCTCCCTCTTGTTTTATTGAGATTTGGTGATGTCAGTACTATGCTGCTCACTGTCCTCCTTGCTGGAACCTCTCATATGAAGAAGCAAAATCCTGCCAGTTCGGCCACCTCCACATAAAGACACAGTGCAGGACAAGGCATGGTAAGCAGGGCTGTCAGGCCCTTGCGGCTAATTTAGGTGGCATGGTGGGGAGTGGCACTGAAGCTGGAGTGGCCGTACTGAGCACTCCATACTCAGTGCAGGTTCAGCCCTGTATGTGTGGCCATTGTGCCACAGAGCTTTATTGGTTGCTATTGCCAGGCTGCCAGTGACTTTGCAATCAATAGTGAGAGTTGGGGGGTCAAGGCAGCAAGAATGGCCACCAGCACAGCCCTGATGGTAAGTCAGTAATAGGAGAAGATATCAGCTGCAGGAAGACTACAGACAATACTTTTGAATAGTATTTTTCTCTCTTCCTGCATTTTTTGGCAGAACTTTCAGTTCAGTTCCATGCGTGGACTCAGAGAGCATGCAGGGTGTGATGTGATGCAGTGACCTGATGAGATGGAAACCTAGGGTTTTAGATTTATTCATGATTTGTGATCCTTTTTTAAGGCACAACATATGTAACCTGTTTTTTTTTTGTTTTGTTTTAGCCATAACATCTTGCTCTATGAAGATGGGCATGCTGTGGTCGCAGACTTTGGAGGTGAGGATCCTTGTAATGATAAATGTTATCACCCTACAAGGGTAATGTTAAAGGGACAGTCCACAAAGCCATATTGCCATGAGGCAGGAAGAGAATTTTGTCTTGGTTGGTGCCATCTAGGCATGCTTTAGGACAATTCGGATCCTTCTGTAATATAAACAATGGAGAAACAATGCAGGCAGTGATGGAATACCTGTGCCTTGATCCCCCATCCAGTTTCATTTGATCATGCATTGGGGTTATTGTGCATACACATTTGTTACTTACTTCTGAAATGGGTTGCAAAACATATCTGCAGTATTTGCAATGCTGTGTTTTCATTGGTTCTAATGTTGTGGTATACTCTTTCCAATTTATTCATAGGATGTTGGCAGATAATATTGAAACAAGGGGGTTGATTTACTAAAGGCAAATATACTATGCACTTTGCAAGTGCAAGTTGTTCCAGAGCTTAGTAAACGAGGGGAGGTCCTGCTGACTTCCATCATCCAATCGTGTGTAAGTAACAATGCAAATATTTTTTTCTTGCTTGTGATTGGGGTATTCTTTGCAAAGTGAAGCATCACCTGGTTTACTATGTTTTGGAGCAAGTGCACCTGCAGAGTGCAGAGTCTATTTGCCTTTAGTAAATCCACCCCAATGTGTTCAGATACAAGGATTGTGCATATTGTGTGTCATCATTTATACATCTTAAAGGAGAGAAACCTTTAAGCCAGCCATAGATGGATCAAAATTTTGCCGGTTCAGCAGAAACCGGACAGATTTCGACCATCTTTGGGCAGGCTGGTTGTACTGAAATCTACCCATCGACTTCAGTACAACCAGCCTGTTTTTTTTCCATGCAATTACTACCGTCAGCTATGGCCAGCAGCAGGTGTCATTGTATTCTGATGGAGGGGAAACTTCCTGCTGTTAGAATATAATAGCACATCGAGAGGGATTCCTCCAACACTAATTGTGCTGATAGGGGAATCAAGCAATTTTTCCTTGCTTAATGTATGGCTAGCCTCACTCAGAAAAATACAAGGGCTACCTTTGCTGATCAACTTCTAAAAAAGACTAAAGGTTTGCAAGGATGACATTGACTTGCCATGAAGCACACTAAAGTATAACATTTTTTTTGCTTCCCCTCAGGTTTTCCATAAGTCTGAAGCCCCATACCACTTTCTGCCCTTATTATAATCTGTCACTGGGTACAGAGATTAATTTATGTCATACATGGTTCCTTAGTATCCTTGCCACAGGACATTCCCACCTTTCCAAACTTTGCCAACAATTTACTTCTTGTTTCAAACTTTATGCTACAATTGGAAGTTTCTTACTCCTTAGGCCCCCTTTCACATGGGCTTTCCAATCAGGTCCACTTGTCAGTTTTTCAGAAAAAACTGATTGGAAGTTCTATAAACAGGTGGATGTAAATGGAGTGTCCATTTACATCCACCTACCAGCGAGTCGGTCCACATCCGGAAAAAAAAAGTAAAAGTGCTGCGTCCTTTTCCATTTTTTCTTGACCTAAACGTTACGGAAGTTTACATCTGGCAGCCCATAGATCCAACACAGGTCTGCCATATTCCACTATCAACATGTAGACACAAAAACTGAATGGGCTCAGATGTCACAAAAGTGACATCTGGCATATTCTGCACAGTGGATCTACTCAGGGTGCACCTGCGAGAAAGGATCCTTATACTGGATTGTCTATATTGTAAAAAAATATATAAATAGAAAGATCCCCCTTTTAATGGTTGAGGAAAATTGGTGGACCTGGAAACACAAATACAGAGATCTTACCACTGGTGTCCCCCGGAAGTAATAGAAATCAGCTACCACAATTTTAAAGTGGTTGTAAACCCTTACACCCCCTAGTGTGCTACTAGTGTGAATTTAGGTAAATCTCATAGTTAACTTGTGATTCTTAATTGGGACATGGGTTAATACAGTTTAGGTTGGGTGACTCATACAGGCATGTCTCTAGTGCCTCCTCATGGAGGTTTGGAGAAATTTCTAGAAGCTGGAGGGCGGAGGCCAGGAGGGTTGATCTGCATGATTAGGGAATCTTAGCCAATCCCCAGGCAGTGGGCCTGGCATGGTGGCTAAGCCATCCCTTAAATGTGGGTGAGTTATGGTGGCAGGGGAGTCAGGTAGAAGATGGGGTGCTGAGGAGACTGTTGGTTGTCTGGTCTGGGGGTCTCTGCCGTGGGCTGGGGGCTCTATCTTGGGCTGGAGCTCGGGCTGGCTTGGGAGGATCTTGACAGCATTGCAGTTTAGAAGGAATCTTGCCTGAGAAACAGCAGGAGCAAGGAGAACACTGTGAGTAAACCAGCATGGTCGGGGACATACAAAGTGGAAAGGCTGCCACTTGTAGCAAGCCTTTCTGGAAGACAGCATTGTGCTTAAACTTTCCTTTTCTTTGCCCTGGGAGATCTTTGAAGTAGCCGGGTGGGCTGGTAAAGGCGCAGCTGGGTGGGCTGGTGAAGGTGCAGCTGGGTGGGCTGGTAAAGAAGCAGCCTGGTAGGCTAGTATTTCCTGCAGGTAGTGGAGCTGGGACCAGTGTCTACAGGGGAGTTGGAGATACCCTGAAATGCAGTCCACAACACTTTTTGCTACTTCCTAGGGGACTGGGAGTTCCCAGTCCTTAAGGGCTTTTGCATTTTTAATAAGCAGAGACTTATCTGTGTTTAGAAGGAGGACAGCTCTGGAGGTGTACATAGGGAGGAAGTTGTCCATGTTGTTGTTAATCTGGGCATCCCATAAATCCTATTCCCCATCCAAATTATCATGTAATTATTAACAAAAACCAAGCTCAAAGACTGTCCCTTGTGTCTGGAGAGACAGTAGAAAACGTGTGTTGCCTGGCTCCGCAGAAGTGGGAGAACCCAATCATCTGCAACCCCTGCGGGGGTAGTGCTACACATATATATACCCAGTGAAATGACTGGCCTCAGGTGATACAAAGAGATGAAACAAGTCCTCCTACATGACCATTACATGCATAAGTTGTACCTGTTTATCTGCTGCCTCTCTTCTCTAAAATTTGTTCAAAGTGCAGAATTCATAATGCTTGTCTGAGCTGTCAGAACAAAAGGGGCCGGAGAGGAAAACTTGTCAGAAGTGACTCTGATAGCAGAGGAACAAAGCAGCCAACAGAAATGACACACTATAGAGGGATATGCTTTGTTCATATTTCATTTCTGAGGTTTAAAACCACTTTAAGTATCCATTTTAGGTGGACCGAACAGTTGGGACTCATTCATACTTCTCTATGTGCATTAGCGTTAAAACTTGAGTTATAATGCAGTGTACATTTATTTTGAATGGCACTATGATGCAGATATACAGTAAAAAAAAGTAAAGTGGGTAATCGCACTTCACAGTGTGAATGGTGTTTGCGAAGTGCTTGTCAGAAATAGTGCCATTGAGGCATATTAACTGCTCATTGAAAGTGAATAGAATGCCTTAACACTTTTATGTTTTATGTGCGTTAATATGTGTTGTATTAAAATGTATGTTAACACACAGCGAGGTATAGGTAGGCTTCTATGACCTTGCTTTACCACTATGATCCATTTCTGGCTGTGACCCCCTGAGGAGGTGGAGTGATGCACACAGTCCTTGTCTTAGTAAGAATTTTTCCCCATATGTCTGATAATCAGATAATTAGTAACCCAATGGAGAGTCCTTTTTCGAAGGAAAGGATTGTATTCCTGAAACTGCATTTAGGTTACTAATAACTATGGTCTAGCAGATTTCTTTTTTTTGAACTTGGTTCAATAGGCTTGGTTCCTATATATGCGAATTGTATGCATTTTGAATCACATCCAATTCGCATGATGTGCGAACTGAACTGGCTTTCTTTGGAGCTGCTTCACATATGTCCAGGTTGGCCGCAGTCCGCTTTTAAAAAGAGTCCTTTATGTTTTTCAGTCCAGTTCAGGTGCGATTTCAAGTAAGAATTTAGCACTTAAATCACACCTGAACTGGTGAGGGAAACCGCACTGGACTCCTTTCAGAAATTGCAATGAAACCGCAGCCAGACATACACTATATTACCAAAAGTATTGGGACGCCTGCCTTTGCACGCACATGGACTTTAACCACTTCAGCCCCAGAAGGATTTCCCCCTTTAGGACCAGAGCACTTTTTGCGATATGGCACTGCGTCGTTTTAACTGACAATTGCGCGGCCGTGCGACGTTGTTCCCAAACAAAATTGGTGTCCTTTTTTTCCCCACAAATAGAGCTTTCTTTTGGTGGTATTTGATCCCCTCTGTGTCGCTTCTGATCACCGCTATAAACAAAAAAGAGCGACAATTTTGAAAACAAAAACAATATTCCTTACATTTTGCAAAAATACAAATCCAAAAAAAAAAATATAAAAAAACTAATTTATTCATCAGTTTTGGCATACTTCCTCATAATTTTGGTTAAAAAAATTGCAATTGGCGTATATTGATTGGTTTGCGCAAAAGTTGCCACGTTTACAAACTATGAGAATTCATTTATGGGATTTTTTTTTTTTTTTTACTAGTAATGGCAGTGATCTGCGATTTTTAGCAGTACTGCGACACTGCAGCGGACATGTCGGACACTTTTTTGGGACCATTGACATTTATACAGCAATCAGTGCTATGAAAATGCACTGATTGCTGTGTAAATGTCACTGGCAGGGAAGGGGTTAACACTAGGGGGCAATCAAAGGGTTAAGTGTGTTCCCTGGTAGGTGTTACTAACTGTGTGGGGGCTGGGCTGAGTGGGGGAGGAGAGTGATCGCTACTCCCATGTACAGGAAGCATGCGATCACTCTCCTCCTCCCCTGTCAGAATGGAGATCTGTGTGTTTACACACATGAATCCCATTCTTTCACTGCGGGGGAGCGATTGCGGGTAGCCGGCGGACATCGAGCCCGTCCTACCGGCTCCCCAATACACAGTGAGCGCGCCCTCACAGTCCGCAAATCTTGCAGCCGCCGTCAGATGACGTGATATCGAGCCGAGTTGCTGCTGCTGGCGGGCGGTCGGCAACTGGTTAATGGCACCCAGTCTTAATCCGTAGGGTTCAATATTGAGTTGGCCCACCCTATGCAGCTATAACAGCTTGAACTCTTCTGGGAAGGCTGTCCACAAGGATTAGGAGTGTCTATGGGAATATTTGACCATTCTTCCAGAAGTGCATTTGTAAGGTCAGGCACTGATGTTGGACGAGAAGTTCTGGCTTACAGTCTCCGCTCTAAGTCATCCCAAATGTGTTCTATCAAGTTGAGGAAAGGACCAGTGCAGGCCAGTCAAGTTCCTCCACCCCAAACTCGCTCATCCATGTCTTTATGGACCTTGCTTTGTGCATTGGTCCAAATCATTTGGTGGAGAGGGGATTATGGTGTGGGGTTGTTCTTCAAGAGCTGGACTTGGCCCCTTTGTTCCAGTGAAGGGAACTCTTCAGGCTTCAGCATACCAAGATGTTCTGGACTATTTCATGCTCCCAACTTTGTGGGAACAGTTTGGGGATGGCCCCTTCCTGTTCCAACATGACTGCCCACCAGTGCACAAAGCAAGGTCCATAAAGGCATGGGTGAACGAGTTTGGGGTGGAGGAACTTGACTGGCCTGCACAGAGTCCTGACTTCTACCCAATAGAACACCTTTGGGATGAATTAGAGTGGAGACTGCGAGTCAGGCCTTCTTGTCCACATCAGAGCCTGACCTTACAAATATGCTTCTGGAAGAATGGTCAAACATTACCATAGACATTCTCCTAAACCTTGTGGACAGCCTTCCCAGAAGAGTTGAAGCTGTTATAGCTGCAAAGGGTGGACCAACTCAATATTGAACCCTATGGACTAAGACTGGAATGCCATTAAAGTTCATTCGCATGTAAGATTGTTTCTTTTTTATGTCTGCAAATTGGTTGCAATACACTGGATTCAGGCGGACCACCTTATGTTATTGGCCTGGAAGTCTCTGGTCAACTCTAATGTTGCCCTCTACAGAATGACTAGGGGGTGTCCTAAAACTAAGGGGAGAAATAGCATAATATCTTGGAAGGTTTTTTGGTAGTTCATGGGACGCTGCATGTCTCCATTCAACCTGCTATGGGACTCAGATGAACCAAAGGTCCATAAAGACACGGAGGAGCGAGTTTGGGGTGGAGGGAATTAACACACTGCAACCGATAGAACAAAGCGGAGACTGAGAGCCATGCCTTCTCGTCCACATCAGTGCCTGACCTCACAAATGCTCTTCTGGAAGAATGGAGAGAGAGAGAGAGAGAAAAGTAGAACCCATGGCCATCACGTTCTGAGGCTGTAACGTTTTGACGCCAACAAACGCCACCTAATATTGTACCGGCGTTTTTTGACGCCGACGTTTTTAGGTTGAAAAATAGCAGAGGGATGATTTTTAAAAAAAAAAAACGCCTATTCACGCCGACGCTCACTAACGCTTTTGTTTATTTTTTTTGATACGCCCCTGTGTATGAGGCCTTAAGCTTTGACAATAAAACCTGGAAGCTGATGCAGAGCTGCACTAGTTTATGTGTGCGTCTGCTTTAGTAAATCCCCCCTTTTCTGTCTGCATGCACGCAAGCAAGTGGACCCTGCCTGTGTAATGTCTATTGAAATGGCCACATGCATTCTCCATTGGAAGCCAATGTAAAAGGGTGAACACACCTGAGAGACAGGGGCAGAGCGTTGTCACCCTATAACAGGAAGTGCCTGAACAAAGACCTTCATGCCAGGATCAGCAGAATTACTTTAATGAAAGAATTCTGAAAAAATTTTGAAAATTACTTTGAGATCATGTTTATGTGTTAAAGTTTATTTGGTATTTTGTTAATTGGGTTTAAATTTACATTAAAGTGGCACTGCACTCTAAATACACACTTACTTTCCCCTGCATTATCTCCCCTCCCACATGGCTTTGTGTCCCAGTAGAGCCCTGGGGCACAACCGGGCTCACAAAGGTTTCCTGCGCATGTTTGAAGACAGAGCCAGTATGGAAATCACAGCACTTGGCATGTCCACACTTGCGCAGGTGTAACTCAGGGTGCTGCCAGGACCCAAAGCCCTTTGATACAACTGCACACGGCCCAAATTAAAGAAAAATGCACCATGGATGCCCCACTAAATTTGAATGTGTTTGGGGAGGTTGGCTTGATGAACGAGGCTTGGCCCCAGCAGACCTGATTATAGATAGGATATTGGGTTGGAATGCTGTTGGTTACTCAATGCTGGTTATTACTATCTGCCATTGGAGCGTGCAATAATAATGCTCTATTGGCACTGTCATTTCTGTTTTCAGCCATTAGGTGGGGCTGTATATTCTCTTTAGTGAGCTCTATGCAGTTGGAAGCTGTAATTGCCCAATTTTTGTTTTATACTTTACAACTTTGCATTCTTTTGTGAGTGTTTATGGAAAATGTAAGCATGAATGTGTTCAAATACTATTTTCTTCTGATTAAAAAAAAAAAAAAAAAAAAAAAAAGATTGCAGTGGAGGGAGCTGAAGTTCTTTTTAAGTTGTTACTAAACCCAGGACCCCACATTCACTATATCTGGTCTCCCACAGTACATGGAAATGCAATTATTTTAGTAAATATAAACTGCTAAATACCTTTTCTCATCAGCAGTATATATCAGTCTTGTGATTTCTATCAGATCCTAGTAAAGCTTGTAGGAGGAGTTTTCATTCTCCCCTTATCCTCTGCCTGGACAGTGCTGGTCGGCCCTGTGCTGATCACATTCACTCTCCTAAGGAAAAAAAAAACCTCTCTAGCAATACACACCAAACTGAGCATGTGCAGTCTGTCTCCTAAATATCAGGTTATTTTTTGGAGACAGTGGAAGAAGAGGAGGATCAGAGAAGACAGGATCAGCCTTTATACACAATGTAGAGGATTAACCCCTTAGGTTCGACAGTGAGTATAGCAATCATGCTTTACTACATTTTACTACCGATTTTACTGTTGTGGGTTTAGTAACACTTTAACCAGTTAACCACTTGCCAACCGGCGTCTGAAGGTAAAAAAGTGGTTAATCCCTTAATGGTCCCAAAAAAGTGTCAAAATGGTCCGACATGTCCGCCCCAATATCGCAGTACCGCTAAAAATTGCAGATCGCCACCATTATTATTAAAACATTTTTTAAAAAGCCCCCAGAAATGAATTCTCATCATCTGTAAACGCGGCAACTTTTGCGCAAACCAATCAATAAACGCCAATTGCGATTTTTTTTTTTACCAAAAATATGAGGAAGAATAAAAATCGGCCAAAACCGATGAAAAAAATGTTTTTTTATATATATTTTTTTTTTTGGATCTGTATTTTAGCAAAAAGTAAGAAATTTGTTGGTTTTTTTTTGCAATATTGTCACTCTTCTTTTGTTTATAGCGGTGATCAGAAATGACGCAGAGCTGATCAAATACCACCAAAAGAAAGCTCTATTTGTGGGAAAAAAAGGACGCAAATTTTGTTTGGGTACAATGTTGCACGACCGCGCAATTGTCAGTTATAGCCCCGGAAAGTGTGAAATCTTTCCGGGGCTGAAGTGGTTAAAGAGCACCTACCGCAGATATATGGCTCTATTGTGAGAAATCACATATCTGTACGTCATTTCGTGAAATAGATACTAGGGTTGGCACGTGTGCACCCATTGGACAGAGGGGGAGCAAATCAGTGGGTCCTGATATCCGTCGACCACCCTTAATCGTTCCCCAGAGAGGCAGAACGGCGGTCTGCCTATGTAAACAAGGAAGATTGCTGTTCTGACAGAGGAGAACACAAGCTAAGCAGGAACACAAGATCTCTGTGTTCCCCCCAGTCAGACCATCCCCCACACAGTTAGCAAGCACCTCTTAGGGACACAGTTAACCCTTTGATCGCCCCTGATGTTAACCCCTTCCCAGCCAGTGTCATTAGTACAATAACAGTGCATATTTTTAGCACTGATCACTGTAATAATACTGGTTCCCAAAAAAGTGTCAGGTGTCAGATTTGTCCGCTGCAATGTCGCAGTCCCGCTAATAATCGCTGATTACTGCCATTACTGATAAAAATTAAAATGCCATAAAAATATCCCATAGTTTGTAGACGCAATAACTTTTGCGAAAACCAATCAATATACCAGCAGCGGCCCGTCCACTGAGGGTGCCGCCTCCCCTATTCCTGCCACAGCTGCCTCCCCTATCCCTGCCGGTGCTCCCATATCCATGCACCCGGCCCCTTTCAGGATGCCAGGCGCATGAATTTTAATTTCGGGGGTGGTTTTTTGAAGCACCTATTAGAGCCAAAGGCTCTAATAGGCTTCAAAACAGGGTGGGCTTGGGGCATAGAGCGTGCGCTCTCAGCCCACCCTGGCGTGTTAGAATAGCAAATGAATATTTGTTATTCTAACACTGATCCTCCTCCCGGCCATTTAGGAAGCGGGTCTGAGACCTGTCACCTGACTGGCTGAAAATACAGGCGATCCTATTGGATGCCTATCGCCTAGGAGAAGGAGACGCACGGAAGATGGAGGAGAGGACAGAGCAGGAGCAGAGGAGCCACTGCCCGCCACCTTGATGGGGTAAGTGCCAGGCCGACTAGCAGACAAAGTGGGGGTGGTAGTGCCGCACCGCCGGGGGGGGGGGTAATGGTAGTAGTGCCGAGCCGCCCAGGGAGGGGGGGGGGGTTGCTTGCCTCCCCACAAAAAAAAATAAACCACCAGCCGCCACTGTAATGTTTATTAGGATTTTTTGTACCAAAATTATTTAGCAGAATACACATTGGCCTAAATTGATGAAGAAATTCGATTGGTTACATATTTTTATTGGATGTGTTTTATAGCAGAAAGTAAAAAAATATTGTTTTTGTATCAAAATCGTCTGCCTTTTTTGTTTGTAGTGCAAAAAATAAAACCGCAGAGGTGATCAAATACCACCAAAAGAAAGCTCTATTTGTGTGGAAAAAAGGATGCCAATTTTGTTTGTGTACAGCGTCGCATGACCGCGCAATTGTCAGTTAAAGTAACGCAGTGCCGAATCGCAAAAAATGGCCTGGTCATGAATGGGGTAAAACCTTCTGGGGCTGAAGCGGTTAAACTCCAAATTATAGAAGCAGAACAATAAATGAATAAACTTCATAAATAGTATTGTTTCACACCTGGTATATAAAATCCATGGTGTGAAATATATGTGCTGCATATCGGCAATCTGTAATTAAACACGTTTTAACACTTGGAAAGAGGAAATGGTGCAACTAACATAACACTATAATCCACAACACATGAACACAAGCATATTCTGGTACAGCAAAGGTTTAAGCTTATTAGCACACTTACAACCCATGAATTTTTCCCACCAGAATGGTGCTGTATTATGCAGGTTGTCCTGTGATCACACCATACTTATTATTTCTCTCAGGAGCATGCAACAAAACTATATTTAACAAAATTATGGCTTAGAGATTTTTTTTTCTCTTTGTCTCTGTAAAATTCTTTCGCAACAGCTGTCACAGACATGACATTTCCAAGGGCAAACCTATTAAAATTCAACTTATTTTTGTCTACAGAACAAATTTGCATTTTTGAAAAAAAAAAAAAATAATTCATTACACTCAATAAATGAATGTATGGGCCATTGGCCTCCTCGGGGGAGGGTCATTTTTGAAGGAAAAATTGTATTACACATTTTCTTTAAATGCAAAACAAAGCCAGGCAATACAGGTTCATCATGTAAGTATATTGCAGCACTTGGGGCCGGTTCAGACTGTAGAGATGCGGAAACCCTGCAAATCCGCTGCGGGTTCCCACATCGCATGTCTCCAGGCGGCAGTTCACATTGCCATATGCTAACTCTAAGGAGTGGCAATACAATGTTAATGACACCCCCAAATCCGTTCACATATCGCAGTGCGAACTGCAAGCTCACACAGGAATCGGATCGCATGGTGTGAACCACAGGGCCCTGTGCAAGTTTGATCCGATTGCGTTGCAAATTCATCCATACAATCTCTCTGGCTGAATTTGCATCGCACAGAGATCGCATATGGCTCACACTGCAGTGCGGTGCAAATCATATGCGATCTCTGAGATTGGAGCAGTGTGAACCGGCCCTTATAGTGAGACTCCTTCAGTGGAACATTAACTGAAACGTCTTCCACCGCTGTGTCTTCAATGAAATAAAATGTCCCATGTATGTTAATTCACCATTCAACTTGCTGTGTATTTCTATGACATAAGTGACACCCTTACGAGTGCCAAATTATTCACCACCACTGGATTTAGATCAAGAGCTTACCAGACAGATGGACCCCTAGCGTTTAGTATGTATCTAAACAGAGGCGTATCTAGAATCTCCAGGGCAAAGAAACATGAAGGGCCCCCCTGACCCACTGGTCTCGAGGCCCATCCCTCCGAGCCCGTGGGGCCCTTTATTACGATCCCGCATTAGGACCCTTTCACTTGTTCTGCAGTGGGCCCCCTTCCTGCCATCTTGGAGCCCCCCATGGTGGCGGAATGCCAGGGCCTGGTCGCAAGTGCGACCTTTGCGACCCTGGTAGTTCCGCCACTGGGTGAAATACTCTGCTCTGGGATAATTGTAATGCTGTGCAGTGTCAGAGGATGGGTGGAATGCTCTGCAGTACATTATAAGACGGGTGGAATGCTCTGCAAGTGTATCAGGGGATACGTGGAGTGCTCTGCAAGTGTATCAGGGGATGGGTGGAATACTACTTACACAATTACACACACAATCACAAATGCACACACACACATTCAATACACATACACAGCCTTTCAAAAAATCAGCAGTAACAGTACCTTCAATCACACAGCTGGCTACTGCACTGTAGGGGGAGGCAGAGAGCACAGCACTCGGGAAGACTCCTCTCCCTTCTTTGCTTTCACTTGAGTGTATGAGTGTATGCTGAGCTCCCAGTGCAGATGCGCAATGGGGAGTATGATCTGACAGCCTCTCTCTACGAGCTATATGGGCCCCCGGAGCAGAGGCAGGGTTGCCATTGCGACCCCTGTAGCTACACCACTGCACCTAAGTATGGTACAGTCTCCATACAGGATTCAGGAATGGACCACAGCCACCACTTCCACTTGTAGTACTGCATCAAATCAACAATGTCAACAAAGTAGAAAAATAATACCCAAAAAGTACAGATCATCCAAGGGTGATTTTTTAAAAGCACATTCTAAAAATGCTGGATACTGGTGTCATCGCTGAAGCCACAAATAATGCAGGTGGCAGCTGAACTTGCAGTATTGGAAGCATATTTCTTACATTTGTTATGGGCTTATATATCAGTCTCTCTGTCAGCAGCAGTTCTTGTATTGTCAATTTTGTAATACTGTATATGTAAAAGTTTTGGGGAAAGTTTTTTTTTTTTTTTTTACTACAGCATTTTATGAGAGCAAACTGTTATCATTCATGGCATGCATTCAACATACTGTAGTTGTTTTGAGAAACTGTTAAATCAATGGGTTTGGATCTGCTTTAAGTGCCCCCCCCCCCCAGTCGGTTGAGAGCGGTCCCCGCACCTACCCCATGTAGGTCGTGGGCTTCCTACAGGCGGTGGATGGACGCTCCTTCCTCTGCTTCAAGGCGGTGTGGCTTCCCATGCGTCTCCTCCCTCCTCCTCCTCCTCGGCAGCCAATAGGATCGCTCCTCTTCTTGGCCAATCGGGTCTCAGGACCCGCTTCCTGAGCCAGGATTGGCCTGGGGGGGGGTACCAGGAACACAGTAGCAAATATTAATTCGCTATTGTCACACAACTGGGTGGGCTCCCCGAGCCCACCCTTTTTTGAAGCCAATTAGAGCCTCTGACTCTAATCATGTGCTTCTAAAAAAAACAAAACCCCATTGAAATCCATGTATCTAGGGCCCTGCATGTAAATTAGGGGCTGGGCACATGTATTAGGGGGGCAGCGCCCCTACGCCCCATATGGTCGGGCCGCCACTGGCTTTAAAGTAGTTGTAGCCATATTAGTGCACAACAACACATTTAAGTACTGTCTGGGATTATTTTTTAATTGGAAATAACAGTTAAATTTTGTGCACAAGCTTTTGGGGCCAAGAATGGGCTAGACCTCCAAAAGCCGTCAGGATGGAATAACTGATTGATTGTGCAGTGCCATAGGAAGCAGAATTTCCTTTCTGTGTGTAATGTGGTGCTGTGACTCTTGTGTTCAAGGATCTAGTATTTATTCATTATCATAGATGTGTGCACATAGGGTGGCAGGTGTGTCTGGGCACACCCTAATCACCCTGTACTGTGCATATTACCCTTGCTGCCTGGCTCCAGAGAAAGGGATGGGGGAATCTCTGTCCTCAGTCCCTTTCTCTGTCTCAAAAGTGAGACATTGGGGGTCTGTTTAGGGGCTCCTAAATCAAACTGTAAAAAAAAATAATAAAATATAATATTGTGAAAAATTATTTTAAAAAAATAGTAAAAAAAATAAATAAAATGAAATAAAGATAAACTACTGACACACCGATCTCTTTCTTTCTGACATATATACACACACACACACACACACACTCATGTTTGTTTGCGCTTTGTGGTGCACACCCTAATGCAATAGGCTGTGCACACATGTGTTCATTATTATTATTATTACACAGGATTTATATAATGGCAACAGTTTGTGCAGCGCTTTACAACATGAGCGTAGACAGTACAGTTACAATACAATTTCAGTGGTGGCCCATCCATATGGAGCTCAGGGGCGCAAGCCTCCCTAATCCATGCACCCGGCCCCTAATCTACATGCAGGGCGCCGGATGCATGAATTTTTTTTCTTTGAAGCACATGATTGAGGCTCTAATTGACTTAAAAAAAGGGTGGGCTCGGGGAGCAGAGCACTGAGACCTGTGCCCTCCCAGTTGTGTGACAATAGTGGAATAACCACTTAAGGACTGGAAGGATTTCTCATGTTAGGATCAGAGCACTTTTTGCAATTCGGCACTGCTTCGCTTTAACTGACAGTTGCGCGGTCGTGCGACGTTGTACCCAGACAAAATTTGCGTCCTTTTTTCCCACAAATAGAGCTTTCTTTTGGTGGCATTCGATCACCTCTGCGTCATTTCTAATCACTGCTGTAAACAAAAAAAAGAGTGACAATTTTGCAAAAAAACGTAATATTTCTTACTTTTTGCTAAAATACAAATGCAAAATAAAAAAATATATAAAAAAAAAAAATGTATTCATCGGTTTTGGCTGATTTAAATTCTTCCTATCTGTGGTAAAACAAAATCACAATCGGTGTTTATTGATTGGTTTGCCCAAAAGTTGCCGCGTTTACAAACAATGAGAATTTATTTCTGGCGTTTTTACCTTTTATTTTTTTGTTAGTAATGGCGGCGATCTGCGATTTTTATCGGGACTGTGATATTGGGGCAGACATGTGGGACATTTTTGACACTTTTTTGGGACCAATGACATTTATACAGCGATCACAAATTTAAATATCCACTGGTTACTGTATAAACGTCATTGGCAGTGAAGGGGTTAACCTGCAGGGGGCAGTGAAAAGGTTAACTGTGTTCCCTAGGCGTGTTCTAACTGTGAGGGGGCTGGGCTGGCAGGGGCACCAGAGATCTAACTGATCCCGAGTACAGGAATCAGTAGATCTCTGACATGCCGCCTGTCAGAGCGGGGAACCGCCATATTTACATCAGGCTCTGTAACAGGTCTTCGTGAGTCGCTGGTGGACATCGAGTCCGTCCGACCCACGACCCTGCTCGGGGAGCGTGCAGCTGGCAAGAGCGCGCACTGCCGGTGGCGCGCGCTCTCCCTCTAGCCGCCATGCACTAAAGTGATGACTATAAGCGGCAATTCACAGGACAGAGCCACACTGTCGGCGTTTATAATAGTACGGCGGTTGGGAACTGGTTGATATTCGCTATTGTCTTCCTGATTCTCCTCCCGGCCAATCAGGAAGCTAGTGCTGAGACCCGATTGGCCAGGAAGTCTTAGGACTCCCAATCGTGTCCCCAGGACACACTGCCTAATCGTGTCTCAGGACACACTTTCCTGTTCAGCCCAGAGGAGAAGCAATGGTCCGGTTCTTCATTTCCTGTGCCTCCAATGTGAAGGTCAGTCTCCCGTAGGGGTGGCGCGTCGGAGCTGTCTAATGCCTGGGGGGGGGCTCATTGGTGTGCTTGCAGAGATCACCACCTTCCTGTTCACCTCCCATGCAAGCGTAGGGTGCTTGCGGCGCCGCCTTCCTTTCCATCTCCCATGGGGGGGATGCTTGCAGCGATCTCCACCTTCCCGTCCGCCTCCCCTCCGAACTTACAAACTAGGAGGGAGGGTTAAGTGATACAAAAGGTAATAATAGCTGTGTTGGAAGAGCTGATGGAGAAAATTAAAAGTACAGTTGTTAGGTGAAGGAAGGACAGGCTTCTCTAAAGAGATGGGTTTCAGGGATTGCCTAAAAGCAAACAGAGTTGGAGATAATTGGACAGATTGGGGTAGGGAGTTCCAAAGGATGGGAGAGGCTCGGAAAAAGTCAAGGAGGCGAGAATGGGAGGAGATGACAAGGGAACTAGAAAGCAGGAGGTCTTGTGAGGAACGAAGAGAACGATTAGGTTGATATTTTAAGACTAGGTTTGTGATGTAATTGGGGGCAGAATTGTGGATGGCTTTGTAAGTTGTTGTTAGTATTTTGAACTTAATTGGTTGGTTGAGTGGGAGCCAATGGAGGGATTGACACAGAGGAGTAGCAGACACAGAGCAGTTGGTATTCATGACACCATACAACCCCATCTTGCTGACTTTAAGCTTGAACACAGTGTGACCTTTCCTTTGGTGAAAGGCAGATATTGTTCGGTTCTTTACCACAACACAAGGCCTGTCTTTTCATACCAGAGATATGTGGGAAATAGTAGTCTATAACCATGCAAGATGCTTCAGTGACTTTGCATTGATTTTCTGAAGGCAGATATTCACTCGGATCTTACTTGCTTAAAATGAATAAATAAATAAAATGAAAAAACATTCCGTTTTTTTTCTCTTTACAGAGTCAAGATTTCTTCAGTCGGTCGATGAGGACAACATGACCAAACAGCCTGGGGTTTGTGTACATTTCTTCTCTTATTAAAAGTCTTTCTGAATGGTCTGATACATTCTTAAACCCACTGAGTGATATAAAATCTATTTTGGCGAGTACAAAAGTATAGACGCTGGAGCATCAGGGTGAACCGACATATGGAGCTGACCCTTTTACACTTGTTTTTCCTCAGTAAGAATGTTCCACTGAGATTACACCATATTGCTCAAGTCCAGCATTTGGTATGTCATTCCCAAAGTGCTTTTCAGCCTTGATGAAGGGGGGCCTTTTGAACCCCAAAAATGTGTTGGCTGTAACCAAATGGGACTTTCAATAAAACTGCTTTACTGGACTTCAAAAACAAGTCTGGTGCTTTCTACAATAGACACCAGGCAGGCAAATAGAAGTTTCAGAAGTGGGTTGACAATGGTAGTCAACATATTTTTCTTATGACGGCTTCATGAAATTATATATAGTTGGGAAACCTTGTTAAAGCTGAACTCCAGGTAGTTATAAAAAATAAATGTAGTTATGTATTGTATTTAAAAATCATTAAGGCTGGGTTCACACTATTGCGAATTATATGCGCATTGGTTTCCCCGCATCCAATCCGCATGACAGGAAAGTGTGCCCGGCTCTCAATGGAGCCGGTTCACACATCTCTGGGGTGGCCGCGGAGCGCACAGCAGAAGAGTCCTGTGCATTTTTGGCTCAGTTTCAAGTCCGAATTCAGGCAAAAATTCAGACCTGATTTGCCCCTTAAATGGAGAACAGGGACTCACTGGGCCCCCTGCCGCGAGTCTCTCCGTTCAACAGTGTGAACTCGGACTAAATACCTTTTAATTGTAACAAGTGTGATTAGCTGGATTTGGAGAGAATTCAGAGAGTCAGGGGCAGCGCAAGGGGCCAATCAGGTGTCTTGCTTTGTACATGTGCTGCGGGCCAATCTGGTGTCCTGCTTTGCACATGTGCTAAGAAGGAACATGCTAAAAAAGGAAAGAGCACAAAAAGATAAATAGACAGATATACATGACACTCATGCCTAACATTCATGATATAGACTAGAAAAAAGAAAAATCAGACTATATAGGCCAGACACACAGAGTACAAATCATAAACGTTTATTGTATGACATATTTTAAAATGAACATACTTAATGCATGTATATTTCTGATTAAAAAATGGTAGTACTTTGGGTAAATAGACATTCATACAAAAATAGTAATTCACATATTTTGTTGATAATAATGCTAATTACAAGTCCTCGTGTGTCAACACGTTTCACCAAGATTGCTTCATCAGGACACATGAAAACATTGTATGAGTATGTCTACAGAAAAAATTGGTAACATTAAACACAATATAAACAGAACATAATAATATAATTTACATATACATTCACTGCACGAGACATACCTCAGCACCAAAGCATCCATGCACCGACATCCCCCCTCACAACTATGGCAAAGCTACCTGGGTTCTGTTCTGTTTTGAACCCCGTCAGCTTTATTTTTCTTGTTGAACACCAAAAGAGTTCCAAATCCAGGAAGATCTACTGTACAAAACTTGACTAGATTCCTTGATCAATAGCTTGGGCCTGCTCCTTCTGCTTTCTATGGCTCACTTTTCGCCCATTATTGGATTGGGTGGTCTACTAGGCAATGGCAGAAGAGATAGTAAAGGGTCACATACAGCATCTAATGTTCTGAAATCTTATATGTGTATAACTGCTGAGGGGAGTAGGGCACTGAGATCTTTTAAATAATTAGTGTTCATTGGACTGTTATTTTTCTCAGAATAATTACACTGGAGTAAGTGGTACGGGTAGAGTTTGGATGTAAATTGTGTTTAGCAAGGTGCCATTAAGGCCTCATACACACGGGCGTATGCAAAAAAGTAAGCAAAACGCCGGGTCCGACGTCAAGGAAAAATTGCCATTTTTCTCTGCATTTTGCATTGACGTCAATGCACGTTTTTCCGCGCTGGCTGTCAGCGGTGTTTTTCTGCCTCTATTCAAAATCAATGGTTCCCTATGGGAGCCCTTTGTTTTGATTAGAAGTCACACCATAAGTCGGATCATAATGATCCGACTTGCAGCGCGGCTTGTGTGCTAGGGATCTTGAAGGGGAACCCCCACAAAAAATTTGCATAGGGTCCCCCCCCCAGGGGCATACCAGGCTCTATGATCTGGCATGGATTTTAAGAGCAATCCCCACACCAAAAAAAAAACCGGCGTAGGGTCCCCCCCAAAATCCATACCAGAACTTTATCCGAGCACGCAGCCTGGCAGGCCAGGAAATGGGGTGAGGCCACATGCCCTCAACATGGGGAGTATGGGTGCTTTGGGGCAGGGGGGGCTCTGCACCCCCCCACCCCAAAGCACATTGTCCCCATGTTGATGGGGACAAGAGCCTCTTCCCGACAACCCTGGCTGTTGGTTGTCGGGGTCTGCGGGCGTGGGCTTATCAGAATCTGGAAGCCCCCTTTAATAAGGGGGCCCCAGATGCTGGCCCCCCACCCTTTGTAAATGAGTATGGGGTACACACACACACTACACAGCTTTTTAAAATATTTTATTAAATCAGCTCCGGCGTATTCTCCTCTCTGTTCTCCCTCTCCGCTCTCCAAAGCACCCATACTCCCCATGTTGAGGGCATATGGCCTGGTACGTCCAGGGGGGGGGGGGGGCGCTCGCTCGTCCCCACCCCCTTTCCTGGCCTGCCTGGCTGCGTGCTCAGATAAGGGTCTGCTATGGATTTTGGGGGGGACCCTACGCCGTTTTTTTTGGCATGGGGGTTCCTCTTAAAATCCATGCCAGATCGTATAGCCTAGTATGCTCTTGGGGGGGAACCCTACGCAAATTTTTTGCAGGGGTTCCCCTTCAAGAGCCCTAGCACACAAGTCGCGCTGCAAGTCGGATCATCATGATCCGACTTCTGGTGCGACATCTACTTAAATCAATGGGCTCCCATAGGGAACCATTGATTTTGAATAGAACGCCTGACGAGGCTTAACACTGTGTATACAACGTTAAGCCATGTTATTGAGCGTTTTTGCCAGCTCGGCGTCAAAAACGCCATGACGCTGCAGCTTCAGAATTCACTGGTCCCGCGTTCTAGTTACAGCTCACTAACGCCGACGCCCTCTACTGCTCAAAAACTTTGGCGTTTTTAGAGGGCCATTGAATAACATGGAGAGCTGTAAAAAAACTCTCAAAAACGTGGCGTTAGAAAACGCCCGTGTGTATGAGGGCTAAACGTTGAAGTATCCCCTCCTATCATTTTAACCCAAGGAAGCTGCCATCTTAGCCTCTGTTTAATCTTCAACTGCCATGATGCTGCACATGTGATCAGTTAAATCTGTTAAATCGATGAGTTTACTTCTGCTTTAAAACCCATTTTTAAAGTGATTATAAAGTCTTGTTTTTTTTGTATAAAAATAACAAACATGTTATACTTACCTGCTCTGTGCAGTGGATTTGCACAGAGCAGCCTGCATCCTCCACTTCTCGGTCCCTCTTCTGTGCTCCTGTTCCCTCCTTCCTGTTGAGTGCCCCCACAGTAATCAGCTTGCTATGGGGGCACCTGAGCCAAGTCACAGCTCCCTGTGTCCATTCAAACATGGAGCCACGGTCCAGTCACCCCCTCTCCTGATTGGCTCGCTGAATTTGATTGACAGCAGCGGGAGCCAATGGCGCCACTGCTGTGTCTCAGCAAATCAGGAGGGAGAGCCTTGGATGTCGCTTGGCAGAGATGGGGCTCAGGTAGGTATTAGGGGGACCGCTACACACAGAAGGCTTTTTATCTTAATGCATAGAATGCATTAAGATAAAAAAACCTTTTTACTTTACAACCACTTTAAGGTTTTGCAGTATTTTCTTTAATTTCTTGATTGGGTCATTCAGCTCTGCTCTGACCCAGTGCTGTTATGTGTACAGTAAAAAAAATGTATCCCATATAGAAAATATAGGAAAAGTTTTTCCAAGTCACATAGTAACAAAAAATAAGATACTGGGTAATTGTGTGGAAATTCTGAATATATGTCAGTAATTTTATTAAATGATAGTCTCTGAAAAGGTTGCCTGCAATTACCTGCTGATAACCGTAATTTCTCTCTCCTGTAGAAGTGAAATACATAAAATGTGGGACATTTGTAGTTATGTTGTTGAAATATTACTGTTTGAAAAGATTTGCAAAGCATTGTTTGTAAATGTCTTGTTTCTTGCCTGGCAGAAAAAAATGCATATAATTATAGGAAAACTGTCACCTTTGCCATTTTTACTTATGCACACTGTGAACGTCAACAAACAAATTTTCTGCGCCGAAAGTGAAAGTTTCCCAAACTAAAGCACTTCTTAGATAACAGTTGTGATGTCTACAAGTTCCTTTCCCTGCGGAGCCCTCTTGGATCCTAGGCTCAGACGGTACATGGGGCTTGCACTTCTAGCCAAGTCAAGATTAAAAAGACTCTATTACTTTCCCCACTCAGCCCCACCACCACCACCGCCACCACTCCATTCCTCCATCATCCATGTAAACTCTCTTCCAGATGGTGTTGGAACTTACATAGGGCTGATAATGTCATCCTCTCCCACACAATACCAATGTTCGGGTTTTCCCATTGGTTGCTAAGGCCTGGGCACTGCATCATGGGATGAGCAATTGGTATTTTGACGTGCCTCTAGTGGAGCAGAGAGTGAGCACAGTTAAGGCGAGTATAAAAAAGTTGGGAGGTGAGCCTTTAAAACACTCTACTGCTTCCTTAAATTAGTGTCCTTAAGCAATGACTCCTGCTTCTGCCATTTATTCTCCAAACTACAGAGCCTTCACTCAATTAAGTTCTGGGATATGGCCAGTAAGTAACAGGGGTGCAGTTTAGGGACAGGAGGGGGCAAAGTCTAACCTTGGTAAAAGTTGAGGCCCTTTGCTCAGCCTGCATGTATGATCAAAAGAGGCTTCACAGAGACATAGGATTTGGATTTTAACACAGGTGTTCCTAAGCACAAGGTCCATCACTTCAGCATGGTTGGCACCTTGGAAATGTTTCACTTTAGTGGTCAGGTTCACTTCAATGTGTATCCCCACATTAGCTTGTTAAAGGGTCAGTCTGCTTAAAAGCCACAATAAATGAGATACTGGGAGTGATAGTAGTGATGGTGCCAAAATAAGGGGAGATGCATCTGAAAAACCAATACAACAAAACATATCACAAAGGATAAAGCACCTACTAAGGCTTCTAATTCTCTTTATTAGAATCATGACATATAACAATAGTAGTAATAAGGCTCTGAGAGGTGGACTAATACTTCCGCAGCTAATGCCATTTACAGGCTGTCATAGCGGTAGTTATGACCCTGATGAGACTACTTTAGGACTGTAGCTTCATACATCTGAGGAGTGGTTGTAGGGTTTTGGGAGTAGGGGTGCTGGTGGGGAAGTGGATCACGGGATTATGGGTTGGGAGGGGTGAGGGGAGGAGCCTGCCCCCAGGTTGATGGGCATTTTTTCACTGGCATATGATTATTATATGTCTGGATTCTAATAAAGATAATTGGTAGCCTTAGTAGGTGCTTTATTCTTTGATGTGTGTTTTGTTGTGTGAAAGGGCCAGTCCATCCAAAAGAGACGGTTTAGACTTGGATACATTCTGACTGGTGAAATTACCTGACAGCTCCAAGTATATGTGAACCCTTACCTTGTAAAACAGCCTATACTATTTAAAATGAAAGGCAGACTATTTTTGTATATATATATATATATATATATATATATACACACACACACACACACACACACACACACACAGTTGTGCTTATAAGTTTACATACCCTGACAGAATTTATGATTTCTTGGCCATTTTTCTGAGAATATGAATGATAACACAAAATAATTTCTTTCACTCATGGTTAGTGTTTGGCTAAAGCCATTTATCAATCAACTGTGTTTACTCTTTTTAAATCATAAGGACAACAGAAACTACCCAAATGACCGTGATCAAAAGTTTACATACCCTGGTGATTTTGGCCTGATAACATACACACAAGTTGACACAAAGGGGTTTGAATGGCTATTAAAGGTAACCATCCTCACCTGTGATCTGTGTGCTTGTAATTATTGTGCGTGTATAAAAGGTCAATTCGTTTCTGGACTCCTGACAGACCCTTGCATCTTTCATCCAATGCTGCGCTGACATTTCTGGATTCTGAGACATGGGGAAAGCAAAAGAATTGTCAATGTATCTGCGGGAAAAGGTAGTTGAACTTTAAAAAACAGGAAAGGGATATAAAAAGATATCCAAGGAATTGAGAATGCCAATCAGCAGTGTTCAAACTCTAATCAAGAAGTGAAAAATGAGGGGTTCTGTTAAAACCAAACCACGGTCAGGTAGACCAACTAAAATTTCAGCCACAACTGCCAGGAAAATTGTTTGGGATGCAAAGAAAAACCCACAAATAACTTCTGGTGAAATACAGGACTCTCTGAAAGCATGTGGCGTGGCTGTTTCAAGATGCACAATAAGGAGGCACTTGAAGAAAGATGGGCTGCATGGTCGAGTCGCCAGAAGAAAGCCATTACTATGCAAATGCCACAAAGTATCCCACTTACAATACGCCAAACAGCATAGAGACAAGCCTCAAACCTTCTGGCACAAAGTCATTTGGAGTAATGAGACCAAAATTTAGCTTTTTGGCCACAACCATAAACGCTACATTTGGAGAGGAGTCAACAAGGCCTATGATGAAAGGTACACCATTCCTACTGTGAAACACAGAGGTGGATCGCTGATGTTTTGGGGATGTGTGGGCTACAAAGGCACACGGAAATTTGGTCAAAATTGATGTCAAGATGAATTTAGTATGTTATCAAAAAATACCGGAGGAACATTTGCATTCATCAGCCAGGAAGCTGCGCATGGGACGTACTTGGACATTCCAACATGACAATGATCCAAAACACAAGGCCAAGCCGACCTGTCATTGGCTACAGCACAATACAGTGAAGGTTCTGGAGTGGCCATCTCAGTCTCCTGACCTCAATATCATTGAGCCACTCTGGGGAGATCTCAAACATGCAGATCATGCAAGAAAGCCCAAGAATTTCCAGGAACTGGAGGCTTTTTGCCAAGAGGAATGGGCAGCTTTACCATCCGAGAAGATAGAGATCCTCATCCACAAATACCACAAAATACTTCAAGCTGCCATTGATGTTAAAGGGGGCAATACATGGTATTAAGAACTGGGGTATGTAAACTTTTGATCAGGGTCATTTGGGTAGTTTCTGTTGTCATTATAATTTAAAAAGGGTAAACACAGTTGATTGATAATAAATGGCTTCAGCCAAACACTAACCATGAGTGAAATAAATGGTTTTGTGTTCTCATTCATATTCTCTGAAAAATGGCCAAGAAATCATAAATTCTGTCAGGGTATGTAAACTTATAAGCACATCTGTGTGTGTGTGTGTGTGTGTGTGTGTGTGTGTGTGTGTATGTGTATATATATATATATATATATATATATATATATATATTTATGGACTGGCCCTTTCACACAACAAAACACACCACAAAGAATAAAGCAGCTGCTAAGGCTACCAATTATCTTTATTAGAATCTGGACATATAATAATCATAATGTCAGTGAAAAAATGCCCATCAACCTCACCCCTCCCAACCCCCCCCCCCCCCAACTCCTAATTATGTGACCCACTTCCCCATCAGCACCCCTACTCCCTGTTAAAAGTATTGGGATGCCTGCCTTTATATGCATGTGAACTTTAATGGCATCCCAGGCATAGTACATAGGGTTCAATATTGAGTTGGCCCACCCTTTGCAGCTATAACAGCTTCTACTATACTGGGAAGGCTGTCCACAAGGTTTAGGAGTGTGTCTGCGGGAATGTTTGACCATTCTTCCAGAAGCGCATTTGTGAGGTCAGGTACTGATGTTGGACGAGAAGGCCTGGCTCGCAGTCTCTGCTCTAATTCATCCCAAAGGCGTTCTATCAGGTTGAGGTCAGGAGTCAAGTTCCTCCACCCAAACTCACTAATCCATGTCTTTATGGCCCTTGCTTTGTGCACTGGTCCAAATCATTTGGTGAAGGGGTAATTATGGTGTGGGGTTGTTTTTCAGGAGTTGGGCTTGGCCCCTTAGTTCCAGTGAAAGGAACTCTTAAGGCATCAGCATATCAAGACATTTTGGACAATTTTATGCTCCCAACTTTGTGGGAACAGTTTGGGGCTGGCCCTTCCTGTTCCAAAATGACTGCACACCAGTGCTCAAAGCAAGGTCCATAAAGACATGGATGAGAGAGTTTGGGGTGGAGGAACTTGACTGGTTCTGATCTCAACCCTATAGAACACATTTGGGATGAATTAGAGCGGAGACTGCAAGCCAGCCCTTTTCATCCAACATCAATGCCTGATCTCACAAATGTGCTTCTTAAAGAATGGTCAAATATTCCCATAGACACACTCCTAAACCTCGTGGACAGCCTTCCCAGAAGAGGTCAAGCTGTTATAGCTGCAAAGGGTGGGCTAACTAAATATTGAAACCTACGGACTAAGACGCCATTAAGTTCCTGTGCGTGTAAAGGCAGGTGTCACAATACTTTTGACAATATAATGTATGTTAGCAAAAATAAAATAAATACATTTACGTGTCTGATTTTTGCCTAAAGTGGAATAGTGACTGTGGACAACTCACAGCCACGAGTGAGTTCAAGCATGCGCATGCAGAGACGAAGAGGAGCACTACATTGTGCAATATCTCAAAAACCATATATATTAAAAAGGTAATCTTCTTACATAAAGAGGAGTAAAATAAGCATCAAGTACATAAAACATCCAGCACCCAGGACGACATCACCGCTGAAACGCCACCATATGTGTTTTGTCTTAATGGACATCGTCCCTGGGACAATGGAGGTAGCGGTTGTCAATAATTAAACTATATAGGCTCACAGTGATCCATAGCTAGAGGGCGCCACCCCCCTCTCTTTTAACTACCTTAAAATCACTTGGCGGCCACCATATTCCTGGAGACCAAAGCTCTCATAGATGGTAATAGCAACAACCCAGATAAATACAGAGAGAACAGGAAGGATATTTTTAATGCAAATACTTGGTACAACAGACACGTATCAGAAATATGAAATGTTAGGGTTATATATTCTTTAACTTACTGTATATCACTCAGGTATAGAGAGCTCTGAGAGTTCCCATCTTTGTTCACCTGCTGTGACCACTACAAGGGTCTCTCACTCTTTCTTCACAAGAGATATAATGGTACAATGAGGCAATCTCCACCTTTCGGAAGGGAGAGTCTTGCCACTGGAATTCTTCAAGAATAATTCTCACTATCCAAAATTGTCTTTACCATCAGGTTTTCTTCTTTTAATTTCAACATTTTCAGTAATACAGCAGTAAGGATGCACAGCAAATAGTCAGACATTTGGCGAAAGGTTATAGGTTTACATGGTAACAAGCAGAGTTCTATTCTTAAAGTAGATGGAAAGGCATTAAAAATACAGTCTAGATATTGGTCTTTCTAGCAGTGTAGTACTAAGTATTTTGTAAAATGAGCATTATAAATACCTTTTTCTAATATCTATTATTCTGTGGTCGGGTGACCACTACCCATCTATATTGGGTATCCTTGATGTAGCTGGTCGTGAGACTCATTTCGGTTGTGATGTCGTTACCGAAAGTGATATTGCACGTTGTCCTTTCCCTAATTCTTTCCAGCACATGCAGAATGGAAAATAAACTTAGCTGGTGCAGGGAGATTGACATGGCGCAGCTTCCCAACAGCGCTAGGGAAAGAAGCCATTTGTATTGGGGCTTCATAATGTTAACAAGACTAAGGTAGAAATAGGCCCATGATCAAGTAAAGAGCAGGATTACAAAGAAAGTAAGTGTTATTATAGAAGGAGAATTAAAAAGAGCAACCTTTGATTGTTCATTGATTCGTTTTTCCTGGAGAAACAGTTTAGCAATAACATGCCGCGGGAAAGGAAAGTTGAACACAAGAATTGTTCCGGTTGTCTTTAGAAGATAACTGTTATGGAAATTCCTCTGCCAACGGGATTAGAACCAACATCCAATGTAAGTAAGTAACCATAAACTCTATCAGTTGTTCTTCCCAGAATGATATAGACAACCACTTTGTTGTACAAAAGGAAACCAGCTAAGCCTCTACATGGAAGATAAAGTTCCTGAGCCCAAAAAAAGCCCACTACATACAATATAAGCTTAACTCTTGCCGGTGGTGTCAGTGTGGCGTTGCTCTTCCCTCTTGTTAGACAAATCTCATTCTGTTCGGAAGGCAAACTGTATTGTAGTCTGTTGCCATGGCAGCCGTGAGCATGTATGCTTCTAATTACTGGTAGAAGCTAATGACAAGCGCGTGAATAATGATAAGGAAAGCAGGTTGTTAATAATGGAGCATTTCTTTGGGATGCTAATCCAGACAATGCCGGGGCTGGCCCAGTAAGCTGCGGATTTCAGATACGTCTGCCAGCTAAGTAGAAACATGTTTTGTCAAGAGCCCGTCTACCCTCAGCTCGGGAGAAAACACAGCCTGAAATTATATTCAAACAGATACACAAATGCGAAATGAGTCCAAGATGCATACAAGTGTTTGATTTTTTTTTTTTCAATTATAATATAGGAATTATCAAAACGCTCAAAGTTACTCATGTTCATAATTGTTTTTAAAGATGACTTGGCACCTTAGATGGTATTCTAATATCGCCGTCACTAAAAGGGATACATTTAAGTTTTATATATTGTGAGAAATTAGGATGAAATTGCAAGGACAAAAGGCAGGAATCACAGAGTAAAAGTCAGAGCCCACTTTTTCAGAAGTGTCTGTGGCCAGGAACACACGTGAACAGTGGCGGCTGGTGCTTAAAATTTTTGGGGGCAAAAAGAAACTGAAAAATTCTGAAAAATACCGATAAACATCAATTGCAGCCTCACTGCGCCATCAATTGCAGCCTCACTGCGCCATCAATTGCAGCCATTGGGCCCATCAATTGCAGCCCCTGTGGCCATCAAATGCACCCAATGTGCCCATCAAAGGCAGCCAGTGTGCCCATGAAATGCAGCCAGTGCCATCAAAGGCAGCCAGTGTGCCCGTGAAATGCAACCAGGTTGCCATCAAATTCAGCCAGTGTGCCCATGAAATGCTGTCTGAACGGCACTTACCCACATCTTGATGGCGGGTAAGGCAGCAGGTCAGGCGGCGGCTCCTGTGACCTCCATGCGTCTCTTCTTTTTTCCTGTTAAAAGCATCCAATAGGATTGCCTGACCATTCAGCCAATCGGGAAACGGGTAACGTACCCGCACGTTCTGAGTGGCCGAGAGGCGATTCAGTGTTAGAAAAGCAAATATTCATTTGCTTTTGTAACACACATCAGTGGGCTCACGGCACCATGCTCTGCTCCGCGAGCCACATATAGTTTCCTTTTTTTCTTCTTTTTTTTCTTGCTCCACAGGGATATAAACCTGCAGCGGTGTCTCCCAATTATGATTAATGGTCATCAGTAACCGATTGGTTTGGAGCAGATCATATGATCAGTTTTTGCTAATACTTTTGTATATTTAAATGTGTGTTTTTAGTGTCTATTTAAGCTGTGAACAAGGTGCAACAGCCGAAACGCGCCAGCTTGTCTATATGTACATGGTTTATACTCAGTAAAGAAGTTGGAAGATTCTCCAGTATGTCGACTAAACTATCTTTGGATTCCATTACCACTCTATTTTGAAGCCTGTTAGAGCCTATGGCTCTAATCAGGTGCTTCAAAGAACACTGACGTTTCTGTAATTCATGCGGCCGGCGTCCTGAAGGGGCCGGCCACATGAATAGGAGGTGGTGCTATGCATGAATCTATCCATTAGATAGAGAGAGGGGGCGGCTCTCATGCACCCTTAATGGACGGGACGTCCCTGCACGTAAAGATGGCAATTGGTTTCTAACCCACTCACCTTATTTTTAAAAAGGATCTTCACCCTTAGAACAAAAAATGTAAAGTCCGCAGCTACAGCTACTGTAGCAGCTGACTTTTAATAAAAGGACATTTACCTGTCCAAGGATCCAGCACCATCCTCACCCAGGCCAGTTGTTCACTGGTCTTCGGGTCCCCCACATTAGTGTTTGAAGCTGACTGTGACTGCTTGCGGCTTCACAGTCGGCTTATCACTGTGCATGGGTGAGCTGTGCTGTGCATAGTGAATGGTCCCATAGTCTTCTGGGACCTGTGACGTGCCCCAAGTGACTGCAGGTTGAGGGAGAGGGGAAATGGCAGGGGACTGAACTTCCTCTTGGATTGCCTAGGTGATCCAAGCGGAAGTGGGTAAGAGGGCGTGGGTACCTTTCAAAACTAGCTACCTGCCCCCCCCCCCCAAAAAAAAATGTAATGTGCCAAAATTTGTAGGGCGGGGGGGGGGGCGTAGTTGGGTGAAGTTTAGTTTTAAAGTATGTACTGTTATATAGTCAGAATGTGTGTGAAGGTTCTCGTATCTAGATCATGGTATATCTATTAGTATTTAGTCACAGGGCTTGTTCTGTAATGTTGAAGATGCTTCCTAGCTTATCAAGCCACTTCTTCAGTTCCTAGTGTCAGGAAGATACTCCAGCCCCTAGAAAGTGAAGAAGTGGCTTGGGAAAGCTTTGAAATGTCTTCAACATTACAGAACAAGCCCAATGTGTCAAAACAATTTCAGATTGGGAAGGAAAGGTTTAGAACTGGTCACATTTTTATTGCTGTCTTCCTCCCCACTGGGGAAATTCACTTTTTCAAATTGGCCTGTTAACCATGTTACCAGTACTGATGAGCTTGGGATCAGACTGAATCCAAATTCGTCAGAACCCAGAACTTAGCTGCCATTGTGGGCCATGGAGCTGCAAATGGCATTGACCTAATATGGCCATGTGGCCATATTGGGTCAATGATGTCATGAGCATCCCTACTCATTGGCCCAGCAATAACAGCTGAACCTAAGCTTATCCCTAGTCACCAAGACAGCAAATTAGTGGAGATCCAACATTTTGTAGTTGTAACTAGAACAAGAATAGAAGGGGAAATCTTCCAATGGTGACCGTCAAAGAGGGAATTTTGTGTTTTGGGACAGGAAGTTAAGGAAAATCTCCCAAGTGGGGCATGCTGTGTGCTGTGGTGCATATAAAATAACAAGCGGGCCTTATACAATTTTGATATGTTTCCATACAACAACCCGCTCAGAGTGAATGGGCTGCCTTAAAGCCCATCTCCAGGCTGGAAGAAAGAAAACCTTTGCAGTGCAAGGGTTAAATTAACTTAAATGTTTGTTACACCTAGGGGAGATGGGGAGGCTGCATTACTCACTTTACCTGTCCTCTTCCTCTTCCATCACTCTGGAGTGCTATGTGAAGTGCTACCACGGCCCAGAGCACCTTAGAGAGGAGGCTGTAGGGGACCGGTTGCATTGCTGGAGGGGACCTGCTGGAGCAAAGAGTAAAGTATTACACCAATTTCTCTATCTCTATCCCTAGTCCAAAACAGCCATTTAACCCTTGCAGGAGGGGGTTGTTTTTTCTTGTTCATGGAGTTAGGTTTTAACGTCAAGCATGTTAACATGTGAAATAGAGCAGCTTTGTGTACATACAGCAATGAACTCCAAAACCTTTATACAGTGTAGCCCAAATTGCTTTAACAGGAAAAATATGCATTCCTGATCCCTAAAGGCCATCCCTGGATTGACAATCCACAGCGTTATATCTTATTATAAAATTTAGGTTTATGTGTGGGCAAAAGACAAAAAAAACATAGTACATCTCTAGTGTACAAGGCATTTCCCCATGTTTTACCTCTTTTAAAATGCTGCAAGTGCAGAAGAATATCTTTTGAACTGCCAATTCCTAATTTCCTGTTTGAGCTAACAACACAGTGGGGTTGATTTACTAAAACTGGTGAGTGTAAGATCTGGTGCAGCTGTTCATAGAAACCAATCAGCTTCCAGGTTTCATTGCTAAAGCTTGAGTTTACACTGGATCGACCTGTCAGGCGACTTGTCAGCTTGAAAAGTCGCGCTCCATTTAGTACAATGGAACTGCTCTAATAGGAGCGACTCAAATCTATACAGTACAGAAGTCATTTTGCAAGCCGTGCTGAAGTCGCAATGTATGGGGCGGCTTCAGAGTCTGACTAAAGTCGAGCCACTTTGAAGCTGTCCCAGTGTGAACCGGCACTAATTGAACAAGCTGAAGTTAGAAGCTGATTGGCTACCATGCACAGCTGCAGCAAATTCTGAATGCTCCGGTTTTAGTCTCCCCCAGTGTCTCTACTACACTGATATCCCAAGCAGTGTTGTCGGTCCTGTCTGAGTTCTCCTCTGCTGGATTACAGAACACCTTCCACTCTCCTAATCTTGATAACATAAGTGGGAGGAGTCCTGTAGTTCAAAAGGGAGAATTCAAGCTGGGCTGACAACACTGCTTCAGATTTCGGTGCAGCAAAAGTTCACTATAGGAGTTTAGGAGCTACTTGGATCTCTGGTGCAGTGGTGGCTGGTGACATTTTAGGATGGGGGGCACCAGACCCCGCCCTTCCTTTTTGACCCCTCCCACTTCTCATAAGTCCCACCCCTTATTTCCACCCCTTGTGTCAGGAGTATACAGCCCAGCATCACCAGATAGGGTATACAGCATCACCAGATAGGGGTATACAGCATCACCAGTTAGGAGTATACAGAGTCACCAGATAGCAGTATACACTTACAGAGCACCAGATAGCAGTATACAGAGCCCCAGATAGCAGTATACAGAGCCCCAGATAGCAATATACAGAGTCACCATATGGCAGTTTACAGAGTCACCTTATAGCAGTATACAGAGTCACCTTATAACAGTATACAGAGTCACCAAATAGCAGTATACAGAGTCACCATACAGCAGTATACATAGCACCAGATAGGGATATACAGAATCACCATATAGCAGTATACAGAGCCCCAGATAGGGTATACAGTCACCAGATAGAGTATACAGGGTCCCAGATAAGGTATACAGAGCACCAGATAGGGTATACAGAGTCCCAGATAGGGTATACAGTCACCAGATAGGGTATACAGTCACCAGATAGGGTATACAGGGTACCAGATAGGGTATACAGGGTCCCAGATAGGGTATACAGGGTCCCAGATAGGGTATACAGAGCCCCAGATAGGTTATACAGAGTCCCAGATAGGGTATACAGAGTCCCAGATAGGGTATACAGAGTCCCAGATAGGGTATACAGAGTCCCAGATAGGGTATACAGGGTCCCAAATAGTGTATACAGTCACCAGATAGGGGAATACAGGGTCCCAGATAGTGTATACAGTCACCAGATAGGGGTATACAGGGCCCCAGATAGGGGTTTACAGGGCCCCAGATAGGGGTATACAGGGTCCCAGATAGTGTATACAGTCACCAGATAGGGGTATACAGGGTCCCAGATAGTGTATACAGTCACCAGATAGGGGTATACAGGGTGCCAGATAGCAGTATACAGTCACCAGATAGGGTATACAGGGTCCTAGATAGGGGTATACAGGGTCCCAGATAGTGTATACAGTCACCAGATAGGGTATGCAGGGTCCCAGATAGTGTATACGGTCCCAGATAGTGTATACAGTCACCAGATAGGGGTATATACGGTCCCAGATAGTGTATACAGTCACCAGATAGGGGTATATAAGGTCCCAGATAGTGTATACAGTCACCGGGTAGGGGTATATACGGTCCCAGATAGTGTATACAGTCACCAGGTAGGGGTATATACAGTCACCAGATAGGGGTTCGCAGCGGTTAATGCTCCATGCAGAGTATTGCACATAGTACATGTCATAGGAAGCTCCATGCAGAATATTGCACATAGGACATGTCTTAGAAAGCTCCATGCAGAATATTGCACATAGTACATATAGAAAGCTCCATGCAGAATATTGCACATAGTACATGTCATAGAAAGCTCCATGCAGAATATTGCACATAGTAAATCCCATAGGAAGCTCCATGCAGAATATTGCACATAGCACATGTCTTAGGAAGCTCCATGCAGAATATTGCACACAGTAAATCCCATAGGAAGCTCCATGCAGAATATTGCACACAGTAAATCCCATAGGAAGCTCCATGCAGAATATTGCACATAGTACATAGCATAGAAAGCTTCATGCAGAATATTGCACATCTGTCTTGGGAAGCTCCATGCAGAATATTGCACATAGTAAATGCCATAGGAAGCGCCATGCAGAATATTTCACATAGTACATGTCCTAGGAAGCTCCATGCAGAGTATTGCACATAGTACATAGCATAGAAAGCTCCATGCAGAATATTGCACATAGTACATGTCATAGGAAGCTCCATGCAGAATATTGCACATAGGACATGTCTTAGGAAGCTCCATGCAGAATATTGCACATATTACAATACACTTTATAAGACGTACCGCGAAGGATACCGTAAATGATACACGTTATAAGACGTACCTCGAAGGGTTCTGTCTACACGTTATAAGACGTACTTCGAAAGATACGATACATGATACACGTTATAAGACGTACCTCGAAGGATACCCTAAATGACACACGTTATAAGACGTACCTCGAAGGATACCCTAAATGACACACG